>PTEX01000024.1:1915-166480 GCA_003342815.1 Eudromia elegans | reverse complement strand
AWTWWWATAAWWWAATAAKYWARWWAWMTARATAAATARATMKATMTATCTATCTATTTATCTATTAGCTTACTTTAAACCCCACAGATGGATTGCTGCAGTTTGCAATGTGAGAGCTGGATGGGCGAGTCTCTACGTGGAGCCCATAGCTGATGCTCCCACAGCCCTTCCCATGTGAAGTACCGGTTTAAGGTTAACTTTTCATTACAGAAATAGTTGCAACGCTTACAGTGTTAACCATGTTTGTTAAATAGCTCAAGGTGAAAGAAAAGGGAGGAAAAAGAAAGGCCCATTTCGGTGTATTTCTAGGATTTTATGAAATACTGCTTGTTTTGCTCAAGGTCACATTTCAGCTGAATTGTRACAACGCAGCATTTACTAAAACATAAGCAATAAATGCTCACTTGCTGGATTACATTAGACTTTATAAGTGTCTGTTTCAGTTTACCTTGAACAAAGATTAGTAAAAATAAATAAATAAAAAAATGGGATTGAGTGTTACATCGCTATTTAAAAGCACTCAGGTCCCTTATGCTCATCAGATCTGCTTGCTAACTTCCAATAAACTTGTCACAACACCAATCCAGGTGGATCTTTGCAGCCAAAGGTAGGCTCTTATGTAAATATTTGCAATGAATACAAACATGAAGATTTGCATTTATGTCAACACCAGCCATGAATTTACAGCTTGCAAGTCATCAGGAAACCAACGCAAAGGCAGAAGGACCAATTTGATGACAACCCCTCCTTTCCACTGAGGGCGCATAAATTACATCTTGTGAGTGATCTRGCAAGTCTAACCATGCTCACTTCAGTATTTTCAGGAGCCAGAAATTTTGGCCAAGTGACTTCACGAAGGTTCATCATTGCATATGTTTTCAAAAAGGTTTTCAAATACACAAGCAATTTCTGAATGAAAGAACTATCAAGCTCCATAAATAAATAAATAAAYAAACAGGTGAGGAGGATTTAGATGAGTGCTMGCCATGCTTCCTTTCTGCAGCTTCATAGTTGGGGAAATAACTTGCAAAATAATCAGCGTTGCCTTTATTTTTCTAGTACTGATTCTGTGGCAGGTCCTTAACTTCAGCTCCGGCTCCTGCTCCTCAAACACCTCTTGTTTGTGCTTGTGGCAGTGCAATGAAACGTCCAGCACTTTCTCACGTGTAAGGGGATGAGCAGCYGGTGGGAGGAAAGCAGCGTGCATCTCCCACGCAGCGGCAGCCCCAGCGYGCCCCAAGGCCAGATGCTGAGTTGTGCCAGATGTTGAGACAGGCCTGATGGCCACCTCTGTGCTGCAGATGCCACAGAGACGCAGTGGAAGAAAGCCTGGAGCCTCTGGATCCCGCAGGATACCACGATGCCCCATTCTCCGTGGAGAGAGGAGCAGAGCTCGGCCTTGCTCAGCAGTCACTGGGCAAACAATCTAGCTGGGTTTCCATTCTGGACCTTGGAAAAGGTCCTAAAGCCCTAGGTTTTAGGAGGTCCTTAGGTTTTAGGAGGTCCTTGGAGAAGATTATCCGATCTGTCAGCCCACAAATATATATCCCAAGCTGGATTATGCAGTTCAGTGTCTTGGGAATGGCAGTTGCCCATCACCATGRCTGCCTCTACGCAAGCAAGAAGGTACCAAGGGCCTGCTGGCCATCTCCTCACCTTCCCTTGGAGAGCTTTCACGTCCCACACAACCAGCAACGCAGGCAGGATGTAACTGATGAYGGAAGCTAAAATTCTATCCAGGTTACAGGCCACAGCTCAAACAATAACATAAAGAACAAATGATAATACAGCAATTAAAAAAGATGCCAGAAGAGAGAAAAACTAATAATTTCTGATGAAAACGTTATAGCTACAAATCTCTTCCTTCTAAAAATGCAATGTATATTTCTTGTATTATTCAGCTTTTACATAACTTAAGCAGGCAACTAATGTCACAGAATGTTATGCAAGAATCATTATTTCTTTCCCCTGCACTGTATCCAGTGGTTCTGCCACTTGCTGCAGAATATTTTTAATTATTTTTTTATGTTTTCCAAGTTAATCGCTAAGGCATTTATGTGCACTTTCAAGGAGGCAATCTAGCAGGGCAGCCTACAAGCAATAGTTAAACAGCTCACTCTGTGCAGCCCAAGTACCACGGGGACAAGAAGACGCAATTGCAGACACTCCAGGGCAACAACAGGATTAGAGAATGACAGGAATCCAGAAGTGACATGAAGGATCCTGACTGACACAGGATTATCGCACCAATCTGAGTGGGCTTGTTTACTGGTTTAACTGCTGGATGTATAATTTCTATAATTAGAGCCTGACTGGCTGAACAACATTGCAATGCAGCTGAAACACCCCAAAGAAATTTCAGACAGGCTATTAAAGAATGATTTATGAAGCAGGCTTTTGTTCAACCAAGTGATTAGAATTTAATAACATCGCCTGCTTAGTGGTGAACTGGACGTAACCAAGAAACAACAAACAGCCAGGAAAAAAAAAAAAAAGAAAATATTACGGAAATATTACAATATTTTTTGCATCGGAGCTATGAAAAGCAGCGTCATGGTAAACTAACCAGCAAATGTCAGTCTTTCATTTTAAGCAGTTTCTCACCCAAGAGGTTGTGATGAACTGCCAAAACAGATTTTTCTGTTTCAAGAACAGCTTCAGCCCAATGCCCAGTAAAAGCTCCAGGGAGGGAGGGGRTAGAAGGAATACCTACAATAATCCCTTGGGAAGGGGGGGATTCTTCAAACACTGCATTTTATTTATTTTTTTTTAATGAGTTTTGGACAAGGAGAGGGGAAGCAGAAAGAAGAGAAATGATTTCAAGTGTCTTATGGCTCATATTTTTCTTTTCTCCCTCAACATCCTTTTTGCAAAGTGATGCTCTATAGGCAAGTCTGTAGCCTGATTCCCATTAACTTTAATGAGAGCTAGACTGTGTTTACAGGTGTAGTTTGGCCATTAATATATATTTCTGTTGGGAAAAAAACCTGCCTCATAAGAGGCCCTCGTAACGATGAATGACAGCAACTCCATTTAGTATGTGCTTGGTGACGTTTTACACAAGGTTGCACTTAAGAGGTGCAACGGGGGTCAGAAAATGTGGAGATCCAACAGCAAAATAGTCACTGCTCATTACCAAATGGATCTGAAACACAAGTCTCAGATGGAAAAGTATATACMCGACTGCAAATGAACACAAACATCCACAGCAGGCAGCGCCAGGAAATCCCAGGAATTTTTTAGGAACTGGCTGTCTTGATACTGCTATGCAACATGGCTCATCCCATTTGCTGTCTCATTCTCAGGTGAAAACTGCATACATAGGAAAGCCAAGGTGTGACACGACAACCTTGATGAGGCATTTCAGGCAGAACTAAAGACACCCGAGGAGAATTATTTTTTTTCCATTTGACAGGAAAATAGGCAGAATAAGAATTTTAGGAAAGAAAAATGAGAAGAGGGTGTTTGATGGCAAACAGAAGAGGAAGGCAGAGCATCAGAGCAAAGAAAAGAAGGGCAAAAGGCAGCAGCAGTAATGTTAGAACACAGGGAGGACATGAAGGAAATATGGGAGGGGCTGTGATTTTAACCTTTCACAGCAGTCAAAACAGCTAGATTAAGCAAAAAAAAAAACCCAGCTGTGGAGGTGAAGAGCATATGGGCCCAACAAACAGCTGTTTATAATTTCTATAATATACCAATAGGCTAATGTCAGACCCACATTTCTAGTTGCCGGTAGCATCGGCATATGTTTCAGTCCTCCAAGTCCAAGCCTAGCAATAATAACTCCTCTAGGAATCATACTGGAAAATCACAGCAGAAAACTAATTCACTGCCTGCYATTTCGGTCCCAGAAGCAATACTTTGTACCTGGAGTATTTCTAGGAACGAGTTTACAACGTAGTACTTGGTTATGTCAAACTCTCTGTTCAGAAGAAGGGATTCTACATTAAGGTAACTAAGCATGTCAATACTGTAGAGGTAAAGAAATAAAGTCTTTTATTTAAAGCGATAATGAAATAAYCTGCCATTGTTGTTCTAAGAGCGTAAATAAAAGACTGTGATAGCTCCTTTTGGGGGGACTTGAAGGGTGAATAAWCTCATCATAGAAACTTTTGATGAACTGCTTTTTAGAATTGCAGATCTATTTGTCAAAATACCTTTGGGACAACAAACTATTTTATCTCTTGCTTTGTAGATAGCTAGGCAATTTTTCCCCAGCACCATTACACCTTCAATGTAACCGTGTAATATATGTTTTGCTGTCCTTTTGATTTCCTCAACTTCAAATGAAAAACAATTACTCCTGTTCTGAAAGGTCCTGGATAGCTCTTTTAACATAAATTAAATTCCTCAGTTATACAAGAGTCAACTCTATCTGCRATAACATAGATTTACACGATACTTCTGGTGAAAATCCAAACATGCTAACACTGGCAGACAGACACCACAAGTCCATATATCAAAAAATGAATGTCTAGCCTGGAAAACAGCCTAATAAACAGGTAGTTTTATCACTGCAAGAATGTAACTGGAAGAGAAGTTTTAAAAGGACACTCTTCATTTGGTGTATCTTACTCCATCATTATGATTTTTAGCCACTAAAGTAGTGAAGTATCTGAGATTTTTGGGCTTACGGCAATTTGTAGCTAAGGCTACATTGCAAATAAATGAATGATTCCATTCAAATCCCTCTGTTTATCAAGGGATAATGCAATCTGGTACATAATGCAATCTGGGAATATTTTGCCAGCTTCTGGAATGTAAATTTATAAGGTAAATTATAAGGCCAGARCGGGAACTGAAATAAAGGTGTCATTATCTGAAGAGCGGGCAGGACTGCAGTCCTTGGCTGTCTCTGCTTTGCGTGTTGAACAAAGCAGCACAAGGCGGGCAGGATATAACCACGACAGCTCAGCTCAAAGCCCCTCTTCTCAATGAATCACGGGTGCTCTGGATGCCATTAAAGGGAGCTCAGGAAACGCTGAAAACGAAGGGTCTGTAATCTGTAGACAGCTGGTTATCTGAACACTTCACAACAGAGCTATGTGCTATGCTCACATGCAGTCTATTGCCCTACAAAGAACAACAGGCAGTTCAGTCTTCCTCGGAGCCTCTGGATGCCCACGAGGCCGCCCAAGCTCCCCAGAGATGTCTGACACCTGTGAAATCTGTCTCAGGTGGCTTCTGCAGCCACCGTCACCGCCACCCAGGTGCCGTGAACGACACACAAACTGTCCTATCATCTCTTGTGTCAACTGTGTTGATGCTAAGTCATTGTCATAAGGTAAGCGTAAAATGCTTTGGACTCTGCCTAGATAAGGCAAAAATACCAAAACATGCTGTTCTTTAGAAATCTGATTCATTATGTTTCAAATTTTCAACTCTGGAAAACATATACGGGATGTTCCTTCATTTTACAGTACTTTTTAATTTTATTTATCCTTGCATTTTGGAGAATCATTTTTGATGCAAAAAGMCTGAACACGGAGCATGTCACAAGCAGCACAACAGACAGTCCTGTACTGAAGCCACCTGTGTTTACTAGGAAATTAATACAGTAAGATACGCACACTGGCTTCTAATCTAACCATAACCTTCATCCCTTACKAGGAGCACAGTTCCTAATAAAATCAGATGCCTCTACTCTTATCTACAACACAGGCACCTCTGAGGAACACAYCAGATGCCACATGTGGGGCTGTGATTATCCACCCTACTCACCCTACCGTACCAAGGTCCTCCATCAGATGGGGATGCTCAAGGTAACTTTCTGGTACACTATGAAGTGTATTTACAAAGAGAGAAACCTCTTACCCAAGTCCCTGCTGCAGATCGTGGTTCTGATAAAGGATAAAACCTTCGATAACATCATAGAGATGCCAGGCTATACTAAAAACACTTCATTTCAATGCTTTGCCCACTTAATTAGGCCACAAAATACAATTTGCAGATTCTGGAAAAGTCACATAATTKGAATTTAAAAAGAGAAAAAATAGGATTAAAAACCAAACAACTAAAAGTGTGACTATCTAATAGCGAGACTATCTAATATTATAGATAACAAACACTGTACATCCTRTATCTCCGTGTTCTCAGCAAGGAAAACGTGGGTAGACCAGATGTACCTTACAACACTCCGACAGCTGCTGAGCACGGGCGAGCAATGACTGCTTTCCAGCACTGCAAACCCTCCCTGCAGTGCCACGACAGGGCCACCAAGATCATTTGTAATGGCCAGGAACCCAGGGATGTTTTGCTTGCTCTTCGTCTTAATTGCGCTTGTTCCCAAAGAACACAACATCAGGTTTCACAATACACAGCAGGGGAGTCCAAAGATTCTCCTTCGAAAACTTGTAATGTAAACACAGAGCAACAAACCCATTCACACAACAGCCTTTCCTTCACAATAACCCTTCTGCTTCAGTGGCAGAAGTGCTCTCTTTTACATCTGGTGCTTCAAAAGCATTCAAAATAATAAATCTGTCTTGGTTTAGAAAAAGTTCCATACAGTCTCATACTATATTATTGCAAAATTAATTTCAATAAAAATATCATCGTAAGACATTTTTGTTTACAACAATGCCGATGAAAAGCATCCATCACTCATTATAACAGCCATAGAATTATGAAGGATTTATTATTGTTCTGATTTCCAAGTAATTATTTCTGCTTTGCAAAGAACACAAGYAGAGGTAAATTTTATGTCATTTGTTGAAGGCTGGTATGTACCCAACTGAGTTGCGAGAGGTGTACTGAGATTTTCTCCTAGAATGATCCCAAGTAATCTGCCATCCTTTCCCTTTAGTCCAAGGTCTAAAGAAAAACAAAAGAAAAACTAAAACACACCTCAAAAGAAAATCCCAAAGAGATAGTTATCAATAGAGKGGTCTGGGTCAAGAACCTATGAAGAAAATGATTTTCCAGGGGTGGAAGTATTTATTACTGAGTCAAGACAGAAGACTCAGTCTCAATGAATGTTTCAGTCTCAATGAAGTACCAGTCTCAATGAATGTGTGAGGTTATCTGCTTGCACAGGTGGATCCCAAACTTACATTATTCACACCACTTTTTCCTTTCTTATCCTGAGGATGTTCTGGTCATTAAATGACGTCCAACCTCCCTGATTAGATTAGTCAGGACTCATTCTATACTTGGGATTTTTGGAATAGGATGGCTAAAATATAGATAATTTCCACTAAGAAGAGGGAAATAAAAGGCCAAATGTCAAAAAAAAAAAAAAAAAGGCATTGTTTTAATCCCATTTTCCCACTTGAACTTAATTATTTCCAGAAGAGTTTATTTTAGATATATACTATATATATATATATTCCTCTATTCTCTGCTATATTCTCTATATTCCTCTATCAAGTCTGCAGCCAGTCTCTTTTGWGTTGCGTTAATTCCCTCACAAAGCCAAATCCTGCTTCACTTATGAGATTAGTGGCATTGCTTTCAATGACTTAAACTAGAAAAATACCTCAATTAATGAAAGAATTGCCCCAGTCCAACTCTGCCCATAAAGTGCACGTCAATTGTAAAGACATTTTCCTCTCTCCCTCCTGCCCCTCCTCTTTTTCCCCCCTTTTTAGTCAATGAATTAGCTGTGTTGTTCTTCAAACRATTCCATGCTTAGTCTCTGACCCTTCTTTAAGACTGATTTAATCTTTCTTTTTCTCTTAATTTGCTTCAAAGTGAACTTTACTTGACCCCAGATTACTGGGATTGAAGTCTTTATGAACCGAATATGATGTTTAACTTGATTTTAAAATGTTTATTCCTTCAGAGGATATTTACATGAAAGTCACAGGAAYGACACACGTTATCTCCCAGGCCAGTAGCTTGCTTCGCAACAGCTGGGACACATTACTTCTGTCTCAGGTATAAAAAAGTTCCCTTATTTTGACCAAAATCCTAATGGACTGGAAATGAGAAGCGGCCAATGCTCTTCAGCTTTGTACAAGTGCAACAGGAGGGATGGTCTGCAGGGGATTTGCTTTACCCACCAGCAAAGCCCCCAAGCAGCAGCACTGCCCTTGCAGACAGCTCAGACCCAGCGGAATTACGCCGCTGCAAACAACAGAAACGATGAAAAGAAATCAAGTCTGAGGTCGATCCGGTAGTCTACACTCTGTCAAGTAGCATTTCCTGTTGATTTTCAAAAGGGAATCACACAATAAACCACAAAAAAAGCAAACAAACACCCAGCAAAACAACACGCGCACTGTGGTCTTGTGGCAAATTTCCTCACCATTCCAACCTGGAGACCTCGCACACCAAAGGCCCCTCAGTTACCATCCATATTAAAAAGCGACAGAGAGGCAACCTTCTTTTTAGAAAAGCAGGCACCTAGAAGGCAAATTATGTATCATAGTGAAAAATTCCCTCCTGGCCAGCAAGCATTTGATTAATATTCTGTAACAGGGATGCAATCAATAGGCGATCCAGATTCTTCCCAGCTCCCGTCCTGGGAGATACCAGCARACCACAACCTTCAATATAAGCCAATTGTCTACCTCAGGAATTCCTTCCAAATGCTTATATAGGGCAGAGCAACAGCTGGAATAAACCATTCTGCAAAAGATTACAATGCATTGTGATGAATTACAATGACACAGAAGGCCACTCCATTCATGATGGGCATACTAGCTCTGAATGCAGCCACGCTGATGAACTAAGTCTTGGGTTTCTTAAGCATGAGCCTAATTATTTGCAAAAATACAGCTAGGTTAATTTCCCCAGGTTAATGCATCAACAAGGTGCATTAYCTACCATAGGCAGAGTGGGTAAAATTTACAAAATAAGTACATTCCTGATCGGAATCGGTTAACGTGTGAACACTTAACATTTTACTACTAGGCTAAGCAAAAGATTTGTTGCTGACTAGGGGAATTCTTGCATGAAAATAGTGCTTCAAATCATGTCGGGAAGAAATAATATGATGGGAGATGAATTCTCCCTGTAAGTCCATAAATAAACTGACTAAGAATTTTCTTACTAAGCAACAAAAATCCTCCTCATTTAAATAGGATTTGCGTTGTTCATAACATTTCTCAAATGATAAAAAAAGGAATAAATCTATGTAAAGTGTGCCAAACAAATACATGCACAAATACTGCAGTAATAGCAGTAATTATGTAAAGTTATAAATAGTCTAATAAAAAAGTGAAATATTTGTGAAGGATGAATGAATCCACRGCAGCCATTAAAATTCTAGTACTTTGTTAGTCCCTACTAGGGGACTAAGGCATTTTAAATTGAATGGCTCTGAAGTTGAGCCATTCCGGCCCCTTTTAACCTCTTTCTGCAGGAAGATTGCTGGAGATACTGAGGGACAAGAACTGGAGCAAGGTATGGAAATAAGGTGGCAGTTACTGAATGTAATGTTAAAGAAATATKAGAAAGTAGAACGTTATACMAAGCCTATATCCACTGATTTAAAAWCTTTTTATAAAACTGACATACCTCCATTACTATCCTCCAGTGATTGTGTCTGTTGGGATATGGAAGAAAAGTGACATCCTCCCAGACACCAGAAAATATCTGCTTACAATTACTAATGAAAAACACCAATAACCTACTTTGGTAAAGAAGTGTTTGGCTCCTGGATTGCCAGGTTAACACGAGCATTATGTTAAAATCCAGTGGGTCACTCAAATTGTGTTTCTGGTATAGAGTCACTTTAAAAATATCTGTTAAAGCTTACTTTGAATCTTTAGGCATGGCAGATTAAGTTCCCAATATTCTGTTTCAATAACACTTAGAAAACTGGCTCTGTCATTGGCACCTTGCAGGCTCTGGGCTGGATTCTGCGTTCAGCCCTTACCCTGTGACATTGCCAGCGACAGCGTGGGGAAAGAATCCCCTTGGATAAATGTAATGTCTTGGATAAACATAACCTCTGCTGTCTAGCAGGACACRTCCGAGGGCATTTTCCTCCACACTAAAATGCAGGGAAAAGCTGCATGATCCCTTGCAACTCCGATTGCAACTGACCCCTTGCACCATCCATGGCTTGATGCCAGCCAGACAAGCCAATGCTCAGGAGAACTCGGATCCCGTATCTTTGCCTTCTTCAAAAGCAAGCAGCAACAAAGCCAAAATTCTGCATACTCAGAGCTGGAGAGATCCAAATCAGTGAACAGAAYGCCCAGCGGGCAAGCCTGGGTAAGGCAGGGGGATCTTTTCATTTCCTCCTSTAAACTCTGGATCAGGTTCAGAAGGAAAATAATCCCATAATAAAATGAGTGAGAACTGGTTTAGGAAATCTATGTAAAGCTTACCTTGACCATGTATTTACCCTACTCCTGATAAATTTTATGGCCGATTCTGTACGYTCGTGAGATACAATAAAAATAAGTGTTCCTCAAGAAAATCTGCTCACCTTATGAATTTACTGCATACAAATGAGAAATTCACAGAGTTTTCATCTAAGCATAGAATCCTTGACCTCATGATATGAAGTGGCATTTCTTCAGATCTGGAGTCGCACAGAGATTTCACCTAGGTTTGGGGGGAAAAAAAAAAAAAATACAGAAAATGAGTCTGGCAACACCTTCACCCCAGGGAGCCATTTCTCCAGCTGCTCCAAGAGCTTTTGAGTTCATTACAGCCCCTGCTACGGAGGCTTTGCAGCTGAATCGGCAGAGCTCTGGTCCTCCWGCTGCAGAGAATCAGCCCCCTCTGCGATAAGCAGGAAAAGCATTATCAGGACAATATGAATCACAACTTGCCATCACTTGTGAGAATTAATAATGATGCTAGCAGAGACTTTTATAAGAAGCACACACCAGACACAAAGTCTGCGGAGCTGTTTCCCTTACAGGGAAATAAAATGTTCRTAAGAGATTAAAAAATGARGTTTTTCAACTCATACTGGTTTTTACTGGGGGAAAGCAATGGGGAAAGCTGCAGAAATTGGTCAGTGATTTATTGAGGTTTATTTCAGCTTCTTCAGCTCTCAGTAGCACACTGCTCATGACCAAACATCTAAAAGCCAGGAGGGGAAATCCTGATTGGGGCGAAAATGATTTAAAAGAYAGGGAGCAGAGGGGAAATTCGTACCTGGCAACTTCGGTAAACAGTCTTTTCTAGGCAAACAATTTTATTCAAAGGGCTCCCCAAAGTGTAACACACGAAAAGTGACTGCTTTAACRCCCTACATTTGGAAAGGGATTGTAATAGAAAATGCGTCAACGATCCGAACAGCAAAGATGAATTTTCTTACRGAAGTCCAAAGACTTTCACAAACTTTGTCTCTTAAAAAGCTGAGAAAGAAAAAAAAAACAAACCAAAACTTAAGAACCTCTCAGTAGTAAAATTGTTTTGATTTTGATTTTTTTAATAAACTATACTCGCTTTTCATTTCAAAAAATAATAATAAAATAATAATAAAATAATAAACCTGATATAATTAATTAAAAACAATTTAGTTCAACTTCCACTTTTTCTTCTGCAACTGGGAAAAAAGCTCTAAACACATGAAAAAGAAATAAAAAAAATCTGGTTTGATACAGTGGCACTATCTGATAAAAAGAGCATGTTTTGATTACCTGCAGAATACAGAGTGTTACCAGTTCTATGTCACTATTTCTTCAAACCCAAAGTTTTCATAATGCCAACTACACCATTTACTGCACCTTCATTAGCAAGGGTGTCTGATCATAGGCGTTTCTATGTTGAAAGGCTGAAAAGTCYGTTAAATATAATACCAAAAATCCAATTTACCTGCATCGCCAAAACCACCGTGATCCACGTTAAAAAAGCGAGCAGGAACCTGCTACTCTGTGCACAGCCCCAAAACTCAGYAGCTTCAAATTCCACTGACTTGTCTAGAGGAAACAGCAACCGAAGGCAGAAACGAGATTGCTTGGGAAGCTGGGATGYTGAAGCAGCAAGGAGATGCTAAATCCACACGTGCACAAGAGACTGAAGCTGCTCTCCGGGCACAACCAGGTACCTTTTCTGCAAGGCATTCCAGCAAAATCACYCAGCTTTGGGCAACAGGAATATCCCCGCCTCGCAGGAGGGTTTCCACATGTTTCCCACGCGGGAACAAAAAACCTTCCAGGGATTATTCTCTCAGCCCACCAGCACTGCACGGAGAAGCCTTGTGTAGACAAACTCACCTACATTTTACCATACAGCACTCCTTTCCCAGAAGAGGAATCTACTTGAGCACAGCAGCCTTTTGTCATTTTTAAAGTGTTCCTTTGTGGAGAAAAATGCAATTGTCATTTGTACTGGGGACGCTTTGAGCAGATGAGGAAGGATAACTGTGTATATTAGTTGAGTGGGAGCTAATTCAGTGACATAAACCAATTAAACGGCCAGTGATATACTCTGAAATACTAAAATGAGGTTTGGAGCAAGTAGCTTTCGCACGGTTCTGGATTTAATATGTATCAGCTGATAACAATTAATTTATTGGTAAATGTCAAATAACAAATTCAAACCCCAAACTGTCAACACTTAATAACACTATCTTAAATATGGATGCTATTTACTCCGTGTATGAAGTACAGTAATTCTGTGTTAATAAAATTAAATATACAGTGACTTACTTGAACTATCATTTTGAATGCCAATTAAAATTAGAAGATGACTCAAAATGSAATGCATTTATAATAAAATGAACCACTGAAAGTGCTTCAACATGGAATTAACAACAGGAAGATAAAACCAGAACCACCATGTTAAATCTATGAAGACTCAAAAAAAAAAAAAAAAAAAAACCACTGAAAGTGCTTCAACATGGAATTAACAACAGGAAGATAAAACCAGAACCACCATGTTAAATCTATGAAGACTCAAAAAAAAAAAAAAAAAGTCCTCCTTCTGAAACTCCTCCCTTTCTATTCACTTYAGTAATAAGTTTAGCCACAGTTACCACTATGGAATAAAATAATTAAAAAATTAGTTAACTAAATTGAAAGGTGTTTTAAAAGGAACAGTTGCATCTGTTGTTCACTGAAACAGTGAAGGGAAAGGGTATCAAGAAATGCCCTGTTGGAACACAGACTAGGACTATATAAAATTGTGCTAAAAAAGTTTAATACAACAACCCTTCTCTATAAATATCCCCTTCCAAATTGTAAGAAACTTCACCTTTTTTCAGCATTCTCGTATTCAATTTTCCTCCTCTTACTTACTGCCGTGTACCAYTGGATCATGCAGGTGGTTTTAATTACTCCAAAGCAGCAGTGCTAACAGCGTTCTGTTAAAATGCTACTGACGCAGGGCAAACCATAGGCCGCCCGCAGTTGTAACCTCACTGCTTTGCAGCCAGCTTGCAAACCCGCTCCTAGCAGGACACACAGAGCCAACGGCTTTCCTCACCCTGCAGTTCAAAGAACAAGGAAAACATTAATGTACGTGCACGTTCCTCATGGGAAAAAACAAATCGGATAAAGCTCCAAATTACCTGCTAATTCAGGCTCAGTGCATTGCTCATCTTGGAGCGGTGTTTGCGTTGGGAAAGCACGGGGAGAGGGCAAAGCCCGGCGCGAGGCTTCCAAGGGCGCCCGGCAAATGAAGCGCTGTCCGCACGGGCAGGGCCTTCAGGCAGCTCTGCTCGCGTTCACCTGTCACGGGTCCTGGTGACGAAGCCCAGGCTCCGTCGCCAGCGGCCGCAGAATGGCGTTGCAGCCGCCTCCGTCAGCCGGCCGTGACAGAAGCCGGCCCCCGCTGGTGATGGATCCCAATGGGGAGATGTGGGGCGCCACACGCCAGCAGCTCCAGCGGTGATCAGCTCTCCGTAGCCTAGACTCCTAGATACGAACCGGAGTTGTGGTCCTTAGGCCCCCGACACCCACACACGCACACAAGCACACACCACACGTATCACATTCAATAAGGAGAACACACTCGGGGATCCAACGACTGACAACCGTTTATTGAGGGGCTAGACAGGAATATATACACTTTGGGCGTACGTGCTACTAAGATATTGCGAACAAAGAGGCAAAGACTCTGAGGACAAGGAGGTAAAGACACTGAGGACAAAGTAGCAAGGAGCTTAAACTGTTGCATCTACAAGGACACTTCAAACAAAGAAGTAAAGAGCTCAAACTGTGGAGCAAGCAGGAAAACAGGATCTCCAAACATGGGAATGGATGAGCTCAACAGGACCGAGCAACCTGAGGGGCGGTGGAGGGACTCACTGGTCCCTGCCACCCCATCAACTATAAGCACATATACATTAAGGGGAAATACGGAGGTTAACCAAGCCCTGCTCTTATTTGAGCATCAACAAGGGGATAAGGAGCCGTGCTCCCCAACATTCACCTGGGACTCCGGCCCCACTTATTTGCATGGTCTAGTCTCATCAGCAGTTTTCTGAGTCCAGAACAACTTGCTTGCTTAAATAATTCTTAAATATTGAAGTATCTGTATGATCCAGACTTCTATCAAAAGGAGAGAGCAAGCACAAAAGAGATCGCAAGAGGAAAAGAGGAAGGAAAATAACATTCCCCGAGATCTCAATAAGGAGACAGAAAAGTAGCAAAGTTAGAGACAAAACAGAACTGATAAGCAGCAACTTTCTGGCAGGGGGACAAACCCAAGGGACCCCGCCGCAGCAGAGGCCAGGAGGCCGGTCCCAGCCACCGCTCAGCTTTCTTCTCTGTAAAATAAATCTGATTCGGTCTCCCAGAGGAAAGACACTGACCACAAGGGCAATGGGAAGAACGAAACTTTGCCTTTGACTGCCTGCCCACCTCACCGAAGGGATTGAATTAACCATATAAAAGCAAATTGCTTTCCTTCATGGCCAAGAGGAAAGGGGTTGAAATTCAGCAGTACTTACAAGGGCAGCTGGTCTTTTGAAATGCCTGAGCTCCAGCAACACTCTGCTTCGGACAACCYGACGTTATTCACCTAGCAAGGGACGCACACAAACCCGCCTCCTTTCTTCCAAGCATGTGCACATTTGCCTGTTATTACATTATAGCCTCACTGGAGGGACCAGCTCGGCCCCTAAGCTCATCCAGAACTAATACCCAAGACCACAGCAGTCCCTGAGTGCCAGCAATTTCTGCTCCTGTTAAAGCACTCCGCTACTGGCCAGAAAATCATCATGTTCCTAGACAGACGCTGTCAGCAGAGCGGCCACAAGAGTGGAACTCCAGYGGAGACCAAGGGTGCTCGTTGTAGAGAGCATTCTAGCAAGTCAAGGACACGATGTGCTGCCTAAGGCATGTCTGCACAGCCCAGCATACAGTCCAAGAGACCGTAACCTTGAGACGTGCCTGATATGAGGAGGCACAGCAGTCTCCCAAGGCCGTGGGGGGATGCTGAGCGGGGAGGAGAACTTGGCACAGTAGCACGCGCATGTGTGCATATGGCCAATAATAATAGAGCAYGGTAATAGAGCTGGAATAACCAAYTGTGCTTTGCCGTGTGRACCCTGGAACCCTATAAAAATGCACTAATCTAAACAATAAACAAAGCTCACTCTTACCTCTATGAGGACTCCGTGAATATTCGGAAGGGTCTTCCTTCAGCTCGTGAACTCGCCATGGGAGCCAGCTACAGTCAAATTCCCARCCCCAGCACAGCGGGTGGCAATTCCCCCCAGCATGGCCACGTGGGCTCCTCTGTGCCGTGACGGGGGCCAGCATCACGACAACCCTCCCAGCTGCCTCGGGATGCTTGAATGCCACGCGGCAAGCGCAGGATTGCCACACGTGCTGAAAACTGAGCCACTCTCTGTCCAGCACCGTCTCGAAGGGACGTTTCAAGCCTCACTCACCACCAAATCCCCCAAAATGTACTGAAATTTTGAATGAGCATCAGACACGGACATCTAAGCGTCCGCCTTGTCCTAATGCTATTGGAACAACGAAGGAAAAGTCTTCCAGAAAATTCCTATTTGCGCTTTATTGTGATACACTGTGGTCCACTCCCACAGACAAGATGAGGGCAATGTGCCCCCGTTTTGCTCACTAAGAGAGGATTCAGGCGCCAGGACTTTCACAGCATTGGCCCGCTTTGGCTTCTCAGCATTTCATATCTTCACCRTTTGGGGCTTTTGTTTTTCCTGTGGTCTAGACATAGATTAGGAATGTTAGAGAGTGCAATTTGGGGAACTAACCTAATTACTGCTGAGCCTCAGCACAGACGGTCGTTAATGCAAATGAAGTAACCACACTAAGAAAATAATTTAAGAGTTTTGTCCAAGTATAGCAGACTTGCCATAACGAGGATTCTTTTCATTATATTTTACTAAATTACTGTTTATAGTTATACGCGCATATCTGTTATGTACTCTGCTTGGAAAAGAGTAAGATACCACCACTAAAGCAGACAAGCAGCATAAACATCAKCATTAAAGGGGATATATTTGTGTTTTCCATCTGCCTTCATCAGGACAAGCTAGTTTTAGAGAAATGGATCCTCTGTTGGATTCTCACATAGTTTTACAGTGTTTACAGTGTCTTAGTAGAGATTTACTGTTTACAGTAAATTCACATTGGCCTTATACATTCCCATKTGCAGCAACACATCATTTCATTTTTCTACCGTAATTTTCTCACATGGAGGAGAAAAATGCAAAAAGTAGCTCTCTGTTATGTACCTTTGGGAATCCACTATCATTCTGMTCTTTTGAAAACCCAGTAATTATACTGGCCATTTTCTCCTCTACATTTCACCTCTGTCTGCAAACTGTCCTCTCTTCTCACATCTGTGTGGGAATGTTTTTACTCCACAGCACATGCAAGGGTACACACATTGCTCTTCAATAGGCATTTTTTTCCRTTACTCATTCTGAAGTCTATGAAAGGGATAAAAAAAGTCTTCTAAGCAAAACAGGAGATTAACAATTCACTTTAAAACATCATAGTTTTCCCTATCACCATTTYGGCCAAGTAATATTTCAGAGCAAAGATGCACCGTACGTTTGTTCTTACAAAGTCTTCATTGAACCTCGATAAACAATYAACAAATAAAGCTATCAAAATCTTGGTGAGTCTCACCATAAAAGGCTTAAATTTGGCCAATGAGTTATATGCAATGAATAATTCATGCAGCTCTATTCACATGCACAGTGCTGCATAAAATTTAATTTAGGAATTTAAGTATTTGCCTCTTGTGTGATTTTTATGCCTCTCATTTAATATATTTTCCTTTCTCAGAGAAATTATTGCAGCTCATTTTGACATCTGTTCTTCAAAGAATTACAGGGAGGATTCTTAAAATTTTACTTTACAACATTTTATATAAACCTGCCCATTTCTATCAGGCACAACAATAATTATTTTAAGTCATGAGCGATTGCTTTTCATTTCATTCATATTCATTAGCAGTGGGCAGATATCAGAAACATGTGGKTGACTGAAGGGAGCTCAGAAATTTAGAATTAATATCTACTATGAAGTGCTGCAGGGAGCAGAAAAGGAAAAGCAAAAGCGTGCTGTATACCAGAAAACTTTGAGGAGAGGAGCCATAGCTGGTAGATACCTTGGAGCTGACTGTCCATTTTAGAAAATATCATTAAAAAAAAATCATATCTTCAGTGCTAGACATGGAAGCAATGAATGTTCTCTGTGCTAACAGAAACAAGGAAGAAAATATACCAACAATAATGACAGTAATGCTAATTCTGTACGCTTCTATAGTGCTTGTCGTTTGCGTTTTATAAACAACGTAATTTGTTTCCATTCTGAGAAAAAGGTAACTGAGGTACAGAGAGATGAAGACAAACAGAAACTAAAAATACATCTAGCTTTTGCTTTGCACCAGATATTTTCTCTTCATATTCACTAACAAATGACTTTTTGGAGGGACAAAGCACACAGAGGAAGCTGATATATATATATGTATTTATATATATATATATATATATATATATATATACACACACACACACACACTTCACTAATGCTAGATGTTAACAAGTTTACAATCAAAACTCTTCCAAGAGCAAGTATTATTCAAAAGGAACTGGGGGAACTATCTGATCTCTTCTGACAAACTACAGCTAAAGGCTTGGACAGTCTCTCCTTTATTATAGCTCCTATCTATTTTCCGCCTTTATTACTTCTGAATCGTTATTGTCTCAATATGAAAATGCATTATTAACATTATTTTGACTACTAATAAAAATACTGCTTTGAATATCCCTCTTGTTTTGAGAGAATCTCTTTCACCTGCCTTGGTTTTCCCTTTGTACTGCTTTCCGTGGAGGAGATTCCTGTCAAGGTTCATCACAGATTCTGACRTCTGGGGCTTTTTATAGGGCTGAGAAAAATGAAATAGCTTGCACGAACATTTCCACTGGAAATAAGATCATGGCCTAGATTTGGCTAAACAAACACACACATAACTCATATCATAAAAGCTATTCTGCTGAAAACCAACCTTGTTTATTYAGGGAAACCATCTTGTAAGCCAGAATAAAGGAAAACAAACATAAAATAAACCACTCCTTTACACTCCTTTACATCTAAAACTCGCCCAAGTCCTATGGGCAACCAGCAGTGTAGGGGGGTGAATTCCTTCCTTTGAGGGGTTGGGCAGTGCCCTGGCCCACAAAACTACCCGGTCACAAAGCAGCAAAAGTATTCGCTTGGCAAAAGGAATCACAAATGGGGAAGCAGAGAGCTCATTGTACTTAAGTGCGCTATGAAAACCAAGGCAAAGCAACCCGTAAATTACTTAAAAAAAACCCCCAAAACCTCACACATAAACAGGGAGTAAAGGTCAAACTTTATCATATTACTCAGTGCACATAAATTATGCAGATGTTAAAGGAGGAGATTTGAAAGGTCGGTACACAGCTCAAATCAAAATGTCTAAGTACGTTCTGCAAGTAGCAGCAAGCAGATATGAGCTATAATTCTAATTGCCTGATAGTTATGCAGTCAGTGGGTGTTACGTTTGCTTATTATGTGTATGCTGTACTTATTGTATGCAGCAATCACGATTTATATTACCCAGTTACAAACACTGCCAACTATTTGAAAATGAGCTCAGAAAGAGCACCTTCCGTTGAAGCCTATTTGKTTGACTAACTGTGCTTCTTAAATGAAGTAGGTTTACTTCATTTAAAAACAGCTGGAATAGAAGGTGGTTTCAGGAGAATCAGCTATTTTTCTAATAAAAATAAACATATTTTAGAAGTTATCTTGTACTTCAAAACACAGAGAAAACAAATATCCTTTCCATGATAACAGCCATATTTCTTATGCATGCTATTATACTTCACCCACAAAAAGTCCATCCTGCAAGAACTGAGGAGAAAACACTTAGCACCTTGTGGAAAAATCTGTCTGCAGCACTCAACTTTTCCATCAAATCCTCCACAAAGGCTAAGATTTTAGAAAATGCTCCCATTCTGTRTGAAGCCTGGTATCACACTAATCACTAACCTTCATGTTTTCCAAACAACTTTGACTGTTAAGGTCTGTAGACCAGTTCAGTGCCCTTTTCAATGAAGTCCTGACATAGACTCATTATTGTCATTACCAGATCAAAGGCAATAAAACAGGCAATTTATGGCAGAGTAATAATAATTAACGGTATGGTAACAGATACTCCAAACCTCATGAAAGCATTACAAATGTAGAATAATGGGAATATACATTAAGTGATTTCTGAACAAGGATATTTTTGCTTAAGGAAAAATGAGTAATGATCCAGAAACTACAGAGATACATTGCAATAATTGACTTTTTAACATACAAGAAACCAGAGGGGCACAATGATCTTCTACAGAACCAGATGACTGTAATATTTTTAAGAAATTCTATTTATAGGTGACATTTTGGGGAGGAGTATTCAGGATATGCTTCAGTAGATACACAGTAAAGCAGTTTAGCATATTTATGAAGCTCAYATTCGACAAAATTTAAGACAAACAACGTTAATGGCCAGATTTCAAACAGAGTCCGGCAAGTTGTCAAGAACCACAGAAGATTTTCTTCCAGTTTAAGGAAGAATGGACAAAATGGAAGAATATTGTGTTTTGAGTTSCTCATGTACCTCTTCTGCCTAAACAACTTTTTTGTATTCTTACTACGGTCTCAGTCATAGTACCACAACTAATTATAATTTTTTTGTTTAGGACTTAGCATACTGATTGTCTTTTCARTATGCCCCTGAACCAAGAGGAATTAAAGTGAGATCATCTGCATATTCACAAGATGATCTTTTTCCCCTAGATTACATTTTATTATATTTTTGTTACTGTATTTTATAGCACTGTAAGCGCTTATTAAATATTCTTTGATGGAAACAAAAAAGAAAGGAAAATGTGGCCARTGGCTAGGAGACACTCTTATGGTACGTGCCAGATCATCATTTAAATATGCCCTTCTTTGCAAATGGATTTAGAGCAGGGATACAATTTATAAGGGTATCTCTAGCTTAATCTTTTCTCTCTGCTAGCAGTTAAACCATTTACATGAGTGTCTTAAAAGTGACTCCCTGTGCTTATGTCTGTTCTCCTGTGAAAATAAATATTGATCTTAAATCTATTCTTTTTTCCTCCTTTCAGACTTTGTGGGAACGCTTTACTCAGATAGCAAGGGAGTATTTTTGAAACCCAAAGGATGGACTGGATTTTCCCATTCATGACTTTCTGCCTCGGTTACTTGTCATCGCGCGGGTGTTTTGGGTGTGGGGATTTTTAGCGCTTCCCCCTGTTCCTTTCTCCGTCGCAGTTCTCCTTCAGCGTATGTATCTCCACGCTGCAGAGAAGGGCTCTGGAGAGGTGATATCAGGAAACTAGYTGACACACAAGATTAATGTAGAAGCCCGTTTGAACTGTTATTGCATACCAAACAGCAGCCCTTGCCCTCCTTTCATCACTAACTCCAAGGCACTCTTTTACTCACGGGCAATTTTAATCTTCATATAAATGTCTCCTCCTGCTTTCCCTGAAGAGAATTGCCTCCAGAGGTTTCACCTGGATTCTTATAGTASCTATGGTTTTTTGCTTGTTTTTAAATACATCTTTTCACCATTCATTTTCTTACATTTTCCTCCAGACGCTTATTTTAATTCTATTTCTTATTTCTTGCTCTGACTTAATTTGCATTTGACAAAARGACTCCCAGGTAAGACAAGGCAGAAATAATAATTACAAAAAGAAAAGTAATGGAAGGTATTTAGAAGTATCCCCATTTCATCATGGTATTTTGTGCATCAGTAGAAAGAAGAGAAATCCTGAAGATACTGCAAGAAAAATCTACTGGTATACATTCATTATTAAAATGATATCAATACCAGGACAGTAGTMTGCTAATAAAAAAATCTTCCATTGCTCTCACTTCAAAGAGATGAGTCGCAAAACTTCCCTTTTAATCAGGTATTTCCACTCTTYGCTTTTTTGCAGGTCTCCATTAGCATATTCTTTCAATTCCCATGAAATTTATTTCTATTTAGACATATTTCKTATTCTTACTGTTTTACTGCTGTTCATTAGCACTTGCCATCAGAGATTTGCTGACGAAATTGAAATAATTTCAGTGACTAAAGACAATAGACTCTTCCTAGTTATTTCACTCTGATCAAGACACATTTTCTATCCCTAAAGAGAAAATTTCTTTCATCCTACCTAATTCATATCTTTAAGTTTCCCAGGTTTATACTAGAATAAGTAAGAMCTGCTCCGAAGAACAGCAAGCATATTTGATGTTATGAAAATTTTAAAAATCAAGATCTAGATTGAAAATCCTTCAATTAAGGATGTTTCCAACTAGTTTTAAAAATACCAGGTATACTGCAAGATTTATTTCTGAAACAATACACAACATAATTCTCCATCCATGCCAAGTGGAGCTCTGTAATGCCTTGTGTGTCCCAAGACAGKCTCCTCTAAATTTTAACCAAACTGGTTTGAAAACAAAGATGTTCCAGTTGAAGGAAGAATCCCTGCACAATTAGAATACCTTTCGTTCATGCCTTGAAGCTACTCTGAGCTTCAAAACTGGTCCGTAGTTTCAAAGTCCCAATGTGAATATTTGGCCTAGTTACAAACTCTACTCTTCATTAGACTCTTTGTATGATCACACCTTAATCTCTTATCTCATTAATTTACTTTATGACCTGAGCTAACTGGTCTCTGATCCTTCCAGATTTCACTTCACAATGGCCAAAATGTTCCAGAAAGTGTGCTGCTTAGCCATAATATACATAATTATTCCCTATTTTTATTAAGCTAAGAGATATTTTACCACAATTTCAATACTTTCTTTTCATTATCCTCTCATATATCTTCATTTAAATTAACCACAACATCATTATCCTGTCACTGTCTCTATATACTTGGGATTTCCAATTCTGGCCTTCTATTGCCCAAGTGAACAACATTCTTTGTGAAATTTTGGCCACTTACACTTTTAAATTACTTCACATGTCAGGACTCAATCTTTTTTTCCCCTTTTGATAAGGGCAAGTTTTTATATTCCTATGAAGTCAATGCAGCTGACATTAAACACCTAAAAATTATGTGTGCTTAATTTGTTTAAATATTAACTATTGCACAGGTTTATTAAGATATATAAGCACATGAAAAACCCAAACCATAGCAACAAATCGCTGTAATACAGAGGAAAAAACCTATTCATGTTAGGAAAAACAGGGATCATAGAAATCCTTCTAACAACATTATGGATTTCAAGTATCAAGACAACCACATTCACCAAGTCAGACTTGTAAGCTCTGCAGTATTAGCAATAACTGSCCATCATGAAAAGAAAAAAGAAAAGATAACAACAGTCAGCACAGAGCAAATTTGAATAACATATCAGACTCCTTGATATTTTATCTAAAACACCAGCATTTTATCTATTTAGGATTAGTGAAACTTGATCTAAGCTGGGAGCAGTATTTATCTTGTCAGCTCAATGGCTGAAAKAGTTGAATCTGTACTGAGCAGTGCGGGCAGTTTCTGCTGATCATTGGCCTGAATGATGTGGATATTTTCCTAAATCATCATCATTAATCTCACTTGAGCAATCTGCTGTGGACGGCAGGGAAGCAGCACTGCCCACATCTTCTCAAACACTCTAATTGCAGGAATTCCCTGCAAGAATCTGGGAGGAGAGGAAAGCAAAGGGAAAGCTGGTACATAGAGAAGCAAACTCAGATAAATTGAATATAATGTTCTTGGACCTTATTTGTGGCTCCTATATGTGTTTTGCCTCTGCTATGTCTTCTTATATTTTTAATTCATCATGTTCAGAGAATAGTGCTAATAAGATATTTTGTATATAAATCAGTGAAAAGAAATTATTTTACACAAGACTGTTTTTGAGGAGCATATTGTTTCACTTTAAACCAGAGTGCTTCAGATTTTCCTCCATCTTTTAAGATATCCAGGATGAAATAAAGAGCAGTGAAATTTTGCTGTTCATGAATCACAATGTGCTGTTTATTATGAACTTAACCTTAGATTTTGTAGCTGCTGGATGCGTTGAAGATCACTGATGAGGCAACATTTGTTAACTGCCGCATTTTGCTTAACAGACATATTAAAACTTGACTTTTGCTTTTTGGGGCATATTTTAAAACTTGGGCTGAATTTCAGTTCTGGTGCATGAAAAAAATGAGACACAGAYATCTAGGATTCTAAAGAAATTTACCCAAGCCAAGAAATTCAACAAATACAGATCCACTCCATTGAGAAAATCTAAAACTTAAATGTATTTTGAGTCCAGTTCAGCTACAGCTGATTCCCAACTAAATGTGTTTGCAGTTGCTGCTGCTCGGATAAGTACAGGGATGCTTCCCCATTTTCAGGCTGAAGATAGCACGTCTGTGCCAAACTCAAACACATTTGTTCAAACAACCTTGAAGTTCTCCTCTCAATATAWCCCCTCTAGGGAAACTTGACTCTTCTATGAGTGAGCCCAAAGAACACAGGCATGATCAAGGCACAGCTCCTTAAGAATTCCAACAAACGTTGACAGATACTTTTTTCCCCAAAATCTTTTCCCATCTCTAACATTTATTTACAATGAAGGCTGWTGGTATTTGCTGCACTTGATTTTCCCAGCCCTCAAGCTATGAGCTACATGGAAAATTAGGAGTTACTGCACAGAAAAAAAAAAAAGTCTCAAAACAATCAAAAAACAAAACAAAAAACCAAGGCAGCACTGTCCTCAATACAGTCACCACCGACATAAGGAATGGACATTTAATATTTATTTCTGGTATGTGACTAACACACATGCATTTTCTTCCTATTAGAGAACTTAGCAAACAACAGCTGGGCCTATACTGTGATTTGGTTGATAGATTTTCCTGGCAGCTTTGCAATACTCATATAATTGTCTGAAGAAATTCCACAAGTATAATAGGCCTATCATCATTTTCAGGATACCGCCTCCAGCTGCTCAATAAAATGCTTCAAGTTAATAATTTTACCCTGCAATACTACAGTCTTTTCACCAGTGGTACCTATCAAAACAATATGTCTGCTTTCCTTCACCCAAGTCATTCATTATTGAAGCATTCCCACCTGGCCGTTGGATGCTCGCTCTTGCACACTGAATCAGCTAGCACATGCTTCTTGTCACAGTGTCTCCTCCTTTG
Source organism: Eudromia elegans (assembly GCA_003342815.1). Classification (NCBI taxonomy): domain Eukaryota; kingdom Metazoa; phylum Chordata; class Aves; order Tinamiformes; family Tinamidae; genus Eudromia; species Eudromia elegans. Next base: position 141,940 of record PTEX01000024.1, on the reverse strand, counting down.
TTGGATAAAATATATAGTGATTATCTTCACTAGGTTTTATAACTTGTGCAGGCAAATCAGAAGGGGGAAAAAAAAAAAGGTATAACAGAGATTAAAACCTTGAAAACTGGCATTCCTCCCAGACACGGGTGTGTGAAGTATCAAGACATTTTCTGATGGTAAGGTTTTAAGTCATTCTTGATCCCCCTCATTAATATGAAAACGAACACGGCAGCTGCAGTTGGATTTTAATTCAACAATTTCCTCTTTCCTACAGAGCAAACCATGGTTTATGTGTTGTTGAAATAAGCATGACAACTAAATCAAACATAGTTGAACAGTTCCCACTTCCCACTTGGAGATTTCTCCCCAGCACTTYGAGGCCTTCAAAAATTAACTTTCAGCTGCCACCTCTGATGTCATTATTTTGTGGGCATGAAGTCTTCACAAAGGGAAAAAATAAAGTGTTATTAAATATTTAATTAAAATTTTTAAAGTTTCTAAAGTAATAAAGTTGATCATAAACCTAAAATTGCAAAAGTGTATAGAAAARGAAAATATTTAAATATTGCCCTCACTCCAAGGTATTTAGCCAAGGCCTAACTGTCCAAAAGGAGGCTGTAAAGACCAAGGCCAACTTTTGATCCTGTGAGGTCAAGCAGCAAATCCATCAAAAATCAACAGAACTTCTGCAAGTTAAAGCATAGTAAGATTAGTGCTATAATGAGGCATGTATTAATTCATCCAGCATGTCACTAGAGCTTAGGATCTAAGAGAAACTGAATTTAAAATTCTGCTTCCCTGAGCGTGGGTACTGCCTTTCAGAGCGCACTGCCCGCCATGGTCAGAACTTGGCAGGGCTGCCTCTTTGGAGGCCAACTTGCTTGGGGACACACTCCAAACCAGAGCGTCCCTCATCTCCTACAGCAGCCCCCATGGGAAATGCGGGCCAGCAGGAACGGCAGGAGAAAGGAGGGCACGACCCACCTGCGCAGCTCCCACGGGGCAATTTGGCGCCTCCTCATTAGGCAGGCCCTAATTAGCRTCACCCAGATCCATCCGGAATGCGCCTTGATTGAGTTCAATGAGTTGTTTCAGTTCAGATGATTTGATCCAAAATAAAATATGCCGTTCACAGCCCCAGAGGAAAAGCAGAGATTTTCAGTTTAGCCCTCTATGCGGAAACCACTCTTTATCAGGGGTGAGGGAAAGCGGGAAAATTCCAAAGCAAATTCTTAGAATTTCATTAAATTATAATGCAGAACAATTTCTGGTTAAAATATAGCAATTTCTTTGTGGTGATCATGAAGCTTCATCTGAAATAATTCCTTAGTTTACCATGCTGTGCTGGCTTTTTCCAAGGTACCAAAGTTCAGCAGACAAATCCACTAGAATTCAATTCACTTTTCCTGACCCTCCCAGTTTTATCAGGAATCTTACACTAATTGATATGCTTTTCCTTAAGTCGAAGGAAATCATGTAATCGTGACAGAATGCCACTATTTCACTTTTTTCCTAATAGAAACATCCTCAAAATCAGAAGGACAAATACTGCAGTTAAGCTGCATTTTAAAATAGCATAATTTAGATGCTAAGATCTATTTTGTAAGGAGGCTCTTTTATATAGCATCCTCTATAAGGAGGCTGTCAGCCTTCATATACCATGACCATTACATTGCTTTTTTCTTCCATTCTTTGAGATTCTTTTGAAAATAAAAAGGAAAAATAAAAAAGCACAGGATTTAAATTTGTATTTATATCACATGTATCTGAAATAAAGTGTGCTTTCTTGATATTACTATAATTTCCAATACAAATAAAACTGTTAATTTATTGAGCTCCTCTGTGAATCCTCTTTCTTAAAATAATTGCTCCTGCCCTGGAAGAAATTCCAAACAAAAGGCTTTTTCTTTCTTAGCCAGGCTAGGAGACGCTTTCCCTCACCTCTTTTCATACATAGTRTATTAGAGGAAAAAAAAAGGACCTAACCTACTGTTCCATGCAAAACACATCTGTGCAGTAACGTAGATAAAGATCATTACGGCAGACACACAAATACACTGGAGGACTCCCGTCTCAAGACCTTTGGGTCAGTAAATCTATATCGTGTGCCCAGATGCCCTGTACTATTAGCTTAAAGCCACCAAAGATGAACATTTTCCTGTTGAAAGGAACACTTCTATGCTCTCTATAAAAGTTCGAGCTAGCCTGGTGTGCTTGTCAGATTTAAATTCAAAGTGTTTGCAAGGAACTTGACAGGTTGAGAAGTTGTAAAATCCACAGAAGTTGCTCACACCATATCCTGGGGGACAGAATGCATCTTAAAAATAATGCTCTATTCAGATATTGCTCTTGATGAGAAAATGAACTAGAACTAGACACGGACGAATGCAAACTTGTTAAATATATAAACCCTGCACACAGATTGAAAAAAATAAAAAAATGAGCAGCATGACTGTACTAAATGTATTCTGATCAATACTATATAGCAAGTGCTCATTTACTTATCACTGTAAAATTGTCAAGATGATATTACCGGGCATATACTCACATGAGTAGCCCAATATCATGCTAAAGTTTCTCTTGTCCCTTTATAGGATACCCTGCCTTTGACAGAGATCTGTCAAAGCTTCAAAGCCCAGCATTCTTCTAGGTTCTGCATTACCTTCTCCTTCTTCCCCAAGAGCTTGGGAGCATTTTTTAATTATTCTAGCACCTATAATCAACACACACCAGAGTGTAACTTAAAAACAACATCACTAATCTTATTACACGTAATAGACTATCTTGAAAAGGGACGCTGGAGGACACGGCAACTAACTGCTGGAAACTTGGGTTTCCCTGCTGCTAGCAGGGTGATGCTGCTGCTTTGGKGGGAGTGAGTTTTCACCTTCAAACACCCCGACAGGTATGTTAGGGCAGGAGGTGGAAGTCTGGCTCCTCTGGCGCTTTACTTTGGCTTTCTGCTCGTAGTTGCTGCTTGCTGCTGCTCYGAGGTCAGTCTGAGGATGGTCAGTGTCTTCGACAGCCTAGGGCGATGCTGGGTTCTCTGCTCGAGCAGATATYGCTGCTGCTGCAGCCACTGTCATGTCCCTCTTGCGAGGGAGAAAGTCTCCCATTGAAGGGCTCTGCCATAGAAATGCCAKCAGGTTCCATCATAGATGTGACATCAACACAATGGCCGTGCTGTGGTGGGACTTGGTTGTTTTTCACCTCTTGGGTGGTTTCTTTCTTGCATAGCACCTCAATGCACCTCTTTTTAGGTCGTAACAACCCTGGACCCTTTTTGGTGTAAATAGCAAGCAGCAAGGAAGTCATATGGATTTGGAAAAACTCCACATTTTTGAGGGTTCTCCTAAGTTTCCATTTGAGGTATCTTCCAAATACTTTTCCCAGCTGAAGAGGACATTCCTGAGCTCGCTGCCTGTCAGAGCAGGGTCTGTCTCACAAGGTGATGTCCCCCCGAAGCAGAGGTGGGCACAGGACCCGAACGCTCTTCTGGRTTGAGCCCCTCTAGGCCGTCGCCCACCCTGTCAGTGGAGCTGCAGCCGGGCTGCTGCCCCTCGTCCCCAAGGAGSGAGGTGCCGGTGCGGGCGCTGGCCGCTGCTTTTGGGCCGAGGTGCCGCTGGGTGGGCGGCTGGGGGACAGCAGAGCCCTCGTGGGGCYCCTGCTCCTCAAGGGGCACACGCCTGCTGGGCCTGGCTGCTCCATGTGGTCAGCCTTCGGCTCAGTCAACCCCGTGGCCCTCGGGTCTTGCTGAGYTGAAATGTTAAGAACAAGCAGGAGTTGTCCTCTAGAGAAGGAAGTGGGACGTGGAGACGTTGCAGCTTAGGGAGAAAACGGTTTAGAACCGCACACATTTTCCCAGCGTTGTCAGGAGGCTCCAGGTTCCAGCTGTGCAGGCCAAGCAGGGCTGTGGTCCTTCAATGTCCCAAACAGAGGCATCAGTGCGGTGTCTTTATGACGTGCCATCCCTGTGGAATGCCGTGTCCAGTGGGATGGAGGTTGCTAGCAGCACTAGGAAGGGCTTTGGGAACAAAGGTGCCTCTTTCAAGCTGCAAACACCAGCTCTCCCCTGGGTTTTGTTTCTAAAGGCCAGTCCACCTCCCTGCCGAAGGACTAACAGTTACGGCTGGCAATTTCTAGGGGACTGCAGACAGTGTACCCCTTACCTTGGATGGACATGCAGGACATTTCATCGACTGAAAAAAATGTATCAAACCCATAGCTTCCAGCTAGGGAGAAAACACCSTGGGTYRYGGAGTCTCCTYCTTTGKGRATCTTCAGAACCTGCCTGGATGCCACCCTGTGCCATGTGCTCTGGGTAGCCCTTCTTGAGCTGGAAGGTTGGGCTACATCATCTCTGGAGGCCCCTTCAGAGAAACCTCAACCCTTCTGTAACCCTATGATTAGCACAAAGAATAGTTTACACGTTTATCACAAACCGGCAAGTCTTTTCACATTTGCAGAGGTCATACTCATTTCTTCAGCACTGCAGAGCTGTGAATATAAGGGCAATATTTATAAAAGAATCTTCCATCCAGACAWTTCCACCCCCAACTGATCTGTGCGCGTAATCTTCTAAGGAAGCACCAAGAGTGCAGCACACATCAACTCTGCTCAGGGCCCTCAGACAGGGGACAAGCAACTCAGCCGAAAGTGGAAAAGAGCAACAGGGGACTGCCCCTTCGTACTGAGCTATGCACAAAAAAATGGAAGCAAACATGTCTGAAATGGCTTGGGAGATGCTGTAGAAAGAATATGTTGGTCTTGCTGAATTGATTTGTAGAGAAGAAGCTATGGCCCTTCTAAGGAGTGTTTCCTTTGCAAGCAACCTCAACAGGCCTAAGATTTTATCCTGGGGAGGCCAAATCCTGGCTGTTCAATGAGGTTTAGGCAACAAAGMAAGCTTTAAAAGAAAGCAGACCTTTCCTTTTTAACACCACATGCAAATGTGGCATCAGGAGCTGATGAGCCCTTTTTAAATGTTGAGATGCTCTAAATCTTGTGCATATGTGCTCCCATAATTTTCTGCATTCAAACCTAGGCAGCCCAAGGGGAATAAATATTTTCCTAATGCTGCTCCTTCTCAGCAGCATATATCATGTGTACCATGTGGTGATGTTAATAAATCTGCATTTTTTTTTTCCAAAGGTCTCTTCCCGTTTAATCAACAAATGTTATTAAGACCAAAGCAAAACAAACACTTTTATGCAATTGATTGCAGCTTAGTTCTAGCAGATTTACTAGTATATTGTGGAGAATAAAGTGCAATGTATAACCCTGTAGTAGTTGATGAGACAAGATTTCTACAAGCTTGAAGGGGAAAAACTGACTGAATAATGCCCGTACACARGGGGCCAGTAAAGCAAAATAACTGACTAACATCATGTCTTGCAGCAGCACTGAGCAGCAGCCCTGCCTTCAGCATGGTTACTCATCTTCATATCTACCATATGTCTAGAACATCTATTTAACACAAAACTGTAATTATTTTACCTAATTAACTGATATATTAAAGGCAGACTTTGGAAAGTAAGCTAAACTGTACCAATTGTGGGTTGYAGTGCCGCATTTTCATTCCTGTAATTGTCAATGGATTTTCTCTCTGACTATGATTAATACAAACTGATTAACTTTCTTTTTATAGCTTTAATCTTTGTGAAATGTGTAAATACATTCTAGTATTAGCAAAAGATCTGGAAACAGCGGAGTGAATTATTTTTCCCTTTATTTACTGAATGCAGCCATCATTAGTGCAGCACCATCAATGCTGTAGAAAACTCCCAAATCTGTGTGATGATACAAAATGCCTCAGTCTCTACTACTCATCTGTTTTTCAGGCTTAGCTTACTGAAAGATACCGACACACATATTCATCTCATGATTGGTATTTTGAATGTTTGCTCAACAGTCCTCAGAAATGCCTGGTTGCAATGCCTCRGCGTGCAGGCTGGATTTAGTCGTCTTGGAAATGGCAAATGTCTCAGCACCCTCTAAAAACCCATACTGTGCCACCTGGCCACTCATTAAGGAGCTAGTATAATGCAAGATACACATTCAGATTTACACAGTGATTAACAGCAAGGGGTACGGAGCTAACATGTATCACTTGATCATTTGCTGTCTGTTCATTTACATTTCACTGTATCACACTGAATCAGTCATTTTTATTCCTTCTGACACTGCKACTTAGGATCTTGATGTTTTAAAGCAAATATTTCTGAAGAAGCAAATTCCCAGTTCTGCCCTTTTCTTTCCATTCAGCTCCAGTAACGTCACCAGCAGAGTTGGTTTCTTTTGGCCTGCTTTCCTGTCCTTTTTTTTTTCACCCCTGTATTATCCCATTAGCTTTTAAAGCATGTGCTCATCAGATGGGTAGACGAATTCAGAAGTTCTTATAGAAGTTGCACGAGAGGTAAAAGGTCTTCAGGTTCCTAACATTCAGTTCCAAATTTCATATTTCTTTTCAGTAATTAAAGAGTTTGAGAAGTCTTGAGCATCACCTAATAAAGAGAATCATGGACTTTTCTTCCACATGTCTATTCAGATCCCACTGAACTTAGTACTACAAAAGTTAGGGGTTTTTTTGTTAAAAATTAGGATGCATCCAACAGCATATACGTGAAGAATTATTTTGTTGCTATACCTCTGCCTACACTGTACAAAGCACAATATCCCACAAAATCCTTAAAGTGCCTGTGTCCAGTGCTAGTGGCTGGACCGTTACTATAACTACTGYCTCACTATCCCCTTCCTCAGTTTATAATGAAAATAAAATGGAAAGTTGCAAAATAACTACATTATTCCATGACGTTTACTGACTCATTTAAACTGAAACACCCCAGGGAACGGTTCAATTTTGACGTTGTTCAGTAGCAACAAGGCAAGGTTCCCGGATTYACCTGCCAGACCACGTTTCTGTGAGAAGCCTCCCTGCCTCCTTGCTGGCTGGCTCTCTTTAGCTCCTGGCAGCTCACCTGGTGGGCTGAAAGCCTCCAAGACCTGGAAGACTGAGCGTGGTGCACCAGACACCCCCKGCTCCCAGGCAGGCTGCCAGCTCAGCTGCTGCAAATCACAACACATTTCCTTGCCCATTTCCAAACACTGAGGTGACGCAAAGCAAATTCATTTGAAAATTTCACGTTCTTCCCCAAATTGGAACTAACATTCTCCAGTCAACTCTGCCTCATATGCTTTGTTTTTCTTGTCTTCTTTTYGAAAAATGAGTTAAAATTTAAATTAGCATATGCTTTCCCTGCCCCCCATCTTCCATATACTTTGTGGTCAAGAAGCCATGATTTCTCATTTTTGAAATACTATCCTTCCAGGGGACAAGCAATTTTGCCTTAGATTACCACCTGGTACTTACTTTGCTCTAGTGTAGCATGGGTTTTGGTAAATAGGAGTGAAAACACAGACTACAATGCAAGTTTCTCTAGAGAGGCCTTGTCAGACATAGTAAATTTACCCCAAATTCGGAAGAGAGTGTCACTGTTCGTGCAGGTGTAGCCAAGACAGTAACTAGGCTAGATACGCCTCTCAGTGCACTGTAAATTTGAAGCAGTCACGCTGAATTAATGCTGTTAAACATCGGRAAAAAAAATAGCTGACAATATTCACAAGGAATTAAAAGAAAGAAAGCAGTCTGCGTGCAGATATTTGATAGCTAAAGGCCTTGGATGACTTTGCACTTAAAAGAGGTGTGAATAACAAATTTGGTATAATTCCTCTTTCATTCTTCATCAAGTTTAATTGCAACATAATTACCCCAGGAGAGATGCAGGTGCGACCAACCAGAAGACATTGCAGCAGCTTTACAACAATGTGTACAACCTCGCTGAAGCAAACCAGCAAATAATGCATGTTCTCCGGTGCTAAATGTTCCGTCAAAAGAAAAAGCACAAATATCTAGTCGAGATGTACTAGCACAGGGATGAGCCTGCAAAGAGGAATTGCTAACATTGGCCTGAAGWGGAGCCCAGGGAGGGCTCAGCTTGCATGGGCTTTGCTCCACTGGAGCTCCAACAGCTCTGAGCATTTTTCCCTCCCTTTAGAGCACGACTCCAAGAGGCAAATAACACCATTTCTACCATTTTTCTTCAAAAGAATCTCCCGCTCTCTATTATTAGACTTTTAAGCCTTTTTAAATACATAAGTAGCTCTCACACTGCTGGTATTAGGGCCAGATTTTCAAAGGAGTTTAGCTCTTATTTTAGCRCCTAAATAAATCAGCAGATTATCAAGCAAGCTCAGTACATGGTCATTAAGCATCCTAAAAGGAGATGTCTTGAGCACTTTTTCAAAGCTTGACCCTTTCATTCTCTCTTCCTTAAAGATTTCTAGAGAATCTGATTTTAATTCCAGGTACTATGTCCTTAAGTCGTTCAACCTTGGAGTCTTAAACTCATATTTAAGGAGCTGAATATGAACAAGTGTGGGGTATGATCTGGTAGCAATCCTACTCTTAACAGTAAACAGGGCTGGGATAGCCTAAGCTAACCTTTTGCTCACCTGATTGCATTGAAGTGGCTTCGTTATGTCTCGAGTGAAGTGCAGTTTTCTCACTTCCAGGTTTGTTTTCAGCTCAGTTACYGGACTCAGACTTTGTCAGGATTCTCTGGTAGTTGTTTTACAGCCAAATATATCACAGTGCTTGTATCAGGCCAAAATCTGCCTGTTTGAAAGAGTCTTTCACAACTCTCCAGCCTTTTGACATAGCAGAAAAGATACTATTTGAAAGTGACCTTCATTCCATGTACACAGAAAACAAAACCAATAAAGACCTCAAAACAGTAGAAGTTATTAAAAGTGTGCTAGTGAAATTCTAGAAGAATCGTGAGAAAGCAACAACAAACGCTTATTTTATGTAAGTGGCATATGACTTGGCAGAAAACTTGTTGTCAAAGAAATGAAAAAAAAATTGGATACAGGAATATTAAAAAAAGCTGCAACAATGACTGATAACTAAAAATCTTTGACTTTTCACATGATGTTGCTACAATTGAGATGAAGAGGAAGGAGGTGGAYGGGCAGTTGAACCATGCAAAGTGCTGAAGAATGAGACAGTAAAATAGAAAATAGAAAATTCCTTCATTTGCACAAACTTCTCCTTTCATTTACTGGCTCCATATACTGCACATCCTTGTGTTTTGTAAAAGCTGGCTCCTTGGTTCTGTATTGAAAAAAATATTTCTTCGAGTTTGGGATTTTATCCACAAACCTGGCATTTTTCCAGTAGCTGATGAGCTCTGCACCGAAGGGATGCACAAAGAGGCCATTTCTTTGTCCCTAATTCAATTCATAAGATATTTGCTAGAGGACTTTTTTCACCTCATGATACGTCTTCCTGATTTATGGTAAGTGACAGCCCCTCCACAAGGAGAAGTGTAAGCAATGTTTTCTAGTTTTTTAGAATAAACTGTTCCTGATCAGTGCTTTTCATCAGATATTTGCTTAACGGATGGCTACCAGATAACATAGGTATTTCATGGGACTTGGGGGTAGCAGAATGAGGATGGGATAGCGAGTTGAAAGATGTTCAACTGAAAGGTATTAGTGATAAAGAACCATTGCATTATTTTAACCAATTTTATTCACACTGGCAGAAAATATTCTGGCTATTTTTATGAAAGTATTTATAATACTGTATTAATAGCATTATGTGATACATACTGAATAAAAAAGGCTGAATTTTTAGTACTAAATTTATGCCAAGTAGGGTACTCGGATGAAGCCCACTAACAAGATTTTGCCCATTTGGTTTGCTATTGCCTTTCTTGTCTATTCTGCAATGCAATTAAAATGGGCTTAAAAATGGGTTAACTAATACTTTCAAAATTAATAATAATGAGCTTTCTTTTTGTTCTTTCTAAAATATTGTAATAGGAAGAGAGAAAAAAGCAGCTCTTTGCTCCTTGGCCACTCTACCTAATCAGAGAAGCATATCCTATTAGAAGCATTACGTGAAAAAAATCGCTAGTACTCACAGATTTTGTTTTTATGACACAGAAAAATATTGCAAAATTCTCTTTTCTGGAAAGATGAGTGTAGAAATTAACTGTTCAGTATTCAAAAACCCTAAAGCATCAGGACTAGTAAGGAGCCAGGCTCGTGGCTTTGCCCAGCTACATCCTGGGAAAGCAGAATACAGAGATACACTGAGCAGGCCAAGTCACCCAAACCCAAGTTTCTCCATGGTCCACAAGGTCCCTGTGTTTGGAAGACGGACTGAGGCAACATTTGGGCTCAGCTCCAAAGCTGACCTTTCCCAAGATCTACGGAACACATGGAGACGTTTGGAAAGACACATAGACACCAGGTGTATAAAAGCAGTACACCCCATGTTTTCTGAAGCATGACACAATACAGTTGTTCGGGGACCCTAATTCGATTCGCTTCATTGACAAGAGAGATTGCCAAGGGATTGACCCCAGGACACTCTTAACGTGTCCCTCTACCAAAGGTTTTCCTTGRAAGCTGAAGAGCATTGTAACGTGTCTTCCCCAAGTTATGACAGCAAATTATACCTTCCTAGCTGKTTTTTTTAAAGGTTTAAGAGGTTTTAAAGGTTTAATGCCTTGCAGTGTAACAAAAGACTAACRTCTGAAAAATAACCTAGATATTGGTCATATTAGCCTGTGTTTTCTAAAGAGGAGCTCTGAAACAGAAAATATATAGCCCTGCACGGGSTTGAACCTATATACCCTTTGCTATCATACAGAAATGTTCAATAGAGGTTTAAAGCAATAAACACTAATGAATGTGCTGAAAAAGAACCAACTCCCTAAACAACCAGTATCTGAATACCACAACCCATGAAGAATTTTAGCTTCATCTGTATGGTGAAAGTGATATAGGAGGCCCYGAAGTCCTAATCAGATGTATTAAAAATGAAAGAAAATATCAGACATGGGAAATGATTGTAATTAAAATTGGAACACATACAAACACAACAGCTCCAATATTACTAAACAGAAATCAAACAATGATATTTGGTGTAAGGGGACTGAATAATAAGCCACAATTTAGTCACCCCCATCTGTTCTTACAGGAATCTATTTTGAAAAGTATTCTTTTAATTGAGTGTTAAAGAGTTAATTGTGTTAAAAAAAAAAAAGGATGCAAGATAAGCTGGCTTTGCATCAGAAGTCAAAGACTGCTTTTTTAAACAAAAAAAAATGGGATTTTTTTTGAAAATTGCTTTCATTCTGCATCCAAAGTCAACAGATGGTGGGGGCAGCTTGAAAGAATTTATTCAGTTTTCTTTTGAAATGGTGTTTTAGAATTCTGCTTCTTCTCAGAGACTTTCTTTAAAAAAGTTTATATTTTCTTTAATTTGACCTTACTTTACGAGCTACCAGGAGCAGTAGTCATTAGTACTACCAAGAGCAGTTGGCATCAGTAAGTTACAATGTCACGATCCCAACAGGCTTATCTTCTGATATTCCTTTTGAAGAGCACAATAGATGCTGCTTGCAGCTTCTTTCCTAGATCAGATCAGATTTTTTTCTCAATTCTACTATAAAGGTCTGAATGATGCTTTCAGGGTCAAATTATATTTATTCATTTTCTRTCTCTTTCACACACTTAAACAAACACTCTCTTGCCCTTTAGTTTCACATTTCTACCTCCATCTTAATAGCTCTCACACTCTCAGATAGCTGCAAACCTCATAGATAGAGCCTATAATTACTGAAGTAACTGCTTCAGAAAGAGGTGCAGAGGATTGGATTTGAGGCACAATATGGGGAATATAGATTTATATAGAGGATACAGCCTCTTATCACCATTTCTTATAGAGAGTTCAAGATACAACTGAGTAGTACTGTATGCATTTTTTTAAGTAGTTCTTCTATCCCACCTCCCGCTGGTACATACACCACTGCCATTTAGTGTGGGCTTAAAATATTCCATTTGCCAGGAAAATAGTCCTCATGATTTCATTTTCCCAATGTACACAAGCTGCTCTCTCATATTAGCTGTAAAGAGCACTCAGTTTGCATTGAATATGTTTTTGCTTAAAGTTTAGCCTGTATTTCCATTATTTACTATAGAATACATAAAAATAGTTTCTGTTCTGAGAAGAAAAATATTTCCCGCAGCTACAGAGCTTTTATATATTCGTCAGTTTTTCTATGTTCAAAATCCTCTTTTTTTTTTTTTTTGGAAATGACAAACTGATTCAGGGACATCTGCTTGCAGAGACAGCCAGGATCCTGACACTTGCCCTGGGGATTTGAATTTTGTAGGTCTCCATAGTTTGTGGGCATGGGGTGACTCATTCCCCTTTCCACTGTGATCTTTACAGAAACTCAGCCACTACTGTCTACAAAATAAACCAGATAATCTGCAAAGCAGCTTTACTTTCATAGTTTCTAGAAGAAATAAAGTACTGGCCCACACAAAGTTGAAGTTTTGCCTACTCTGCAYGAGTATTTGAACCTTCAGTAGAACCCCAAACCCTGGGAATGAATCTGCACTCTCAGTTCAGATGTTGATTTTCCCTCAGCTGCAGAATCCTGAAGTTTGAATTGTGACCAAGAGTCTCAAGAGTAGGTACTAGAACAAACTCTAGTAGGAGGAGAAGGACATGCTTATTTAATGACATGTACTGCTGTCACCTTACCTGTTCACTTTGACCGTCGCTGTTCCCAATCCTCTGCAGACCTGTACYGTGCTTATGTTATTCTGCAGTCTATATCCTATTCTCTCCAGTCCATTCCATTATTATGTAAACCCCAGGGTGTGAAATTTCTTATTCGTGTAYCTTTCAAGCACACACCTCATGTTTGTTTTGTTTCCTTAAGGAAACAGTAGTAGATGTCAAGGACCTTTTGAAGAAGCACTAAAAGAGAATCAGGAATAAAAAATGGCGCAGTGAGAAAGTAAAGGATAGTAGGAGGTAGTCCTAGGAACCAACCAAGGAAGACACAAGGCAGCTAGAAAAAGATGTTATGCTATTGTGGAAGGAACATTGAGATGAAGAAGAGTTCTGAACTCAGAATCAATGCTTGGTTGTTTTCTAATCTGAAGGCAATCCTGCAATACAGTGAGATCTTTATGGACACACTTACTGCAAGGATGACTGACTTAGCCCAAGTCCTGCACATAACCCCCAAAAGCCYCCAAGTTTCTCCCAGTTTTGATGAAAGGCAAGAATTAAAATAAAGGCAATGATGAAGTTATTGAGGGTATTATAGAATAAGAATTGCACTTTTCTCCAGGAGATTTTATTACTCAAACCCATTAATTGGAGTCCTGCTGTCATAATCTCCTTTTCAAAAACATTTGGTCACGGCAAACAGCTTTGCCTGTACACATCATCAACATTAGGCTTAATAAAGAACACATTATCATATCACTTGCTAATTTCATATTTGAGTGAAGAGAATAGAAATTTTTTCCTCACTTTTTGACATGAAAATCACCCAAGCATAAACACTGACCAGAAAGAATGAAGCATTGTCTAGTAGCAATGATCTGTTGTCACGCTTCAAACTTGAACTAATCCAGAATTTCATCCCAACTAAGAGTCTACTCACTTTTTCTGAAGCTGGTTATATAGTATTTGTTATTTTTAAACCCAAAATCTGCTTTGAGTCCTTTATTTTGTCTTTGCTGTACATGGAGAGAATATAGTATTCATTGTCTCAACACMCATAATTCGCTACAAATTCATTAGTTTGCCCAACAGTGCAGGGATTTTTAACAATTCATTTAGATGGGATGGTTGAATGCACAGAGAGAATGGGCTGTTCTGCTCCAAGTTCAACAATTCAATACTATGTTCTTCATTAAAGCACAGAGATTACAAACTTCCCTCTGTCTTCAGGAGCTAAGGCGGTAATATCGAGTCTAATCAATATTCTCCTCATTCTCAAAGTTTATGACAAAAAAAATTCTCTATGACTCTCACACACATCATCTTATTTATATAGTTGTCATATCACGTGATATCATGTATATTTATTACTGTAATATAACATTCTCCTTTCTGACAGGGTGAAGAACATCATTTCACTCCATGAAGTGCTGTGGAATGGTGGATGGAGATTTCACAGAACTCACATATGCTCCAGAACCCAAATATATTCATTTCATCATCCCTCATTCATCATCTCTCATTCATCATGTCCTGGTTTATATCCCACAGACACTACTGGTATGTTTCCTCTATTTCGATTAGTACCCAACTAAAGTGGTACAACTAGAAGAGATTGCATTAGTCGGGCTGGAGTGTCTAAGCACAGATCAAACACTGGAATAGTAACTTGATATTGCTATAACTTCTTGGCAACAAAATTAATTATTTGTGAGATTCACCTGTATTAACACTCCATGGCTGAACACTTTTAAGAATTCTGTCATCTTTTATTTAAGAGTTCCAGTCTAACCAGAATTTCTATTTCATAAAGACAGTGTGAAGTGAGAGAAGCAAGATTTTACATACACACACAGACACACACAGACACACATACATATATATAAAAATATAAAAATATAAAAATATAAAAATATAAAAATATAAAAATAAATATAAAAATAAACCCACACCCATGACTAGATTTTCTGGCAAGGTAGGAAGGATCTTGAATGAGTTATTTTGGGTCTACACTAAGTCAGGAGGAAATGGACTGCTATAAGACAGTAAAAGTGGCTTGGTTCTCACTTTTCTAGTTTTTTAGGAMTATTTACACACTCCAAGTGTGTGCTGCAGTACACATTGGTACACATATGCATTACATATGAATATAGGTATGTATGTACTGACTGTGTTTCACAGCTACACACGTGCAGGATCCTGAAAAGCACCACTACATCTGCATCACTGCACTGCTTAATGACATTTAATGACACTTAATTCCTTGTAAAACATTATACAGCAGCGAAATAGCAATCGCTTTGCATTATCTATTGAAAGCAGGGAGCAAGTACAGGTTTTGGAAGAATACAGCAAAGGCGAAATTGATTACACAGGAGAGTTTGAGGTCTAAAGATATATCATAGACCTTGTATTTGTGTGGTCCGTGTTGTATGATCAAAGTTAGTCATCAATTCAACTATATGCAGCAACAAGCAACACGCTGGCTCATGTACAGCTGAAAGACCAGGCTCAAAGCTTGTTGCTTTAGCTATCTGAAGGAAGGAAGAATCCTGGTAACATGGGAAAGAAGAGACAAGATTAAATAAGCAGAGGTGCCTGGAGCAGCAAGAGGCTGCAGGAGACACGGACAGAAAGCTCACCACACATATGAGTGTGATGGATATACTCCTTCCCCAGTGTTTCTCACCCAYGGCCCCATTCAAGTGTTAACTCTCCCACAAATACCAGACCTTGGTGGCTGGCTYACTCTAACATCAAAAACACAGGTTGCCTCCCTGATAGCTGGGTGCCAATGGGCAGATAGGGCTAACTGTGCGTACYAGTGAATGGCTAGGAGTCAATCATCTTACCCCATAAACATGGGGACAGCCCGAGAGCCCATTGAGCTCTCCTTGCACGGCAGTGGGCTACACGCCAGGATCTCCCCTTGGGCAGGGACGCCTCTCAAGGAGACTCCTCGGGGTTCAGAGATCCTTCCCACAACAGACTTCATGGTAAGTGAACTAGAGCGCGTTGTCTTTCTGAACTTTGTATTTTAATTTTGTAAATGTGCACAAAATCCCTTATAAATCTGTGTATTATCTTGAAACTCCATGCAGTAAACAATAGGTGACCTTGCCATACAGTCTTGTGAAACCACTGTCCCTATCAATAAACCCTACTGCTGTTTCTTTCACCCGAGTGAAGTGCATCGTGTCACTCACTCCCCGCCTCCAACTTGTTCCACAGTGAGGAAAAGGCAAACATGGAGCATGAGATAAGGAAGCAAGAACAAGAAGAGTGCAAAGTCTAGAGGGGAAGAGTCAAGATTTAAGGATGAAGGAAGAATGTCTGAAAGATGGATTGATCCAAAACTCATTGATGGCAAAGGGAATATTTTCCAAATGGT
Organism: Eudromia elegans; assembly: GCA_003342815.1. Classification (NCBI taxonomy): domain Eukaryota; kingdom Metazoa; phylum Chordata; class Aves; order Tinamiformes; family Tinamidae; genus Eudromia; species Eudromia elegans. The sequence goes on along the minus strand of PTEX01000024.1, from coordinate 125,966 downwards.
CTGATACGATATTTGTTAACCCAAGTGAATGCATTTAGAATCACTGCTTGACCAGCCTATCAAAATTAGCAAGTGCTGCTTAAAAAGGGACCTCAGAAAGCTGCTCTGTCACCAATGCCAGCGAGCCCCTTTGAAGATACTGCCATTAAGGGACGAAGCACACAAAAAGTCAGCATGAGCCCTCTGACGTTTAAGTATAATCTCCTTATTTTTTCCACACTGAGTTTCTGAAGGCCTCTCTGGTGAAAACAGGAAGCAAAAAATGATGCCAGCAGCGTGACCAGCRAGTTTCCTGTACAGCTGGCTTCGTTCCCAGCTTTGGTTTGCGCGGGGGCATGTTGACCCGCATGCCTCATTCAAAGAGCATCTCTGCATTTCTTGTTGCACTCACCTGAGCAAACACTGAAGTGCTGTGCAATTTCCTCCCTTCCTTAGCTTTTTGTTACAGATACTCTCTYCTTACCACCCACTGATATAGACTGAGTTCTGAAATTTGACTGCTCAATTAAGGGTAGTTAAGGATAGTTAAGAGATGGCAGCCAGACTTSCACTTCTTCTATAGGGGAAGAACTTTTCTATYACAGATTTCTYTTTTTTTWAAAGGCAATCATTACCGCTTCAAAGAAAAAGCCAACAGTAACATAGAGCAGGTTSAAACTTACTGAATTCTCAAGCAAACACACACATAGCTAAATATGTACAAGCACATACAAATATACAACGTCTGGAAGTAGACATTAGAAATTGAATGAGGTAAACTTGTCCCAGAGCATTTGTATCTGTATTAYTGAATTTTGTCTGGAAGAACTGAAGAAAGGGGATGCATTTTTATTTACAAGTGAAGTTAAATTTGTTTTCTTTACATAGAAGGCTAAGTAATATAGGTTTAGAGGTGTGGATTTCATAGGCGTTTGTCTGACCATGCACTGGACAGTCAAGGCCAACATCATCTACCCCAGGGGACACCATCTACACTGTCTCCTATTGAGCACCAGTGAGTATAACTGAGTAGACTGTTGCAGGAAGAACRCCTGCATGTTTTAAAGAAGAATATCCACACTTTGCAGAGTCAGGCATTCAGTTTCGATACTTTGAGAACCAACAGAGCCAAGCTCATCACATGGTATTTTCCAGCCTAAATAAACTTCAAGTAGGGGAATAAAGTATCTGAAGTTATCCAAAGTGAATTTGGTAGCAAATGTGAAGCAGAATGAAGTTTTAAGCTTTCCAAGCTTTGTTTCCAAAAATAACTCGTTTCTTTGGCATAGGTGTTCCATTCGAGGAATACTATTTGCATTTTGTATTATATAAACTGCGGAAAGCAACACTCTSTAGTGCCTGGGAAAAGCGTCTCTCCTTTCTGTGGATACAGAAAGTGGGAGTATCACTTCCACAATTACATCTTTGTAGTCAAGGAAAGATTGCCTATGAACATACTAAAAACACTTATATCAACTAATTTAATGCTTTTGCTATTGGATATGATGGAATCAACAGCTCAGATCATGGAAAGCATGGCCTMAGAGGCTTAAAGGTGGAACAAAACCATGTTTATTTGTGATGCAACAAGAGATCAACCAAGTTACAAGAACACAAGACAAAGGAAAGGCTAACAGGAAGAGGAAACAGAGCTGGGACTCTTCTTGTTCCAGACGAGTTCTGGGTGAGATGGACAAGAAGATGCTCAAGACTTCTACATACACATGTGAAAACATTTAACACATTAAAACAATGGGGCCAGAGCAAGTCGCCCATCAGGCTCCGCTGAGCTCTACAGGTATCAGATCAGTACTTCAGGGTGCTCCACTGAAGATACTTCATCATCTCCCTATCGAGGCACCCATTAAAATGGTTACCACAGTGCAGATCAAGTTTCCAACTTCCAGACACAACTCATAACTCAAGTGAAGAGAGAGGGAAACCTAGGGTCATGTTTACTGCAGGACAAAAAAAGGTTGTTCTGACAGAACACCAAAGCTGATAAAAAGCAAAAYTATAAAATAGTGGAAGGATTACCCACAGCCAGTTCATCTGTACTATCTGGTATGAGCTGCCACCTCTTTTATCTAATAGTCAAAATAAAATGTTTAATAGTTAGTGCGATGCCYGGCTGTAGAGTAACTATTCAAAGCAAGGAAGTGAAGAAACACTGCAAAGGTTTTATACAAAATCACTTCTTGGGGGAAAACACACACAGAGACAGAGAACATGAGGACAAGGATTAAAATCTTGCAATCCTGTGTCAGGTAGCTGCACCTCTTATTTCAGAAAGCCCATCATATTAAAAAACAAAACTCAAAGACTCACACTAGTATGGTAGAAATAAAAGAATAGCAGAAATAAAAGACACGATCTTCTAAGAGTGAAAATTCTTCAAGGGAAAATATATATTGGCAATATTATTCCTATCCTGAGGTTAGCATGGCATTCTACTTTGACATGCAACAGTGATTTCCCTGGAGTTCAATGTTGCATAAACAGTCACTTTTTCCTAATGATGGATACAGTTAATTATTGATTTCTGATATTTCTGATTTTTACAGGGGGAACCCCACACACACACACACAAAAAAAAAAAAAACCAAAAAAACAAACAAAAAAAACAAACAACAAAAAAAATTAAAAAAAGGATATTTGCCCAATTCTGTATTGGAAAAAATGGAAATACATTGATGATTTCTACACTCAATATTTATTGCTCCATAGACCAGTATGTAGAACATCTGAAACAAACAAAATCTCTGAACTCGAAAATAAGTTAAAAATCCACCTGGTGTGATACATATTTTGCATCTGAATTGCAGCATTTGGAATTAAAGTGTAGGTTCATTGGTAGAAGGCTAAAAGGAAGTAAAGCTAGCTTTAGTAAGAAGCCCATTTTACATTCCCTAACTTTACCAGATACCTGACATTTAAAACTATTATTCATTATCTTGAAAATCTCTGATGAAACTCTGTAAAAATTACATTTGCATATTTACCTAAAATCACCATTCCTAAGAGCTGTCATTATTTACTTCCTGGGAGCAATAGCTCCCCAAAGTCCTTATTTGGGTCAGTGATAGAACAGTGCTTCACCAGGGAATGTAAAGCCTGAAGAAACACAAGGGATGGGCAGACCCAACATGTGAATGTCCCAATCTTGCACGTTACATCTATGCAGAAGTTCACTTACTCAAACTGACTTACTGGAAAAGCACCGATCTGCTCTTCAGCATAAAAATAAAAACAAAAMCAGGTTCTGATTCATTACATAATTCATAATGTTTGTTTCAAAGCCCCCTGAAATAAAGGAAAGCCTGCCATCGCTTGCAAGGTTATTGCTGCTAAAATCAGAAAGGCCTGATTTTCTCTTCTTTTCAGCTAAAATTTATGGCATGTTTGTACACGAGAAACAAAATTGAGGTGTCTCACTATTCTTTCTTTTATGTATGTAATTTTTCTTTTAAATTCTCCCAGAGAATTTAAATTTTTCTCTCCCAGAGAATTTTTTATATTTTGAGTGTTTGGAGAATTCTCAAATCATGAAAGAATCATAGTCAGATACAATATGGTTATTTATGGGAGTAACATTCATAGGGATTTGATTGCTGAAGCGGTGATACTAGCATTTTACAGGTAGAGCACAGAACACGAAGACAACTGGATTTTTTTCTTGAGTACTTGTAGCAACAAGGGGCAAAATGACTTGGAAATAATGACAGCATAGATTATATGAAAAAGAGGACAAAAAAGTAATGACTGAACACTGTATTCTTGTCCTCTAATGAGGAAACGTACRAACCTATTTTTTCCCTAGAAAGCCATGGTCAAGTTTACACTCGAGCAGTTACCCAGTGCTCACCAAAATATGTTTGCTGAAAACGCTCTCATGCCCCAACAAAATYGCTTCTCTTCACAACATCAGTTATTTAGCAATTACTTTTTGCTCTCTGGGAAATAAAGGCAATGGCAACTATTGCAAAACATTAACACGTTAACGGTAAATACTACTTTGCTAATCACTGAAGACAGACAGTGTAAATTTTAGAATGTTTCTCTTGGGCATTTTATTCTGCTGGCAAACACATCTAGTCAGCTTCTAGATCCTTCATGCAGTTGCTCCACTTGTTTGGATAAATGCTTGAAATGAATACGAGGGGCAGTTAATTCCAAAGGCAAATTCTCTAGCCCAAAGCCAAGGAATCACTCCCTAAAACAAAAACTCACCAAAAAAACAAACTGTTGCACCTGCAAATAGGCACACAGCCCTATTTTCTCTGCAACCATAACTCAAAAAACAAAACAAACAAACAAAATCAAAAAACACACCTTTTAAAAATATTTCTGTTAATACATATGCCTAAAAGCAGATTTAAATTGAAATAAAGTATATTTTCCATTCTTACTGCTAAACAGGATTCACATCTTTGGTRAAAAATCTTATAAATTAAGATAACACCTCACAGTGCCATCTACTGCTAAAATTTAGAGGTACTAATTATTCTAATTTATATGCACTCAGCAATGTTTTAGACCAAAAAGCCTTAGGAAATATAATTCAAAAGTGAAGAAAGAGATGGTAAAACATGCCTAATTATGTGATGTTACAACAAATTATTGCCAAATCAATAGCTACATGGATTAGAAAAAATTAATCCAAGAAGGTAATTATCATAGTTGGATAAGTAAGAACAGCTTGATCTTTCCTCTCTTTCTCCCTCTCCTCCCTCTAATCTTTTATATTTCTGGAATTTAGTGCTGAGAAACCCCRGTCAGTCCTAGTGCTTGTATGCCTACCCTGATGGGAGGCAAGCCCCCCAAATGACTACCTTGGGGTGAAAATATTAGCTGGACCTGACTGCRTATTTCACAAATGGGAAAAGATTAAGGCTCTAAGTCAGACTATTTTTCCCATTCTGGGACCTAGGTCTTGTGGATGATTTTGCAAGCAAACTTCTGCATGTGCATAATGCATCACCTATATTTGTCAGGCTCTAGAAAAGGCATTTTGGAGTTTGGAACGTGAAGTCTGACATCTGCGGGGCAGTGTAGCCTTCATCAGAGCCGTGTTAATCCCAAGGGTTATCTCTCAATCAGCGATTTATTAATCTCAAAACACAGAACCCCTGTCCAGCAGAGACTTGGAAAAATAATGTGCCCCTTGAGGGTAAAACTCAACTTTTTTAGATGACACCACTCCTCCTAAATCAACCCAGCCGCCAGAGCATCTGAGGGTGGCAGGGGACACTAAAACAAGTAAGAAGCCATTGCCAAAGCTGATACAAAATTGTCACGTTTGAYACCTGTGCTTCTGTTAAAATGACCACTCATCAACACGAACACCTTGCTCAGCACAACGTACAACCCAAACAGAGACATGCGTCCAGCAGTGCTGTTAAACTTTGTGCCTGCCTTTTATGATGACTTATCAATCCAAATTTCTGCGCCAAAATTTTGCATTGTGCCTGTGTAATACCTAATAGGTTTTTCATTTTGTCATTTGGAAAAAAAAAATCGGAAAAAACGCCATTTACTGATCCAGTTCTAGACTGTGTTTTGCGCAATGTCTTCTGAACATCTTCACCTACATTCCTGGGCAAAAGTCTGAAATAAATATAATAACGTTTGTCTGTAAACAAGAACATATGTAATTTTWAAAAGAGGAACCCATTTTGAGGGTTTACAGCATTTCTGAGGGATAATCTACCTATGTTAAGGTTAACCTTAATATAGGTACGGTACCTGCTCATATAACTACTTTCAYTGAAAGTTAGGGATTGAAAAAATTCAATTGTGAAAAGTGATCAAGCGTTTATTCAAAGTCTGTTAATTCTCAGATACCCTCAGCTGCCAAGCTGCTTGATCTGACACTCATCCCTCTTTGCAAGCACATTTTATTACTTCATTTAAAGGTTACAAAGATCCTTTCCAAAACACTTGGTTTACCATCCACCTGGTCACCTTCCTCAGCTACGAGAACTGGAGCCGACCGTCAGGTCTTTGAGCATCTGATTAACTTCAGCATCACTTTTCTTCCTGGCATTTATGACTGACTATTTATGAATTTCATTATTGCCAAGTGCAAATTATGAAATGAATGATTATCATGTCAGATAGCAATTCAYGACATATTTATATATATAATTTACAAGTTTCTTTTTTTATATCGTTTTATTGCTTTATTTATGAATATCTCCAACRGTGTGGCAAGGAATGTAAAAAAAATAAAAGAAGATAGGATTGTTACTTCAATAAACTGGGAGATAATTTCACAGCTCTATTATGGTTATAGAATGGCAATTAATCCATCACTAGCCATCATTAGTAGGTTYGTGTGTGATAACTTTTAAACGTGTTTAATGCTGTGGTGATTCATGCACCGCATTGACAGTATTGTCAGCATCAACCACTGTTTAGGGCGCAGTAATCGCCTGGGCTAAATATAGGCTTCTCCCYGAATTAGAGGAAACATTTACACACCCCTTAAAAAAGCAGATATTTGCAAAGCTGGCCTGTGAGCTGGTCGTTTTACAGCTGAGCCCACGGGGCTGAGTACCACCGATTTTCTCATTTTGTCAACGGTTCCCAAGTACAGCACCCTGAGCAGGACAATCACAGATTGCAGATTTTGCGTGTCTTCCTGAATATATCCCGTAAGCGCGCATGTTTTGCGCCCTCTTGTTCAAATATTCATCACACATCAGCCCAGCGTCTGCCCAGGAAATGCTATAAAATTTCATGACTGCCAAGAAAAAAATTTTTTTTTTTGGATGAAATGCTACTTAGTGGAAAGCACTAGTTTGCCAAAAATGATTTTATGCTCCTGAAGAAAATAGCTTTCAAAGCAACTCATCTGAGGAACAACTTCTGATGTTCACAAAGGGCCATCAAAACTGAAGAAACAGTGATCTTAAAATAGCCAATAATTGATCAAAGGGCTCATTTAAACCTTAGGAGGGGCATGTTCAGCCCCTAGCCCTGTCAGCCTCGCGTGTGCCAGCCAAGCTCCCTCCACGAGCCCTTGGCCATCCTGGGAATGGTCCCTCCCGTACTTTTCTATCAGACCGGCTTGACTTTTTATGAATAAATATTAATTGCAGCAGAGACAAACAGAGGTTTTCCATAGCCCGCAGGAGGACCATAATCACCGAGCTATAAAAATCAGTGCTTCTCTCCTGCTCTACGGCACATTGAGCTTTTAACTATTTAAGCTCTAAACGGGTTCTGATGAAASAGAGCAAGACATCAGCGGGGACCATCTCTGTATCCTACCAGTTAGGTCTGCAACGGTCTCTGCCATCCAGGCCCTCTGTTTTCTCCCCCTCCGTATAAAAAAGGCCACTGCTCTGTTCTGCTGCAGGACAGGACAGTGTTTAAGTCACCAAAACACTGTTAAAAGACCCTTTTCGTCCCAGTGGATAAAGAGTGGTTGGTATTTTCACCACAAGTGGAGACAGGAAACGCGGAGTACGGATTGCTCTTCTTTGAGCACACGGAACAACTTTGCTCGTTCCCGGTCTGCTCCCGAAGGACACGAAGCTTCCACCYGGGAGCTGTTCTAAGCTCGCTGGTTTGACCAGGGACGCTGGGAAAGGGCTCTGGTAGCATCGTCTTCCACGGGACAGCGCGGAGCCCCTACATCRGGCTGCAGCAGAGCGTGTCCCCAACGCAACAGCCAGGCTCCGGTCGCTTTATCCCAGCTCCTACCCTTGCGTATCAGAAGTATGTCAGGAAGGCAGGAAAGCCCCCGCATTTGGGGAACGGCCTGGATGAGGGCCCCTTGTGCAGGGCTGGAATAACCTTCTTCTTAACCCAGTTGGAGCAATGGTAAAAAAAGAAAAAAGGAGACAGGCAGACAGACAGACGTGCAGACACCCACCCACCCCTCGGATCTGGGCTCTTACTGGGGCCAGGAGTCCAAACAGAGGTAAGGGCAAACCAAACTGCAAGATACTCAATAGGTAGAAGCTGCCGTTTACCCCTRTCCTGTATCTAAAATGGCCTTTTCAGCTCCTGCAACCAAGAGGCTGCCAACAAACTAGGAGAATAATCTAATCTAAAAAGCAGCCTCTACAGTTTAATTTCACTGAGATGAATTTGAAATATATGATTGGAAAATAGCTTTCAGAAACAAGTATTACTTTTCTCTTCATTGCACTGACACACAATATATTTACATTTGTGTTGCTGGAATATATATATATATATTTTAATCTGATAAATTTTTCATGATAGAATTAAGAAGGACCAAGCCTTAAGCTGAGAATTATGTAGCACTGAGTTGCAAAGCAATGTGTACAGGATGACACACTCGTTTATGCTGTCTTTCTCATGGCAGAGGTTTCTTCATTTAGATATGCTGCATGAAAAATAGAGCTTGTGCTCCTGGTAAAATTAAATGTTACTGATGCATGCATTTTTCCTGAAGTCTATTTTTGATAGACATCTATTACATTGAATCACTCCATTTTTTTTAATCAAGCTTTGCATAACCAAATGTTGACAATAGAAGGAACATTTTAGATAAATATTTTTAGCTGAGACTAGACTGTGGGGGCAGAAATCACTCAATCATTAAAATAATTCAGTTAACCTTGTACAGCTGCTCTAGTTCTTTAAAGATACAGCTTGATCTATAACACTAATCACAAGTGAATAAATGCATGTACCAAACCATATTTTTATTCCTTAATGCTCACCACCATATAACAGGATGCATACCGACAGCCCGCTATCCACATGAAAATAAAATGCACATTTAACCTTGCAGAAATCTATGGAGCTGTTCTTAGAGGCAAACACACAGTTGGGGGAGCTGCCTTTTCTGATTTCAGGAGAAATTGCTGCTTTKCTGGTCAAACCTGACCTTAAATAAAGGGGGATTTGCAAGGCACAAGAAATCTTCATTTGCAGAAAATAATCTTATACGAATGTTCTCAGACAATTAGCAACGTCAATYCAGAAAACTCAACGACAAGTTTAAAGCAATATATGTAATGGGAGTCAGATAAACCAGCTCCTGTCTGCACAGCTGCCTCACTGCTAAGGGTGCAGACACAATTCCAAAAGCTGGAACCAAATTTACAATCAAATAACTTGTTGCAATGTGCAGTGGACAGCATGAAGCAAGAACGAAATAACACCCAGCTCTACTGTGAAGTCCATTGGACTCACGCTGCTCGAGCAGTTTAGCTTCTGCTCAACAGTGACCAAGGAAACAACCTGCCTCGCGGCCACGTGCGGCTCTCCCTTCCTTCTCAGCCTAAACAGACCAGTATTCATTTGCAAGGGGGTCCAGCCTTCGGCAGAAATCTGTAATGGTGCAAAACATACCATTGTGCAGCCACAAAAATGCTTTAAGCATTTCTCACCAACTYGTACGCTAATAGCCAGACTATATAAATAACATATATGCAAAAAGCAAAGAAACAAATACAATTTAATTAGAAAGGAAACAGCTGATTCATTTTTAAGGGGCAAAGGGGGACTTCTGAGGACTGAAATGGCCCCACCAGAACCCACCTCGCTTACATATTTTGCATAGTCCTACGTAATAAGCTTTTAGAGTGGAGACCAAACCCATAGGATTTGCAGAAAGCCTCCTTGTCTTCTGGCCCCTGAGCTGTTAGGTTTCTGTTGCACTCCATTATCACAGAACACRTACATCATCCTGCTCCATCAAGACAGAGCTAAGTGGAATCTCACCCATGACGACAGAAAAAAAGATGGGCCACAGAACGAGGGGTTTTGTGTTCGGGAATACATTTGCCTTCAGAAATACATTTGCCTCATGACTATTGACACGCAACAAAATGGTTTAAAAAAAAAAATGAAATTAAGACGTGACGTGCCAGAGAACACTAGTCCAAAGAGCCTTAACTTCCTGCGACTAGCAATCACAGCGCAGGCAAGCCCTGTGAGCGCTGCCCTTGGCAGCGTTACAGCAAAGCTCTTCCCCAGCACTGAACGGCCGAGGAGGCAGGCGGCTGCAGCGGCGGGCAGGGCAGGAAAGCCAGAGCGYGTTCCTGGAGCCACCCGCGCCAGCTCCACCCAGGAAAACCCACCCGAGTTCGCCCACGTGAGGACCTGCAGCCTCTACACAGAAACAGGCRGAGCTTGTTGGGGGCAACGCGTGTTTGTCGTTACGAGCTAAAACTAATTCATCATTTTTATTTTATTTGATCATCAGTTTTATTTTATTTATATCTTAGCACAAAGTGCTAAGAACCTTGCTCAGAGCAGCATCGTCAGGATGAATAAAGGACTTTCTTTATCCCCTTGCACATGAGGAAAGCTGGAGCCAGCCCAGGTTCCACCTTCCCCTGCGTGCCGAGCACTGAAGGCAGAACCAGAGGGAAGAGGAGTGAATTTAATTGATTTTTTTTCCCTCCCTGAAGAAATACTATTTTCTCCTTCTATTTCATTATTGCACAACTGTTCAGTTTCCTCCTCCTTTGCTGTTGTTCTTCCATTAGGAAGATTATAGGTATTTTTCAAATGGCATATTTATTTTCAGAAAGCAAAAAAAACCTCTAAATTTTTCACTTTTTTAAAAAAATAATTTTAATCTTTTTCTTGTTTTTCCTTGAAGCTACTAAGCTAAGAAAAAAGATGTGATTGAGTRTTTTGTTTGGAAAACCACCAACATATGGCAAAAATGAGTATTTCTTCTTTTGCTAAAATGGCACTTTCAGTGATAAACCTTGAATTTGGCTGAATAACTCTGTACCTAGTATTATCTTAGTACATGTTTGTCCACAGTGAGTTCTGGCAAAAGGACAAGACAGTGTGCAAGSAAAGGAGTCATCTTGCTCTTAGAGGTGATGAGCTCAGGTGCTGTGGAGGACAACCRTGGTTTTCAGCTCATCATTTCTCTTCTGGGTATAATAAATGATAATATCTGAGCATGACGATGATTAGTGCATGGATCACAATAATAACCAAGKTGGAATCTGAAAGAGAAGGCAAAGCTGCTCAAATGCTACCAGAAATGGCATTTTGCGTAGCCATGGCCATTAGACAAGCAGGGACCCTATAGGAAAATGCCAAGCAGACACAGGACTGATGTTCTCAATAATTTGCCTGGTCTAAAAGAGGTGACACGAGAGCAGGACGTTCTCTGCACTTCTGCCTGTCCTTCCTCACCAGACTCCAGTGGAAACTGCAGAACAACGGGAACCCCATCCTGTTTTTCCCCCTAATTTAAAACTCTCACTGAGGTGACTGTGTTGCAACTCAAAACGTTCTCCTCTGCCAACAGATTTACTTAGATATTGAATTTACGCTCTTCACACTGTTTAATAGTGTTGAGTATTTGATTTGTATAGAGATAAGCTGAGATTGGCACCTTCACCACTGACTGGAAAACTGCAAACTCACTCTGAAAAGGCTGTGCAAGATCAATGCATGCTCTCTACTGTGTTAGAGGGGGGTATTTCCTTTTCTTTTTCTTCTTCTTTTTTGCCAAGGGCAGCCACATGCTCCAGTAAAAACAAACAGCAGAAAGAAAAGTATGATTTCTACATACCCTGAAGCCTCTGAAGCCAGAGGAGAAAAAGACCTCTTGCATCATTCCCTTGCATTAGCCTGGGTTTTAGTACCAAGGGAGTAGCGTGGTCTCTGTTTGTTGTGTCATATGTGCATAYATACCACCTTTTCTCTCCATCTCTCTTAAAATTATTATTTCAACTAAACTCAAAAGGTATGAACTTAGAAGTCCCAAAAAGCCTCCAAAAAAAGTACAAATCAAATGCAGATATACTTTTTGCAAGAGAAGTGCAGAGGTTTCAAAATCAAAACTGTGATCAAATCCATTACCTTAGATCTTTCACTTGTGGGAAATCCTTCGCTCATGGCAACTCAAGAATGGTATAAGAGAATTTTCCGTGTTCAGGAAGTTTTAAGAAATATTGTGTTRCTAGTGATCCACATCCAGCAACAGTGCATCCTGGTGTGTAAGAAGTCAGGCAGAGSGGGCAGGAGACCTGTGTGGATGAGCAAGGACCTCGTGGTCCTTCTGCTCAAGCAGAAGGTGGTGTTACACAGAATGTGAAAGAAAGGACAGGCCCCTGGGGAGAAATACAGGAACATGGGCAGGGATTGCAGAGATGCGACCAGGAGAGCTAAGGCAYGTTTGGAATGTAACCTGGCAAGGGATGTTAAAAACAACAAGAAAAACTTATTCAAATATATTAACAACAAAAGGAAGGTCAGGGAAAACGTGGGTCTGCTGGTGAACAGGGTGGGTGCCCTGGATATGAAAAAAACAGAAAAAGCAGAGTTGCTGAATGGTTTCCTTGCTTCAGTGTTTACCAAGGGCAGCCSTTCAGAACCCCACGCCCTAGGCACAAGAGAGGAGGACTGGAGAGAGGAAGACTTGCCCCGAGTAGAGGAAGATATGGTTAGAGAGCATCTGAGGAAACTCAACACCCACAAATCCATGGGCCCCGATGGGATGCACCCCAGAGTGCTGCGTGAGCTGGCGGATGTCGTAGCCGAGCTGCTCTTCATCATCTTGGAAAGGTCCTGGAGAACAGGGGAGGTGCCGGAGGACTGGAGGAAAGCCAATGTCACCCCAGTCTTCAGAAAAGGCAAGAAGGAGGAGCCGGGCAACTACAGGCCGGTGAGTCTGACCTCTGTCCCTGGGAAGGTGATGGAGCAGKTCATCCTGGCTGCTGTCTCCAGGCACATGAAGGAGAAGAAGGTGCTCAGGAGTAGCCAGCATGGGTTCACCAAGGGGAGATCATGCTTGACTAACCTGATAGCCTTCTATGATGGGGTGACTAGATGGATAGATGAGGGCAGAGCGGTGGATGTCATCTACCTGGACTTCAGTAAAGCTTCTGATACCATTCCTCACAGCATCCTCCTGGGCAAGCTCCAGAAGAGTGGCATAGATGAGTGGACAGCGAGGTGGATTAGGAACTGGCTAAATGACAGAGCTCAGAGGGTGGTGATCAGTGGTGCCAAGTCCAGCTGGAGGCCTGTGGTTAGTGGTGTCCCCCAGGGGTCAGTCCTTGGTCCAGTCCTATTCAAYTTRTTCATTAACRACCTGGATGAAGGGATGRAGTGCTCCCTCAGCAAGCTTGSTGATGACACCAAACTGGGAGGAGCCGCTRATAGCCCTGAGGGCTGCGCTGCCATCCAGAGGGACCTGGACAGACTGGACAAGTGGGTGATGAGGAACCTTGTGAAGTTCAACAATGGCAGGGTCCTGCACCTGGGAAGGAATAACCCCAGACACGTGTACCATCTGGGGACTGACCCTCTGGAGAGTAACCCTGCATAGAGGGACCTGGGTGTTATGATGGACAGCAGGTTGACCATGAGGCAGCAGTGTGCCCTCGCGGCCAACAAGGCCAATGGGATCCTGGGGTGCATTAAGCAGAGCGTCTCCAGCAGGTCGAGGGAGGTGATCCTGCCCCTCTACTCAGCCCTGGTGAGGCYGCACCTCGAGTCCTGTGTGCAGTTCTGGGCTCCCCAGTGCAGGAGGGATGTGGAGCTGCTGGAGAGAGTCCAGCGCAGGGCTATGAAGATGATTAGGGGCCTGGAACATCTGCCCTATGAGSAAAGGCTGAGAGAGCTGGGCCTCTTCAGCCTGGAGAAGAGAAGGCTGAGAAGGGACCTCATCAGTGTATACAAGTATCTCAAGGGAAGGAGTGGAGGGGGCTGGCCTCTTCTCAGTGGTGGCTGGTGACAGGACTAGAGAAAACGGCCACAAATTGAAGCACCAAAAGTTCCACAGGAACTTGAGGAAGAATTTCTTACCAGTGAGGGTAACGGAGCCCTGGAACAGGCTGCCCAGAGAGGTGGTGGAGTCTCCTTCTCTGGAGATCTTCCAAACCCGCCTGGACACCACCCTGTGCCACATGCTCTAGGGGACCCTGCGTGTGCAGGGAGGTTGGACTAGATGACCTCTAGAGGTCCCTTCCAACCTTAAGCATKCTATGTTTCTGTGATTCCAATAGCTTTCTTTTTCTTAGATCCCAATAGCTCAKGTAGAACTGTTAAGTCTTTTGTAAAATATTTCCAGATAAGTTTTGTTGGTCTTGATACCTAAGTAGTATATACCACCAAGTGCACGTGAAGTGATGAATGTGTTTAAAAACATTTTGAAATCTGTGATTGTGTTCTTATTACAAAGCCACCACTACGTGAATGACATCTGCAGTCCAAAAAATGCTGGAATTAGGGATGGAGTTGTAAGGTAAGCTCGAGCCTGTCAGCACCGTGCAGCATCAGGTCTGAACTGACAGAGGAGGCAGTGACGGAAGGCCTGAAGGCAGGACCCTCTCCTGGCTGTTCCATCTTGGCAGGGTGCCGTGGAGAGACATGGGAGCTAACAGCACGTTTTGTTTGTTCTGCAGATAAGAGACTTATTTTCCAAGATACAGATCCAAACTCCTAATCACACCAAGAATTCACAGAGGAAAGAAAATAGAAACAGTTAATAGTTTGCTTGCAGATCTTTGAACTAATTATCAACAGGGRCTACCATTTGCCAATTATTGTAAGATAAGAACRCSATTAATTCTGCATCATCAAGAGGTRAGAAAGGTCCTAATACTCGGAAGCAACCGAATCCGAAATATCTTTGGTCAATTATGCCTATATCAGTTAATATTTACTGATGGGAAATAATAAAAACGCTAGACAAAAAAAGGAAGGAATAATATACGAGCGACTGCCAAGATGCTGCAAAAGTGCAGCCACCTTTTCTAAAGTATTTCAGAAGGGCACCAAGTCTCCGGTTATTTTTTTAAATAWTTCTGCAGGTTGCTCGCTCCACAGACCACTGGAGAGTCTTGCTTTGCTAGTGAGGTTACCAAACTATTCAGAAGGCAGACAGCAAAGGCGCAGCTATTAGCTGCTTTCCTCTCTAGGGTTTCCCCCCAGCCTCTGTTGTGGTCCAGGCAACATCCAGATCCAGCCCCACACTCAAGCCCCTGGCTACTAGCATGGGGTCTGGCTCATGATCAATGCCAGCAGCACCTGCACTTCCCTGTGTCCCTCCAGCCACCCCCAAAGCCAACCACCTGCCTACTGACAGGCAGGCTTTATGATAGTTTTCTTTTGACTTCATTAAGTGACGTGACATAATATTTATGACATGAATCTGCCGGCAGACTGCAGTACTGCTCAAGGACATATATAACTTATRTACCTGGGCAAAGCATGAAATCAGTGTTTATCCAAATATCAAGGCCCTGTGTTTGGCATTCAGCTGTAACCCCACAGAGGCAACAAACTGTTATCTCACATGAAACGAGCTATGAGAGAAGTTCTTTGACATACTGCTGCACCACAGAATTAAAATATGCACGCTCGTATGCACGTATACCACATCACAGAATGGCTGATGTTGGAAGRGACCTCCAGAGATCATCTAGTCCATCCTCCTGCTCAAGCAAGGGACACCCAGAGCATGKGGCACAGGGTGGCATCCAGGCGGGTTTGGAAGATCTCCAGAGAAGGAGACTCCACAGCCTCTCTGGGCAGCCTGTTCCAGKGCTCTGTCACCCTCACAGGACAGAAGTTCTTCCTCATGTGAGGATTAAATTTCCTATGTTTCAATTCATACCTTTTACCCCTTGTCCTGTCACTGGCCACCACCAGGAAGAGTTTGGCCCCATCCTGTTTACATTCTCCCCTCAGGTATTCATACATGTTGATAAGTTCCCCGCTCAGTCTTCTCTTCCCTAAGCTAAACAGGCCCAGCTCGCTTACTCTTTCCTCATACGGTAGATGCTCCAGTCCCTTCATCATCTTCGTCACTCTGCACTAGACCCTCTCTAGGAGCTCCACGTCCCTCTTGTCCCRAGGAGCCCAGAGCTGTCCCCAATACTCCAGGTTTGGCCTCCCCAGAGCTGAGTAGARGGGCAGGATCTCCTCCTTCGCCCTGCTGGCAATGCTCCTCCTGGTGCAGCCAGGATCCCATTGGCCTTGGCCACGAGGGCACACTACTGGCTTATGGTGAACTTGTTATCAATCAGGACTCCCAGTTCCCTCTCCATGGAGCTGCTTTCCAGCAGGTCAGMCCCTAATCTGTGCTGGTGCCTGGGATTATTCCTGCCTAGGGGCAGGATCCTGCACTTGCCCTTCTTGAACATCACRAGGKTCCTCTCTGCCCAACTCTCCAACCTGTCTAGCTCCCTCTGACTGGCAGCACAGGGCATGGTTTTACTCTTCCAGTGCAAAGGGGAAACAGTGTCACACTGAGTGTTTGCACCAGGGCTGTGCAGCTTCTCTGAGGCAGTATGTATATTAAATAAGGTTCCTAGTTCATGTAAATAAAATAATACATGAATAGGATGATCTCTTACTGGCAAAGGAGAAATACGCATACATTCGTAATCATAATCTACACAGGGACTACACATTCAGTCCACCAGAAAAGACTCTTTATTAGGTTGTCATTTCAAGCTAAACAATTTACTGCATTATATTCAGCACATTAGAGCAGAAAAGTTTCATAAGTTTAATAAATCACATAATTAAACTCATCTTTATGTTTAGGAATAATATGTGAGTGAAAGACTAATTTTAAGATCAAAGCTAAATTAAAGAACTCAGATTTAAAATGAAATATCATCTCTAGATACCACATTTGTAAATTAATGCAACAATTTTTCACTTACAGATTCTTATCAAAAGTTATTAGAAATAGGAATTAGTGTTAGAACAGCCTTGCAAAGTATATTCATTCTCATTCTCTAAAATGTTTTTCCTTAGAGAAGCAGAGAAAGCATAAGCTCGTAAACATAGGTTCTCAGTAAAGAATAAGCAKCTAAAGGATAATTAAACCCATTAAGTATATTTTTGTTTGGGGTGGAGACCAGAGCAGGACAGGGCCTAAACAACAACTTTATGTTAACTACTTTGGGATATATTATGGGGGACAGAGAGAGAGAGAGGGAGATTKCTTTCTGTTTAGTCTATTAGGAAATAGCATCTGCCACACTTTTAGTTCAGCATTGTTCCCTCATCATCTCAGACACRAAGAAGAAAGAGCTTAGAAAAGGGAGGAAAAAAGGTCAGAAAGAGATACATTTAAAAGAAGAGAAAAATCTTGGATTGCACACCCACGTTTTCATGGCAAAAAAAGAGATGATTTTGTAATGTTAGAGTATTCCTAATCCCAATTATGGTCTTTTCATTGCCAATTTTGAACCAGGCTGCAAGATAACATTAGCGGTGGGAGCGTCATAATTCAAACTAATTGCAGGCATTCTCCAAAGTATCAATCGTTTGTCTTGTCCTGCCTGCCGAGTTGATCCAGGTAAGTCCCATTACTGCTGCTTTGGTGTCCCTACACGTACACTGTAAAGTCTGAGKCACAGGAGACACTGCTGCAGCATTAATCTTTTCACCACAAGTAGCCTTTTGTTAAATTAACCCCAAGGAGTGGTACAGATATTGCCATGAAGGAGATTTACTATACTCTGATTTTATTTTCTAATTCCTCTGATCGAGGTACTTCAGCATCAGAATGGCTTTTAGTTTCACCACTGTCACCCAAGTACAAGTTCTAGCTGCCTTTCTGGAGGGGAGTCAACAGATTTACAAAGCAGAGAGAAGTAAAAGAAAAAAGGGAAAAAAATCCCACACCACCACAGACAACCCAGTCCTTCTGTACAGATATCCAAACAACAATTTCAGAGGTAAGAATTGGATCAGAAGATCTTTAATGCTTAAAACAATAGTAGGAATTTGTGTTATTGATAGAAGCAAAAAGTCAGGGTAAAATAATAAATAAAGGAGCAGGRTGGCTGTGAAAGAATTAAGGCAGAAGCTGTGAGTAGAGAAGGGCTTACCTACATGGAAACAGCCTCTAGAGTTAAGTCACGTAAAGCAGAGCAGAAGARAGCAAAGTACTCTGCAACAGAGGAGAAACAATTGAAGTGAACAGAGGGAAAGTAAAAGGTAAAAGGTAAGAATAAAACCTTAAAAAAAAAAAAGAGAGAGAACTGTCCTAGCGTCTTAGTTAAKATTCCAATAAGACACAGAGCCATCAATAACCGTGAGAGCTTCACTGAGGTCAAACAGCAGGAAAAAGCACATGAAAGTAATTTTCTTCTTTCCCCCCTTTTTTAAACATTTCTATACAGACAGCTACAGCCTGGAATTAGTGCAACTGACATGGTATAGTGCAATGCAGATCAATGTACTCCAAGGACATGGTGGAAATTCAACATAACAGAATTGCCGTKAAATGCTTCTGCTTGAGGGAGGAGAAGAGTCCTTTCCTGTACTTCCTTTCAAATATATAGCAGACTGTACCTAATGCCCCCTTCAAAGTMCTGAAGTCATAGATAAAATTTTCTAAAGCACAAGTACTCCTACACCATTACTAACTACATAAATAAAGTAAAAACTTTAGTGAGGAATGAGTATCTTTGCAAACGGTCTGGTGAGCAGAGCTGGGGAGTGGGAGTGGGGAGGAGAGGAGGAAGAAGATGACCGATAACACGGGGACGAGTAGACTGGCAAGCAAGGAACGTACAGGGCGATTAATGGACTGGAGTGTCTGATGTCCCGGGAGAAGCCAAGAAAGCTGAAGCTCTTTAGCCTGGAGAAGACAAGGGCTCAGGACAGATTTTACCACTGCGTATTAAGAGCAGAACGGACTAGGAAATAAATGTGCATATATGCACTGCAAGAACCTTTCAAACCCACCYGGGTGGGGCCACCCAGGGTAATCTCCCATGTTAAGAGCACATCACTGCAAAGTTACATCAGAAGTTGAGTATTTTTCATTCCATTCCTGCATGCACCACAAGCTCTGCATYGTTTTAACAAAGATATTTATGTGAACAGGGAAGACATCCTCCTTCTATCAGTTTGTAAACAGACTTCATTCTTTTCTGTTCAGTTAATGCAACCATTAAGTGGATAAAAAAACCAAGTTGTCTAATTGGTGTTCATTTTTACCATCCTCCGCCTTGCATAAGATATCCTGTGTAAGCATGAGGATAGCATAGCTTCTAAATTATCCAAACTAGATACCTAGCACCACCCAAGAAGACCACGCTTGGCCTTCCTTTTACATAGATCTCTTAAGATATTAAAGTCAAATACCTCCTATGCATATAAGTAAGATTTCAGTAACAAGTAAACTTAGCATGAGAGAAAATAAGAAAATATTTTAAATATAACACAGATTATTAAGGTAGGCACAGTCTGAAGATGGAAGCTGACATCTCAGTACTAACATATGATAGGTAGGGACTGATTTCACTGGGATGGAGACGGAGCAGGGGAACGGGCTGCCCAGAGAAGTTGTGGAGGCTCCTCCTCTGGAGAGCTTCCAAACCCACACACTTAGTGCACTGAGGAAGGAAAGGAAAGGGAAAAGAGCGATCTAGTAAAAGTGACAGCCTCAGAATATGCTCTTTGGAGTTGCCTTGTAAACAGAGATGAGAAGAGAAAGACTGAATTCTTCACATCTTGAAGGGACATTGCATAAAATGGGAGTGAGAATCTACTGGGAATTTTAGCTGTAAGGACAGAATGACAATCTGTAACAAGTTTAGAAGCCTGCAAAAGTTTAATTTGGGTAAACAGAGAAGAAAACTTTGAGAGCATCTGTAGAAGAAGACAAGCAAACAACTGAACACAAGCTCATGGACCAGTTCCCAAAACCTGGGAAGAAAATGTGTGAACACACACAAAATGTGTGAACATAAGGGCAAATAGAGGGGAAAAAAAAAGTAGCTTCCACAGCTTTCTCCAAGTGGTGAATTGTGCTGAGTTTTGTCAATTTYCTCTAAAAGGAGGAGCAAAGGAGGAGGACAAGATAGTGAAAACAGAAATAAGGGAGGGAGGACAAATAACTATATGGGGAGGAAGAAAAGCCTGTATGGTTTATCACCCAATCGCTGGTCAACATCCACAGTTCATCACTCCAAAGTTGAAAAGTCATCACTGGAAGGATATGGAATAGGAACAAGATAGGGTTATTGGTCCCAGGTTTGTAATGAATGTCTAAAAGAACACCACACAGCAACAGCTTACATGATGCAGRGAATTCCCCTTTCCATTCATATCACCTAATTCATATCTTAGACAAATAATTTAAAGTTGATTTACTTTCATGGCATCAAATATTACTGGGCTACACAAAGTTCAACGGGCTATAGAATGTCCCAGATGAACACAGTATTACATGAATACTACAAAGGAATCTCATCTTCTCTGTATACAAAAGAYGGAATAATTTCCTGTTGAGTGGAAAATATTTTAGTAAATCTGAAACAGCAGACAGCAGCCTTTCATGCAGAATGGGACTGCACAAAGCAGTTTAATAATCAGCAGTTTATATGTCCCAATGTGTGCTGTCCATGGTGAGCACTGAAAAGATTTATAGCCAAGAGGCATAAAGAGAACGAAGGTTGGAAATGACAGTGAAAACAGAGTAAGCTWCGTTATCATGACGTTTCCCCCCACCCCACTCAACCAAGAGATGCAGTTTGCAATGCAGGAAGCACTTGCTACCTCGCGATACTGTTCAGGTGGGCCAGGCTGTCCCAAGAGTGGAGACAACACAGATCAGATCAAAACAGCTCAGTAAAGAAATGCCATTAGTTTGCATGACCTTTCTGGAACCAGCAGCTGAATCTGTTCATTTCACTGCACTACTGATAGGAAGCTATTCAGCTTCCACTATTGCCAAGTGCCACCACCTYGGTGGCTGCCTAAGCAAAGGTGAATCAACCTGGGGCAGTGGGCCGGTTTAATATTAACTGTGTGGAAAAAGGCCATTCAGGATTGACAGGCAGAAATAAAAGCAGGTCTCTGATGTGTTTTGTGGGGAGGGGACCTTTAAGAACATTGTTTTTCCAACACCAAATGCAACGGTGCTTGGGGAAGTGACTCACGGYTGTGCCGCTTGGCCACTCGGTGCCCTCAGGGCTGGTGGTATCCTTGCATTTCCAAAGTGGAAATGAGCACAAAGTGGCAGAATGACTGGCTGGTGAAGCCAGATCCCTCCTCATCAGGCTTCATCCCATTCTCCAGAAATGACATATGCTCAGACTTCCATGCACCTCACCCATTCTTTCCCCTCTCTCTACATATTTGTTTTTTTCCCCTTATATCTCTTAGGAAAGGAACAGAGAGCCCTTAAATCTCTCATCACTCATCAGCTAAGTGTCTGAACGCATTGATATTATATATCTCAGTTCTTTGCCCTAGGGCTCACTGTTTATGCAGGGTCTGGTGGGAACATAATTCAAATACTGCAGTTCAGGAATGAACCTCTCGGAGTGCAGCATACGCAAAAAGCACTGACGTATAAACCTCACGTTAAAAAAATAGAACCATATCATGCACAAAGAAGAGCAGGTACATTACAATACTAAAGAGGTCATTTAGTGATGCAAATCATATCTATATACCTGCTGAGGCATTTCCTGAATATTCAGAACCATCCTCCTAGATTTAATCCATTACACTCAAGATCATTTGTAAGCAGTACCTTGAAACCAGAAAAAGGCTGCAGCTTAGGGCCCTTCAGCAGAATTCTTTTTTTTTTTTTCAGTTCAATCTTGAAATAATTGAGCACTGAAACAAGTGCTTTAATCTCAAGCGCTAAACGCAAGCAGACCTCGGCTAGCTAAGCGAGCAGGACCCCCATGCAGTGCCATGCAGCCCTGTCTGTGTGGAGAGCAGGTCCAGGGGTGGGAGCGACATCAGATTCGCACTAGGCGGAACACAACATGCACTACCTTGAACCCAGCTAAGTACTGCACTGCCTCACAGTGACAGGAAATCCATGTTCACAGCAATTTTGTGGACATCATCAGATTTCTGGGATCAGCATCTATATGCAGAACTGCATTCGGTGACAATAAAGATAAGAGATTTTTGCCTCCCCCTTTGGGAGAAGATCAGGTGCAGAAACGGGATGCAGTTTTACAGACTACAATAGTACAGTTTGTGTATCTCTGTGCATATTCAGTTTTACCATTAGTGAAATCTGAAAATATTTTATCTGAAAATATAAGTAAAATATAATAAAATAAAGTATAGAATATAATATATATATTTCATATATATATAGTAAAGTATAAAATAAGTAAAATATAATCCTTGTTTAAAGAAAAAAGTAACATTGAATTTCCTTGAAGATCTGACTGTTGTCTTGGAGGTCCTAGTGTTACGCTTTCCATTTCATAGAGAGCAAGAAGAGTCTCTTCACGGATGTTTATTTAGTCCATTCCCAGTACTAGCTTGCTTACTTCATTACTAAGCTGCAACACAGCAGGCCACTCGTCTGCACGGCTTCACTTCCCCACCACGTCTCAGCCTGTGTGAAGGCAACTTTGGCTGGTGCTGGACCAAGCTCGGACTCATCCCCAGCGGGCAGGGAAGCCTCATGACCCAATGGTCTCCAGGACGAGGATGGAGCTCCATGGCCAAACTCCAATGTAGGAYCAAGCTCAAGGATGAGCTTGCAGATAGGCTTAACTTGGGCATTAACCCCTTGCTAGAAGAACACCGAGATCAACCATTTCCTTCCTGTTGTGTGCTCATCTGCCTCCCTTACCCAACATCTCCCCTTGACCACACCAGGARCAATATGGAGACAAACCAGCCCCTGGTCCTTCCCACAAGGGCCTCATGCTCCCTGCCACAAGGACAGATTAAGTTTGCAGCATCCCAAATTCGAGGTGAGTTCAGACTGTCTCAAGGATAGTGCAAATAGTTTAAGCTAAACCTCAGGAACCCGCAAGTTTTTGGCTCTTACTGTGATGTCTTCACCACATGGTCAGTATCTGTCATCGGTATCGTAACACCTTGCCGCTACAGAGGCATTTCTTCCCAAGAGTCATTTTTAGTCTAAAGAGGAAGACTGTGCACATTTGTCTTTGTTTTCCCAGAAGCAYGAGTATTTGCCTGAAAGGCAAGATCTCAGAAATTTGCAATTTGAATCCGACTTTCTGCCTCTCTCTACCCATTTGTTGATACGTCTAAGTAACTTTCCTTACAAATGTCCACCTCAATGAGAACGCCAGGAGGCCAAATAAAAACAAAGTTATTTTACAAAMAATAGACCAAATAATTTCCTGTTTAATTGTGTAAAAATCGCCGGACTTGCCCAACAAATAGAAACCCAAGATGTGTTGCTATGCTGGTCTACACAATCATAGGGTTATTTTCTCTGTGATATTGTATAATTGCACCCAGGCCGYCATCACATTCAGATGATGATATATCCACAAGCAAATCTTATTTTTTATCTTAAAGGAGCTAATTTTTTTTTCCAGTTTACAAGAGTAACTTTTTCCATTTCTTCCTCTTCTTTCTGAAAGCTGACCTGGTACCTCCATATCAATAAAAGAGAAAAAAGTGTCTTTGCCAGGTACATTAAATAAAATCCATAGACAGTACGTCATGGGAGAAGGATGCAGCAGGACCAGGCAATCTGATAGCTGTGAGGGAAACAACAAACTGATGCTTTAACTGAGGAAATGTACTTCTGGTAACCGAAATGGAAAACATTAACAAGCTGACTGGTAAGCTTCAGAAAGAGCTTGCCAGCTAAAAGAAGAAAACAGTAAATACTAGGAGTGCTCCTAAACCACAAGCATTAAAAACACATCTTCYAACTGTATGTTTCCTTGGCACAGGCCTTCGTCACTTACATATTTGGGGCAATATTCTGAGTGGTTATATCTTTAATTTTCAGAGATAATTTATTCAGGGAAAAAAAAAAACACTAATGTATTTTGCCAAAATGAAGCAGTTGTGCATTGCCTCAAAGCAGCGAGTTTGCATGATGCCTAATCTAAATCAGGCGACAAAACCAAGCAACAGATAAGGAAATTGTTTACATAAAGATATAATGATTTTAAGTGTAAGAACACTTTGTACAGAGCAAGAGACTGTGTGAAAGATGATATCCCCACTGATGAATGTTACGGCGCAAAGGAAGATTCCAGCATGAGAGCATAGCTTTGTAAGAGAGTAGCATTTACTTAACAAATGAAGAGAAGCGACTTTCGCTGTAATTAAGAGGGTGTGCAGACTGATTCCTCTGTAAGCAGATAACACAAGGTCTCCACAGTAAAGCCTAGGSAAGCTCCAATGTCAGGAGCTTCTTCACTCATAAAACATACAGCCACATAGTGTATTGTGAATATCAGCAATAAACACTTGAGTTTTCTAAGTTAAGAAAGTGACTAAAGGGCATTTGAACTCAAAAATGAAACTCCAAAGGCACCCCAAACTAGCTCTGCTGCAGGAGAGCCTAGTGGAAGTGAAACACCCTCCAGAGACTGATGGAAGTCATTCTATTCCTAAGCCTGCAAGAGGACCCCAAGGATGAGTATATCCTTCAACGTTTTCTTACAGTCAGAGAAAGGGATGCAACAGAAAATAAGCAGCAATAGTGCTATAAGAAATAAACTATTGAGGAGTGTGTATCTTTYATTCTTTAGGTGAAGAGTTCATTTATAAGCCGTTCAGACACGATCAGCAGGTGTTATAAACCATTTTATTACACCAAGACCAAATGCTATATATGCATTTACAAGGATGGCTGCAGGAGTTAAAACAAGTCACGAGAATTAGCTACAGTCAGAGCTTTTATAACTAATGACCTGAGCACTSTATTGGGAAAATGTTATTTAACATATCTACTATTCGTGAATTAACCATTTAAAAATAGTAACTTATTATAAACTGTGACAGATGTTAGAGAACCTGTTAGACAGTCTAATGGTGGAGCTTTAATATTTTTGAATACTCTTGATACTTTAGAGAGACTTAATTTGTTATGCACAATTTAACAACAGAGTAGCTATAAATAATCTGAAATACACTGTTTCATATGATTATGAGTGCTGTCATCTGCCTTGAAGTAAGAGGACAAATGACCATTTTCACTCAAACATTCCACCATTAATGGAAGTTGRTAACGGACATGCCAACACCAGGTTYGAGATGAACTTACTCTATGGYTATGAAGTTTTCTAAGAGGACATRAAAAYCAGAAGAAAAAAATAAACAAGCAAACAGACACCCACATGCACAAAGTGATTGAGCTCAAATTAGGTGGGAATGGAAAAGATTGTTGTCCTAGCAATTAAAAAAAAAATACATAAATTATTTCTTGAAAGCTAG
Organism: Eudromia elegans; assembly: GCA_003342815.1. NCBI lineage: Eukaryota > Metazoa > Chordata > Aves > Tinamiformes > Tinamidae > Eudromia > Eudromia elegans. Next base: position 100,859 of record PTEX01000024.1, on the reverse strand, counting down.
TGCTAATTTGAGAAAGGAGTCAAGACAACATCTTCAAATAGACAAAAGGGGAGTGTTATCATAGCTGTGAAAGTATAAGAATAGACACATGAGAAAGGTTGGAGAGCAGTAGTATCTTTCATTTGAATAATTTTTTTGTCTTCTAAAAATATAATTAAGCATTGAGTCACACCTAGCTCCTCCTACACATGTGATTTAAAAATTATACATTTCAAATTCAAATGAAAGCTCAGAATAATTTCTACATGTTCAACCATATTTTAATCAGACCATCTCTTTTTACCAGTAGCTTAGAAAGTTCCATAAGTCACAAGTTACCTTTCCCTTCACTTCCCATTTTAGCAGATCACCTTGAAATACCTTTCCACACCAAGATCCTACACCACAAGTAGCAACAGCTKCTTCTCTCATTTCAAATAGGAACACTAACCAGTGAGTTTCTTTYATTTGGTGTTTATAGTTTTAAAGTCTGCAGTTTTTAATTTCAAATATGAAGAGAGCTTGCAGACCCAAAAATCTTGACTATTTTATGTTAATCATTTTAATTGGTCTAACAAATGGTTTCATGGCTGAAAATGGTCGATCAGTTCTGGTGTTACTGTAATTTTGTGGATGAAYGCAATGTGAATCAAGGCAGCACGGMGGGAGCTRCTCTGAAGAATTGAGACTTAGTCTCTCTAAATACAGGATCTTATGCTACGAGAACTGAAAATACYTATTTTGAGCAAATAAAAGACTGTTTCAAAGAAGGAAATAATTGTCTCCTCCTTTCTAGAATGGATAGGGATAAAATGACAGATTTAAGATTTTTCAGCAAGTTTTATTTCATAATAGCAAAAMCAACCTAGGCAATCATTTGACATGAAGAGGTGTTGCTTGTCCTGCACCACCCAGGTGAGTGGGCTACTCATCCTCATTGGAGCTGCTGGAATTTCAGCCAAAACTTAAGAACTTGTACAAAGAACACTAATCAGAAGAATGAAAATGAATACCAAGAACATGTTAACATCGTCACAGTTCTGAAGAAAGCATGGCAGACAGAAATAAACTGCTAATTACTTAAAAGGTAAAAAGGATTTTTTTTTCAGAAAAAAAAATTTAAAAATGCACCCCTTAATTCTGCCCAAACTACTTTACATGATGCAGAATATGCCATTGGTCACACCAAGCAATCCTTCACACAAGTGAATTCTGTGCAAAATAAACAKTTGAAAGGGAAAGACTCCAACCAAAAGTTGGCTGCTTTTCCAGAGAGGCCTGGAAACAGTAATGCACAGCAGTAATAATGAGCTTCACCACAGCTGTTTAACTACATTTTATATGAATATAGCTAAACTGATCTCCAGTAGATATTTTAATCAGTATACAATAGATTMAAGGCCTTACCGTTATTAATGAAAATAATATCGTGACAGTATAGAAGGTAGAATTGAATCATTCCAGGGTTGTCATAAAAGTACTTAAAGTGGTGGCCAAGTGGAGAAAAAATACTATTAAGCCTAATAATAATGCACTCTTATGGATCAGAGATCAGCAACAAACCCGGATGAGGTGCCAGATAATATTAATCTTTTCCAGTTTAGAGATTAGCTGCATCAGTAAAAACTCAACAGGGTTTGGGAGAYGCTCTCCCTCAGACAAGATATTACCAAATTGCATTGCCATGGCCCCACTGGAAACAGGGATGCCCATGCGCCACCAAGAGTAGAATTTGGCAGAACTCAACACGTGGTTGCTGCCCTTTCTCACAGCCCACAAAACGGGAGCTTTCAGAGGCATGATAACCGTTTTCATTCATAGGGAGAAGTGCGTTGGATGAGCAGGTCTGCTTAAAAGTCTCCCTTCATCTGGACCCGACGTTGATAATCTCGGCCTCTGTATGCGTAAGTGAAACTATAGACATTGCAAAGCCATGGGACCTGACGGTGGAGAGACACAACCTTCACACCGAGATCATCAAACACATCCCTCAAACTCAGAGCTTTTCCCAAGATAACAAAGTGAGACTTGGGGAAAAAAAATCCCACAAMACAGAGCTCCCCAAATAAAAGAAGTATGTCAGCAGGCAGGCAGCCTGTCACACTTATATTAACTAATTATTTGGTTCATAATGATTCATCTCTACCATAGCTTTAGAATGATCACTGTGACATGCGGCACACAAACAATTCAATTAATCACATTGAATTGAACTTTGAGTKTGGTTTCTGTGGCATTGCCTTGAGCACAAACAGTCACTTTACAGACCCTTCAAACTGTTAAATCTCAGAGGTGCCATTCTGGCCAAGGGCTTCAACTGCGGGGCTATCCCATCTGCAAAGTGTCAGCAGAAATCTAAAATTGGACCATTATCCAATACTTCCAGCTTTTCTGCTTAACTTAAACACTAATAGATGGACAAAAATATAATTTTACAACATCAGTTGCTGAATAGCTTGCACRAGGCAGGTTACCTGTGTGGGCACTCTCCTTGAGGCATCTCTTTAGACAATTTGTGACACCTACAGTCATGGAAAGGGCATCTGCAGAGGAGCTACAAGCCAGGCCTCCAGGCTGGGACAAGTTGGTGGGCAACTGTATAAAACCCTAAGAGAGATCAAACTGCATRAAGCCACTAAATTAATTGTGTCACCACAGGTAGTGCTGTTCTCTCTTCCTTAGGCACACCTCAAAAACATCCTGTTGGAAGACCTGGTTTCCAAACTGATTTTCTACAAGATCAACACTTTAAGGAGACTGTGACAGAGTATTTTCTACTATGGAATTATTCACCATGAGTAACTCAGATGAGGGTTAGGCCCAGATAAGCACAAAGTACCCCTCTTTCACCTAAGGCTCRTTAATGTCAATACCTCACTTGAGTGTTATAAATAATCTTATTATTTATCATAAATAGAATTAGTTCTTGGACTTAAGGACCATTTGCAGCAGTCTGTTAAAAATGCATTCCAGCAATATATTATTTAATGCTTTAAATTAAGSCTTCAGAAATGAAAAATTACCTCTATTATCAAGACCAGCACTGAAGTCTCATGCAGATATGATGCTTCATTGAGACATAAAAGCCTTAAATCAATATCCTGAAAAACAGAACTGCAAAACAAAATAAATTCTTTGCATTGCACTTAAATCTGAGAAACAACTTTAAGCTGCTTTAAAACACATGGGTGCTTGGAGAAAATAATATAATAGCTAGTCACTATGCATTTTCGCAGTGTTATTACAGGGTGAGCTTAGAAATCCAGCAAGAGTAATAGTACAGCACTAACAATTAGCAAGTCAGAATCGAACAGTACTTTGGGGCTTTATTACTAGGGTACATGTATACCTAAATAAATGTATTAATTTGTCATAGCTACTTATGAGTAATATCAGAGATGGAATAATAAGAGTCCATATTATCACACATAGAAAACCAGGAAAGGAAAAAAGAGACATARGGCACAATTTCAAGTTCTGAATATGTAGTAGCTTGTTTCTGTCCAAGTTCAACAGTATTCAAGTGAAAACCACAGCACAAAAAAGTCATTATTTCTCATTTCTCCAATGCACAAGAACAGTCATAAGAGAACAAGACAGTGAAGACACATATCAGACCATGCAAAATGYCATCTTTAAAGACAAAAATCGGCCAGAATCTTTGTTGAGGTCAGATACTCATTAATAACCTAGAGTGTGCCACAATCTAACATCTGGATCAATGTGATCTCACAGAGAGATGAAAGAAAACTGAATGCATTAAGAATCACACTATAATTTACACAGGTCCCCTTATCTTACTGCCACTGAAGTCAACAGCTAATTTTCATTAACTTCAATGGGATTGTTGATGGGTCCTAAATTATTCTTGGGGGTACATTATAGGACCTGTAATTTATGTATTTTCCTTTACTAATTTGACGAGAGGTAACGTCATAGACTTGTCACTGGAGTTAGCCTGCTCTTGCTTAAATAAGGAATCTTAAATGAAGACATTTCCCGATATTGTGGAGAAAATTATTGTGTTCTCATAGCTACTCTTGGTGAGCTGCCCAGTTTTGATGAAACTTGATATAATGATGGGATAGTAACTGAGTGAATTGTGTCCTATGATAGAAACATGGAATTATCATACACATAGGCATGTGAATCAAGGYGTTTCCWAGGGAAACWTGGGAGCACAYRTGTGGATGCATTGAGGAGCARGRGTCTCTRGTGWTGTGCTCCAAAGACCTTTTATTGAGTGATTGTCCACAGTATTTGTAGACTCCCTCCTGTGCCCCATTCCCATGCCATTCACACATTGCCACCAGCCAATCCCCTGGTTTCRTTGTTATCTGGGTCCCATTATCTTCAGRGTCAGATTCTAGCCAATTAGTCCTACTTCCTTCAGATGTTTTCGCAACCATKAGCTAGGTTGCTAATTGACCTTCTGGTGAATCTATGTACACAGAACCCTACACACACACACACTCCTAGACTGCACCTGGAGAATACTTTTTCTTTTTTTAGCAGAAGCAATTCACATCACAAACTTAATTTTCTATTTTTAGTAGTCCCCTCTCATTTCAGTAATCACCATCTAGTGCGAACTAGCCCCTAAACGTCAGGACTCCATCATTAAAAACCTTGGTTAGCAATATCATTCTTAGAACTACTAAAGAAATACCTTAATTTCTAGTCTTCATGTACAAAATAGTTGTTCACATACATCTGAAGGAGCTCTGGAATCATTCTTCCAGTCAAATCATTCTYTCTCCCATTAAGGTATACACCCCCTTCCCTCTTGTGGTCCCCCTCTCCCTTGGGTGGTTATCAGTACTTCTGTTTCCTTTAAAATACCTTGCATGACCTACTCYGAATTCACGCTACCCTTTCCAAGGCTACACCGCATCAGGGCTCAGCTTTGTCACTACCTCAGGGCATCAGAGAATTCCATTAGACACTTCAGTAAGTGAAAACCAAGTCCCATGAGTTGCATTTCTTTATTTTTAGTTCCAAAGCAAATCCCTTCTGATAAGGTACCTAGAAAGGATCATGACATATTTCTAATAAAGATCAAATCAGTTAGTGAAGCATTAGTCTGTGCAGAACTGGCACTCCATCATTTTGGCATAGCAGCATGGGAGAAAAGAGATGGTTACAAGCAACCAAGTCCATTCCCTTATCTCATTTCCTCTTTGTTTTGTAGACACACAATAGAGAATCCATTATACCTATTATCTAGATATCAACAATAGCGCAGAACAGCAGGAGCAACAATACTTAAAATACAGGCTAGATTCTGTTCCAAACTGTTTGGATTTAACAGGATCATATATTAAGGATTAACACAAATTGTATATTAGAAAGAGAAAAAAGGTAAAAAACACATGTGCGCTAAGCGATGTTTTCAAATATACTCAAGACTACCAAAAATTAGGAAAAATTGAGACCAGTTTGAATGGTGTTGGTTTTCTAGACTGGTGGGAGCAGGCTCGGAGGATGGGCAGCACAGAGCATCTTTTGAAGTCTTGCTGAAGCAATCTTTCAAGATGTTATTGACAAAAGAGAACAAACAAGCAACGTACAAATTCTTCAGTTTTTGTTCCCTTAAGGAAACATTTGAATTAGGTCATGAATCTGGATGTGGGCGATCAATGGTTATTCARCAAACTAACTACAAAAGTCCACATGAGGATCTGGGGCAGAGGGGAGGAGAGGGGAAGAAGTTGATTTATACTTCTTTGAAGCATACATTTGGAGTGTAGGAGATAAAACCAGGGCCTGCTGAAAACCGAGAGGCAGATAAGGTAAGATTTGGGCAAAACTACTTTCAGACAATGTAAGTGACAGCAGCCTTGAAGCACACCTTGGGAGCTGAGCACACCCTTAAGAACCTGAACTCAGTGCAACAACAGACTTTACATGCCCAGAACAAGCTCGCGCTGCTCAGCTGTGCTCTGCTTGCCCTGCTCCTGTGTGGAAAAGACCCTGTGCAACGTCCTTGAAACTGCACTTTCCTGCTTAACCCAATCACGAAGGTTCCCCATGGCTGAGAACRCTCTGTGCCTCTCCAGGAGCGTCACCACCTCTGGAGATCACTTACATAGGACGTGCGGTCATCGCCCAGCAGAGGTCTGGACCTAACTGCCACCCGGTGAGTAAAAGGAGGGGACATCACAGTTGGGAGGAGGGCACCGGCATCAAGAGATGAGCTCTTGGTTTGGAGAGTACACAGGTGCTCAGGGAAAATAGAGCCAGAAAGATTGGGAGGTGGAAGGGCRCTAGGAACGCCTGCTCTAGGGAAGGAAAATAAATGAGGCAGACAAAAGAAAAATACCTCCCCCCCACACCCCAAAGCTCATACCCCCTAAAACTGTTTTGAAACTGTCCAAAATATTTTTTTTCTTTTAATAATATAATCAAAGTTCTTCCCCAATTTTCTTAAAAAGCAAGAAGGTAAAGCTAGTTTAATGCATTCCCCCATTTGGGGGCAAATCTTACTAAAATACCAAATATACCAAATATGTTTAATACTGGTTTTCCTAAAGAATTTTATAAGRTATTAACTCTTCTCTCATGTAAATAGAAAACTTTCCTAAATGGATCATTTTTTCCTCTTTATCTGCTTGCATGTTTGACTGGCTGATTGATGGGGAACAGAGGAGAGATGTAACAGTTTCACTGACTGCTCTTTATGAGCAGAAGATTCTTTAGATTCTTCTCATTTACCTTAAAAAGGACTATATATTACAACCACAGGCAACATCATTTTAAAGTATAATTACAATCCAAAAACCCATTTCCAAAATATACATGCATGGAACAACAATTTTTATCTCTGGAAGTGTTGAGCCTGACTGAATAACTAATACAAGGCAAAGGGAAGACACAAAGGAGCATTAGATGCATGGCACGGACACCGAAAAGACACTGTTACATGTATTGTCCTTTCTATGGGGCTGGCAGCTGCGYGGCCTCAGCTGCCTTTCCTCCTTCCTCCTCTCAGCTGGACCTTGCAAAGGCTGCGAAGCCCCAGTAGACAGTAGCTGGTTTGCAGCTCTGGCACATTAAGCTAGAGAAAGAGAACCACCCCAAATAYATTTTTGGGTTGCAGAAAGAGAAATGCATTCACTCAGTGAGGAGCAGGGACATTTTCCATTAGAGAGCTCTTCCAGCACCATTGTACACGAGCAGGTCCACATCCTATGAAACCAACCACTTGCAAGCTACTTTTAGCGAAAACTCTTCTGAAGTTTTTAAAAGGTCTCTAATTTACTACATCCGACGCAATCAAAGCAGCAAACTAGGTAGGAAAAAGTCAGATTTGGTACCTCATACCTGTGAAAGTTATTTTTGCTTCCCCTCAACCATACTTCCAACTTGGAAAGCCTGACAGTCCACAATCAAGAGCCATGAAATTCAAATGAATGAGCACTTAAACCATCAAACTTTTGGTGAGTCTCATTTTTTTGCCTGTACTCCAGCTAAACTGATTAGGAGCCTGGATCTACCCAGTAATTGTTTAACCATATTTCAATCTCCCTTTCCACTGTGTTTGTTTTCTAGGTTTATTCTATTCTTGTGGGCAGTCTTCTATGTTTGACTTCAAGTAGTTCATGATATCTTGTTTTATGTGATCTCAGGACAGCTGCTTAGCCATATAAAATCTGATTACAGGAGTAACCCTGTTACATTATTTGGTCTAAACTATCTTTCTATCCTTTCAGTCCTCTAAGTTGTTTCATTCAGCTATTTTCCTGGCCTCAACCTCCTCTCTTTATTTTAAGCAGCCTCTACCATGTCATAATTTTATCTGTTTCAGGGAACCTTACTACTTTTACATTCAACTTGAAATRTTATCCCATTTAAGTAGCCCCAAGAGGTGTTTTACAGTAACTTGCTCCTSGAATAACATATTAAACATGGTTAGAGTACAAACTATATTGCTAATTTAGAAACGTGAAGAGGACCCCTAGGCAAGACTTGTAATATTCCATAGATATAAAATAGAATGATACCTCTTTTGTCTTTCAGCCACAACAGGGATAAAACCTGGGCATCATTTTCATATGTTAAGAAAACCTTTAAGCAGTAGAGAAGTGCAGGGATTTCTTCACATTTTTCTTTCCTAAAAATAAAAATGGCAAAACTACAACACATTAATCAAAACTGTCTCCCTGAAAGTGCTACTGGATTGCACCAGTTTGAGATTCCATAGGAAAAAAAAAAAAAAAAAAACCAAGATTAAAGATCAGTCTCTATTAAAACTGATAATAAGGGGARTGTGTCTACAATCTTGGACACACAATGCAAATACCAAGGTTTTAAATACATGGCACATTAATTTAGAGCAGCAGTGSACTGTAAAACCATGAATATTTCCATTCCACCAGAGAACTACATACAACAGAACTACATAAAAGTATTTTCAGTTTTCACACAGATATAATGCCTTATAAGCCTGGTTAACCTGTCTGCATTTGCCTCTGAAATGTCAAGGTTAAGTAACCAGAGAAAATTATAGAGAAAGTAACTAGAGAAAATTATAGAGAAAAATTGCATGCACAAGTCATGTGGATGCCCACATCAGCATATTCCTATGGTTATTTTCATCCTGATAATTTAGTTGTTACTTTAACAAATCTAAGAATATCAAACTTAATTGCAGCTGAGAACTAGTAACATCAAAATTCAGAATATAATTCTTTTTAAAAAACAAATAAACAAGCCAACAGTGAAAGCTTCACGCTAGGCATTTTAACAAACCAGTACTTGTATACCCACTTCCAATGTATACTTGAATGCTGTAGCAAAAATACTGTAACTTAGGGTTTTTTTTCCTTTACTGCATGTGACACTCATTCAAAAACMCTCACCAGCAGGCAGAGATGGGAGCTCAGCCCTGTTCTGTTTGTGGTGCAGTATCATAAAACTTCATCAGTGTAGAGATAAACCCTGAACCCAAGGGCTGTTTCTTAGGATTGAGCCTGAGGAGRCACYMCCWGRAAAMRTTCATTGCATGCAGGTTTTTGGGASTGATGAGCCTACCCGAGTAACACACATCAGCTGGGCCAAATGGGAGCTAAATCAGGAACAAACTTCTGATTTAAGCAATGGGAGGCACACAAAACTTGATGCAAGAACCTCTTTGGCCAAAGCCTTAAAGAAGACGTGCCGAGACCTTCTCCTAAAGTGGATTTACAGACAATCCCCTTCTGTTCCAGCACAAACGCTCCAATAGGTAGTTACTTCYAGGCCCTCCAAAGAAGGGCCTGGTGAGAGGCAGGAAACTGCTCAGTTTTTGCTCTCTCCTAGAAGCTCTACATACACAGCCATGCTCCCTGCTCCTTGCCACCTCTCCCAGGTGCATGCCCTGTTCTTCTGTGATCAGCTCCTCCTCCCAATGGAGCCTTCTCCCTCGATGAGGCTCAGCTGCTCACAGAGAAATGATCCTTCCTCCCTCTCAGAGTATCCATCCCCTTTAGTCATTCTTCTTGAAGGATGTTGAGGCATGTGGGTGAATGGTTTACCCTGGTATGTCTCCTTCATTATCCATAGGGGCCCCTAGGAAGGTTCCTCCCACCACTAACAGGTACCACCTAACTATAACATTGCAGGTGGAAGGGGTAAAWGCAGAGTAAATGTGAAGCGACCCAGCGAGTGACCCCTTCCCAGATGATGTTTCCACAGAAGCCTCAGTCTTCAGCTCCCCAGAAAACAGCTCGCCAGAGGCAAGGAGGAGAGATGAGGGCAAAGCTTTATTTAGCTGAGCAATTCACAATGATGACAAAGGGCAACTCCTCATCTCCTGTGTGGACTCTACCAAGTTGTCCCAGTCCAACCACAAAATTCTTATATGCTCCTGACCCCTAGTCCATCAGTCTGGCATGTCTAAGCCTAAGTTACTAGTGTGCTCTTAGTTTATTTTTAAGGAAAAAATATATCATGTATTTCTCACTGACTGCTATTGGCATTTTGTTTAAACTGTTTATTAAAAAGGACAGAGACCAGGTGTGGAAAATGTCAGTTCAAAATGCAAGTTATGAGCACRCGGAAGAGAGCAGATATAACAAAGTTTTACAACCTTGACTGTAACGGTTATTACCAGGGACAGTTGTAATAAAAATCAGGCTAATACTTGACATCACAGCTGTGCATGAGAGGGCTGTTTGCTTCTAGGCAGATGAATTGATTTGTGAAAAAAGACAGAGGTTCTAACTGGAAAACAACAACAAAAAAAACCAGCACACATRTATTTTTAAAAGACCTTCACAGTCTTCATTCCTTCATTTTCATTACCTTGCCTGCAGCTGCTAACTAACGCAGAAGCCTATTTATTTCTTTGAAAACAGGCTGTCAATGACCCCTTYCAGGACAGCTGAGATCCACAAACACATAGCACCTGTGTAATCCGTTAACCTCTAAGGAGCTTGAGTTTAATTGGTGAAAAAAATCCAAGCATAAATTCCGTCCCAGGTGTGTATCCTTGAGCCAGGAATAAAGTTGCTGACCATGGCAAACCAATTAGATTGGTGGTCAAACTGCACATGCTAATGAAGCGYAAGCTGACATTAAAGAAAAGGCCAATTCTATTTAGATATCAGAAAGAAGTGTCTCGCTGCTAGGACTTGGTATGGARAGAATTATCAGGGGCGTTATTACTGACTTTTCTGTTCAAGACTATAGAGCATTTCCATAATAATAATAATTCTATTGCATTAGCCATGTCACCCAGTCTCCCCACAAAGTCACGGAGACTTCATTGTCACAGCAAAACATAATGAAGAGACATGGGGAATATACAGTAGCACCGACCTTGCTTGTGCCTCAAATCATTGTGCCCTGTCAATCCAGTCCTACATCTTGACCTGTATTTCCTCTTATTTCTTATTGACCTGTATTTCTTCTGCCTTCCAAGCCCAAAACATCAGTGCGGGTTCCTCCTTAGAGCCACCTCTYTCATATACCACCTTCGCAAAAGCAGTAATGAAGCTTTCAACTGCACTGCTCTTCCTGATGACTCACATCTGCCATAAAGCCACAGTCAAGTAAAAAGGAAAATGATAACTGTTTCAAAGTAAAAGAACAGCCTCAATATATATATATTTTCTTTGCTATGCTGAGGAAATGCTCTATATGCATTATATACAGCAAAGAAAACATATATATAAAAATATATATTTTTTATATATATACATTTTTATATACATACAATACTCTGTTGTAACATCAACCACAAGTGAAATGTTTCATGGCATAAAGACCCTATCTTCAGTCATTAAGGAAAGGCAGTCTTGGCTCATTCTAAAATTTAAAGAGCCAAGGAAGTAATTTACCAATAAGTTAGCTCATACAAAGCTCTAGAACTAGCTMGTACCAACCAGTAGTGCAGATGTACTGCACTTTCAATCATTAAATAACTAGTTTGGGAAACTCCTTCTTCTCTTGGGTGGACKTTAGGCTAAATGCCTGRAAAATATTAATTATGATTTCTCAASCATTATTTTATCCTTTACAAAAATCAGAATAAATCCAGTCAAGGGAGTGGCTACCAGAAAGGTTAGAAAGGGTAGACTGCAAATTAAGACAGCAACATGGTTGAACAAATGCCCAAAGTAAAGCATTTTCATTCTCTGTACATCTTCTATTTTAATGATATCAACCTGATGTGATATTGAATTATTAAATTTTCCAACATGAAAACAAGTAACCAAGCACTAGTTAAGATAATGTGATGAATACAGGAGGCATCGCCAGCACAATGATACAGATCTATTAGATTCTGGGCAAGGTGGAGAACAAAAAGAGGAAAGAGCTTTGAGAATGTGAATGAGTTTTCCTAAGCAGAAGCTAGAGGCAAGAGGACAAGACCAACAGATTAAAAAATACCTACTAAGTTAAATAAAGAGAAGAAAATCATATCAGTGATTTATCAGTTTGTGAAATGGAGGGAGGCAAGTAGCACTGCTTTTACAAATGCCAGGCATGCAAGAAAGCTGTCTGGGAGATAATGAACAGATGGGGCCTACGAATTTTCTGCTAGAAAATATCATTTGATTGATTGTAGAACAGTTAATTAAGTGCTGTTCATTAAATTGGAGCACATCTTATCTGGTAATGTCAGTGCTTTGCTATGTGYGGTATATATTTTAGGTAAATAAAATATTCATTTAGRAAAAAAAAAARGAATACAATMAAATTGATGAATCTGAGAAATTTCCATAACTTTTAGCATATCTAAATAAAAAACTCTGACTTTTCATATTTGTTGTATTTTTATGTCAACAGGCAAATCTGATGTCAKAAATATGTAGAGCTAAGAATTCATCAAATAAATATCAATTAATCAAATTGATATCAAAAATCAATTTGAAAATTTGAAAAAATCAYAATCAAAAATCAAATAAATTCAATTGTTCCTTTTTTGAATAGACCATTTTCAATTTTATTTTTAAGACTTCAAAATACGTTTGGCAAAACAAAAAAAAAGGTCAGATTAATTTCAAATCCCAATTTTTTTTTCCTGATTTATTTTCCTTCCACTGTTTCAAGGGCGTTGTTTACTTTAACCAGAAAAGCCTTTCAAGAAGTGGCCGATATTCGATGCCCTGGTCTGTGAGGARCGATTGACACCCACAACTAGTTTACAACTACAGCAAGTGGGCACAGCGGTTAGGAAACGGGCAATTTGCTATTGCCAAGCAACTCTTCCTGGTTAGGGTCCCTGCTGCCCTCCCTTAGCAGCACAGCTCTATCCATCCGTGCAATTCAGTTCCACGTGCATCGTGTCCCGCAGCAGCAAGCGAACTAACATCTCTGTTTRCTGAATGCTGCCAAGTTAGCCCCTATCTCCCCAATCTAAATACCCAGGATCGATCCTGAGGAGCATCTTCTACCACGGTTGATGTCACCAGTAATGAGGACAGCTTGTGTCTTTTCAGCAAGGAGTGGGCAGTGCAAACCATCTTTCTGAGATATTTTATATAATTTTATTTTCCCTGGGGTGTATAACTTGTTTATGCTTTCTGCTGTATTTGTCCTCTCCATTTCTAGTTAATGTTACTTCAGTTACTTGCAAGGAGAAGAGAGGGAAATCAATTACAGGAAAAAAAAAAAAAAAATTGTTCTCTGAGAAGTTTTATCTAAATTCCCTAAAAATAGAGKTTTATCTTTATGGATATTCTTTTCCCTCACGCTGAGGACTCACAGCACCTCTGCCCAGCCCAAGGAATACTTTTTTGTTGTGAAGCATCTGCAGTTGCATTGCTGGCGCATGGACCCTGGCTCCTGTTCCCTGCCTCGCTGGCATGGATACAGCTATGGACTTTCCCCCTTTGGTGCTCTTGCTGCARGCTCTGCTTGAAAACTCAAAGKTCAGGGAGGCAGCAGCAGCTGGTAATAGCAGAATATTTTTGCATGTGGCCAAAATACAGGCAGGTAACTGGTACAGCATGTTGCAGTAGGTTTTTCCTTTGTGCACAGTTCTAGYAGTTACAAGGAAATATAATCCAGAATCCACAATGGTCTCAAGAAAGATATGTTTTTAAATGCCGCTACAATTTTCAGCGGGAAATATTTATGTTAAAACAAACAAAGTGATTTTTTGGATCGTGCGAGGAACGTCACCTGTGAAGGAAAACCGTGTTGCAAATCAGTTTTCATCGTTGCGGAAGAGAATCTGCAAAAGATGAGGAAAGGAGGAATTCCTGCTGGATTGTGCACCGTTATGGTCAGCGGAGCCGGACGGAGGTCTCACGTGTAGCTCGTCAGTGCAGGAGCGCTCAGCTTTTCGGGTCTGTCTTTCCTCTGACGTGTGACCCTCAGGGCCTGGATTCCCGTGGGAGGCCGGGCACAACGCTCCCTGCGGAGCCGTGGGCAGGCGGGTGGCCCGTCTGCCCGCGGGGGCCTGGGCACCACCCAGCCACGAGGCCGCYGTGTTTCCTGGAGGATGAAACCGAGCGGCCCAAGCAGGGCGAGTCTGTGCAGAGCAYGGGGGCTTTTCGCACCGTCTGCCTGCTGCACACCGTCGCCAAAAATGCKGCATGCCTGTGGTTTATTTTGAGTATTGCACAGCTTTTAGACACCTGAATGCCGCCAAATGCCCCAAAAACATGGCATAAATAACATTTTTTTTTTTCCAATGTGAGGCAGGAATTAAGGCTTGAATTGGCGTAATTTCATATTGCAAACAGGATATCTGGATGCATTAGCAGTGACTACTGGATCGAGCTAAACTTGGGCCCCCTCTGCTCCTGGTTGAGGAAAGCCCCATTCTCACCCACGGGCTCTGCTGCCAGCGCACAGCAGAAGCCTCTTGTTGGGGCAGTTCACAAAGGTTTTTGCTGCTGTTCCTCACAGATGGAGCGGATTTTGGCCAGCGAGGCTGAAAAATTTCRGGAAATGTACCGCTCTGGTTCTCTCTAGAACCTGGCCTCAAATCTAGCGGCAGTTTGCTGGAAACCCTMCCCAGAATCGGTTACATAGCTAGCATTCATCTTCTTTAATTTAAAACAAAATTAAATCAAGACCAATGCCAGCTCGCTGTGTCTGCCAAGGAATTTCAGGGCACTGGCATCTCTAGGAGAATCCCAGCGGGCTCCCATGACGGTGCCGCTCCGACTGGAGCCCAAACACATTCTGCAGCAGGGAGAGGGGGTAAGTAATAAAGCCCGAACTGAAGAACAACAACACAATGTCACCSTTCAGGTCACACGTGCCACTCGCATAGCAGGGCAGGAACCAAAATTACACGCTTTCCTTGGAGAAGCCTTTGTGGATGCCAGGAAAGCGCCTGCCTCAAAATCAAAGGAGAAATGCAGACTACCGTAATTGCCAACTTTCAGTTGGAAATTTGACTTTTATTAAGCCACATGTACTCTTTCATTTATTTTCCTTCCTTTCCCACCATCCTGTCACCTCATATTTCCATCTTCTCTTTCCTTCCCCTGGGATTCACATATCAGCCCAGTTCCTTTCAAGTAGTTCATCTCATTGAAAACAACAGAATGTAAATAGATAAAGTGGAGACAGACGCAGCATTGCTGGGGTTTCACTTGCTCACATATCAGTGCAGGACATGACAATTCCCATTCAGGAGACAGTCCTTTATCTGACTGCGTGCTAAGGAAGATGCAATGACATCCTTTATAGGGTCTCTATCTAGCCATATTTTTCATAGGGTTCTAATGTCAAAGGAAAGTTATGCTTTTTAAACTAAATCTGCAGGCTGCATGTGCTTCTAATGGCTCTGCATTCAACACTTCTCTTACAGATAAAATTTTATAACAAGTATATTAAAACTGAAATTTAGTTTATTATTGCTGTGGATTTCAAAACCGATCAGTACGATGACTTCTCTAATGGCACCCTGTGGTACCACTGAGAATATTTTTACAGCCTTTAATTTCTCCTCTAAGTAAAACATCAGCAATATAACTGATGCAAATATCAGCCATAGAAAGAAGACCATGAGGCAGAGATTCTTCCARCTCCAGTGGGTTCACATATCCCCCTATTATGATATATAGTGATTGCATGCAATAAACAAGCAGCAAGCCTGATTAACTTTTCAGCCTACACGATGCAGGCCACAGCAAGCTGCAGAAAACCATACTGGCTACTGAGCAGGTCCATTTACTTTTACAGCTGGAACCAGTGATGGATGTTGGTGTCCTGGAAAGTAACAACGCCAGGAAACTAGATTTGCAGYTCTCCAACTGAGGTTATTTATTATCTGGCTCTGACATAAAGAAAAGGAACYGCAAATTAAACAAAACGTGTTTTAAAACCTGTAGTACATGCATTTATTCTAGCCCCATATCAGCCTGTGAGCCAGAATTGAGGTCAGTACATGCATCAGCTTCCTCCCTGATTCCCACCAGCCACTAGCTGGTATAGTAAGTATGTTCTATCAAAAATACTCCTCATGGGGGTTCAGTCATATGGTGTCAACTAAAAAGAGTGGATTCTCCAACTTGTCTGATACCCATGAAAAGTGGCCAAACATTASGTTGCCTAAAGTACTAATTCACATTTACCTGTGGTTTAGTATGGAGTGGTTTATGCTGRCTGACATTTTAGTCCAGAGCAATAAAAACAGGGTTTTCCAATAGAAGTGTCTTTGGTCTTCCAGGATCCTCTGCTGTTATGACCAATAGAGCAGACTGTCTTCTGCACTGAGCTGCTCCAAACCACTGCTTTAAAACACCCACAAGCAAATCCTGCAGTGCAGCAAAGTTCTTTACAATATGCACATCTCTTCCCTCTATCTCCTTCCCTCTGAATTAACCTTTTTCACAGGGCTATATGTATTGTACAGTATGTGGAGACTACAAAAAGGAACACTTTCTTTCCTGCTTGCTTTAGCTGGATTTATCAGCATAAAAACTGTGTGTTTGCCTATCACTCAACATAATTCTATCAACTTGCCAAGGAGAAGGAAAGGTTATCAGAGGGAAGGAAAATCGTTTTGTTATTTCCTATGCATATTATAGACTGTCAGCACTAAATGTATTTTTTTGCTCTCTTTTTCAAAACCTTTTTTTTTTTTTTGTCCTAAAATTGCTCATTGAATTTTTTTTTTCTTGGTAGGGTATTTTTTAGAGAACACTAAGTTAAAAAAAATAATGCATGTGGTTCATTCTGCTAAATAGAATTAGATCGTTAACATATTTGCATTTATCGTAAGCCACTAACATCAAGACTTCTCAGTAGTGCTTTTCTTAGCTTTCACCTATCAGTGAGTCAAAACTGTCAGTAAGTATTTTGACAAAGTCTGTGCTCCTGCTTAGAAAAAATATTTTCATAAAGCTGACAAGGACTGAAAAAACCTTATGCACAGATGTCTAAATGGATGGATAATCTCAAAACATTTCACACTCCTCATTCAAGGGAAACACTCGTATCGGTTCTTAAAAGGAGAGTGTGAATGTCCTTAGCTCCAATGAGCCCTATTCTACTCCAGCAAGAAGCTCTGACAGGAAAGCATTATTTGTCACTTACCAGATATATCTTATTCGCTGCTGTCACAAAATGTAAATTTCTCATTTTAGGCCTGTCACGGGCTCTGATGTAATGCAGACACTTGCTGGTTTGGGGGATTCATTTACATGCAAAGGAAGCTCTTCCCAAACAATTCAGGTCATGGAGGAACGGAGCAAAATGCCCCTCCAGACCCCCTCTCCCGTTTGCTTGTGTGGTGGGACCCCCATCATCTGCCCCGGGATCTCCTGCAGATTTTGTCCTGGGGAGGTCAGCAGCAGTTTTCAGGATTTTTTCCATGTTTAATTTAGCTATTGAGTCACTGAAATTTTGCACAATTGTCATTTCACCATTAACTTCAAGAAAATTAATTAACTTTTACAGATTTGTAGGGATTTACCTAATCCCACACACCCTCGAAAATGATTTAGTCAATCTACTGCTCTGATGAAGCACAAAAAAAATCTGTCAACCATGCAGTGCTTACCAGTTATGTTATTCTGTATTCTGATGGGAAAAAAGGGAATTCTTAGGCATCCTCTTAGTTCTGGCAGAGTCTGGCTCAAACTTTGAAACACGAACCTGAAATTCTCTGCATTTTCAAATGCAGCATCACAAATTTATCATTGCAGCTACTGTGAAACCAAAGTCTATCTGAAGCTATCCAACTGAGTATTACATGGGTTTTTTTTTTCACTTCTTTTTAAAGAATACAATGTTCCTTCTAGAACTACACGCGTCTGAATATATTTTAAAAATAAAACMGTCTATAGCAAATTATTATTAATGTTGTTGTTCAGGGAACCGCTTTTTAAAGCTGCTCTGCTGAGAGGGTTCGTTGTGACTCATCAAGTTGTGTAACTCCGTCTCTTAGTGTTGGCTMTTCATGTGAGGCTGTCTGAGAACGATAACCTGTAGAAACTGATTGGAAATCGTCGCTGGAGCTCTGGAGTTTAACATGGTTCCGTGCTACTTTCATTCTATGTTTAGATGGTCTCACTTTTTTTTTTTCCTTCTTTTAATTCTAATAGTTTCTTTTTTGTTTGTTTTATTCTCCAACTCAGAGACTCCAGCGGAAATAGTTGTGACTTTCATTTGAATATCCAAATATTCCAACAATAACCATGTTCCTAAGTGCATTCACACAGCTACTAAATCTTAGWCCTTATAGGTAGCTCCGGCTTATTTACTTCATTTCCATGGGGAGGGATACCATGAAACCAACAGGTTACCGCTTTGCCCTCTTCTGAAATGAACTTTAGCTCATAATAAAGGCCAAATTCCTGTCTGAAGATTGTGGTCCTGTCTGGAAACTRTGGTTCACAGAAGTCAGTCTGGCCCGTTCTCACTGATCACTTCTGTGCCCTAGTTATGGCATTTTATGATTGACCTTCCTAGTTATGCACTCAKCTTACACTTTAACAAAAGCATTCACCTTCTTGAAAAGCTTAAATGCTTTGTCGATTTGTGAGAGAAATAACAAAGCAATGAAAAAAGATTAAATAAAATTTGCTTACGCCATAAATAGGCTGAGGTGTATTTCCATGCGGCTGCAACTGTCACAGGCTGCAAGGTACTCACATGCTAATAKCAAGGCTGCAGTCCATCAAATCCCTTTCCTCTTCTTCCCTCTTGTCCTCTTCCCTGGGGAAATTCAGACCCGTCTCTCACTAAGCATTGTCACCTAAAAGTATCCTATGAGTTCCTCAGAAATTGTGCACTTTGTGGTAAGAATGAAGTCTCGATCTGCAATTAATGTTGGTTTTGTCTGTGGTCCCTTGTCTTTGCTTTACTTTCCCCCAGGCCTTTAAGACCCTTGCTTTTATCAAAACATTTTACAGGGGTCTCAAAGAAATAGGCTACATCTTGCCGGTTAATCTTGATTTCAGCTTTCAKTTTGAGTTACCTCCTTTATTCTCATGTGTCACTTTAGACTAATTTATGCTAAGTACTTGCCAAATAAAAAAGAAAAAAAGCTTTCAAATAAGTCCGTGTATAATAAGGATTCAATTATTCCTAACACTATAAACATTTTACTGCTGTGTGAGAACCATGGCTGCAAATGTGATAAACACTATAAGGACCTTTTAGACCTTCTCTCATTTTGGTTTCAAGCTTACCCAAATTGCCAAAAAGTTACTGCACACTGCTGAAAACTATTAGAGAGGAGACGTAACTGAGATTCTAAAATTATGTAAAGAGGGATTTTTTTTTTTCTTAAAAGCAGGAAATGTGCAGATAATTTTGTTTGCTATCAGTTCCTAACACCCATATTTGCGGGGCAACAACAGGTGAAGTTATCAGGTGCACTTGGGCCTCCCTCTTCATTGAAAACTTAACGTGGATAGAAAGTAGCRTCTACCCCAAAGGAGGAGTATTGTGTGTAGGGCTGCAGACCAAGCTGGGAAGAGGAGCAGGGGTMGAAGCAGATGAGGAGAGGGCCCTCTCCCCTCCAGCAGCGGGTGAGAAAGGCTGCCCATTCCTGCTGCTTCTGACTCTGGATGCCATCATTGGGCTAGCGCAGTTTGAGGCAAATTCTTATTTACTCRAAAATGTAGCCTGACTCCTGACTTGGAGCCCATAAGACGTAAGGCCTTAAAATATTCAAAAGCCACTCTCAAATTTCTTAGAGGATTCTATCAAGACCACTCCAAGGAGGATGAATATTATTTTCTTAAACAAAAAATATGCAGTTTCAAGGATTWTTTTTWWTTYCMWTTTTTTTTTCTCTAATCATTTTGCTGACAGAAATGAAGCAGCTTTTTTGAAAGTACAAGATCAAAGAGCAAAGCTTGTCAGTGGCTTGTGTTTCAGGATTCATATCCATAATTACGCATTCAGCACGCATCCCTCTTCTATCTTCATCATTAGGGATGGAGATAAGGAAGGAGCCACTTGGCCCATCAAGTCCTGTCCTTCGCAATCCTAAAAGCAAGCAATAATCTAGCAGGATCCACAGAACATCTGCATGGCTGTGCATACTGCCAGCAACAGGAATTTTCAACACATTAGAAAAAAAAAAAATCCACAGTCCAAATCACACAACTGAACGATGCCACAAGAGAGCAGAAGGGTTCAAGGGCATCACCAGCATCGCAACTCCCGTCAGCAGGAAAGAGTTCATTAAAGATTTTGACGTGACATTACCACAATTAATCCCTCTCCAGCACGTATCTGAGTGAATCCCTGCACCAACAGAAAGACTCTAAGGTCTGAAAGACATGAGCTGTCTCTAGAAGAGGCTGTAGTACGAACACGGGCATGGTGTAGGAGGCAGAACCCTGCCCTGAGGGCTGTGCTCTGTTGTCAGCCCTCTTACAGCAAAGGAAGCAAATTACCTGGTAGTATCTATGTCTAGGCACCAAAAGTTCCACAGGAGCTTGAGGAAGAATTTCTTACCAGTGAGGGTGACAGAGCCCTGGAACAGGCTGCCCAGAGAGGTGGTGGAGTCTCCTTCCCTGGAGATCTTCCAAACCCGCCTGGACACCACCCTGTGCCACATGCTCTAGGGGACCCTGCGTGTGCAGGGGGGTTGGACTAGATGAACTGTAGAGGTCCCTTCCAACCTTAAGCATTCTGTGATTCTGTGATTCTATGATTCTACTCATCATGTAAAACAGGGATAAACAATCCAGGTAGACAACCCTTGAAGACAGCTGCTGAAAAAAATCTTGGAAAGGTCAGCATTTCAGATCTGTTATAAACTGTGCTCGAGCTCTGCAGAATAAAAAAATCAAAGTATGGGATTTTCACTGTTGATCTTTGCCTGTGGAATTGGGTCATAAATCATACCACTGACAAAGTCTAGTGAAGAGCGAGGTTTTGCAAAACCATCTCAAGTTCACATTTTCTTCCCCTTATTTTTGCATTAAATACATTTTCAGCCAGAAAGTGACATAAAGAGGAGCCCTATGTCATTCATTAAGTTTAGATGCTAGACTGAATGTTGCTCAGCTCAAATATATGCGTTAAAGGTCTTCCCCTTCTTCTCTGTTCCTGCTCGCCAAAAGCTTTTTTTTTTTTTTATTTAGAGTGATTTTTTTTTCAGTAGATTTAAGTGGTAATGAAACAGAATTATACTTGCAAATTTTCCCTTACCAATAGCTGCCTGCATGCAGCGCTAGCCAGAATACAACTGTTGGCACTAACAATCTGACAGGAAGGCAATGATATTTCCATTTGCAGTAAAAGAGTTAATAGCATTAAAAAAATAAAACCAGCTACATTCAGGGTAGTCATTTAAGGTCAAAGACCATGAAGTGGTTTAGGAGCCAAATTTTGGGCAGGAAGCAAACACTGTTTCYCACATAGTTTCTTATGTGAGTGATACTTGATGTTTCAATGATACTTGATATTTCCCAGCAAAACCCCTAAGAACGTGTAGTGTAAATGAATTTGAATGCACTCATTAACGAGGAGACTGAATCTTCAAGTTAGTTTGTTAAGTATAATTATGCTTAATTCACTCATTTCTTTTTATTAGCCATTTTATGTTGCTTTGGTAATTATAGCTGAGTACATTTGCATGCGAGCTGGCGGTGGAGGATCTGATCTTTGCAGAGTGCTTGTCACTGAAAAAGTGGACCTCAGAGGCACCGGTATTATGCAATTGCTACAGACAGCATTTGGAAAGGTTGCAAGGAGTAAACTAATCAACAAGCAYAGGTCTGTCCAAGAAAATGTAGCTACTCTGTGAAATAGGTAACCTGGTAAAATACAAAGCTCAGGAGAGGCTGTGGTAAATAGGACTGCGAGATKTTGATTACTTAGAATATACTGGAATTCATTAAGGAGGAGATGTAGCACCAGGTTTGTGTGGATTTGCTCTGAAATTGCTTTGAAACTGAGTGGGTTAGCTGTGAGTAGCAGTAAGACAATAGTATTGTTATCTCTGGGAAGAAGTGAGCCCAAAAATTATGTGCTGTATGGAGGCAGTGAAAAAAAAAAATATTCAATCTTAGCAAAGGTCAGTCTCTCAAGTGGTTTTYCAATTTAGGTCAAGCTTTACTCATGTAAATCTCCCACTAACCTTAAGAAACTTTACCCGAGCTGAAGTAAAAACAGGAAAAATTTCCTGACCGACATTTCTTGCCCTATCTGGCAAAAAAAAGGTACGTTTCCGTGCAGAAAGAATCCTTGTTTGCATTAAAACCCACAACGATGCACAACGGACACCTCAGCCCCGTCCCCATCTGTATCAGGGCTGCCGGGGGGAGGCAGGAGCCTCTGGACTGCCCCAGATTCGCAGGCAGAAATGACTGCTGGAGAGGCCACGGTCCTGGGAAGCCCACSCTTTATTTCTTACCATTAGCACAGTACCTATAATGGCAAAATAATTTTCCCAAACTGGATTGCTCTCGGGAGGGAAGTGATGAATGTCGTGTCAGCAGACACACTTAATGTGGGATGGGGAAGTCCCACTGAGAAGCATATCTTTGGGAAGATGAACTTAACAGTGAGGGAAAAATAAATAAACACACAAATAAATAGTCCATCTTGTGTGCGTTTCCTCAGCACTAGGTGCCCACCAGCAAAGCAAGGGCAGCCCAGGGAACTGGTCCACAGCCACTGGCCCACAGCCCAGGGAACCGTCCGCGCTTCTCCAGGTGCAGTTTCCCTTTTTATTTATTGATTTATTTTTTTAAAAAAAGCTTTTTAGACAAAATCAGTTTGGGGAGAAAGTGGGATGTTGAGATTTCAGGGAAAGAGGCACAGGGGGCAAAAAAAATCCATGAGTGAATTTGTATCATAGTAGAGCTCTCAAGCAAACCAAGAAATTTAGCAAGAAAATAACCTGCTTTTATTATGAAGGATCTATTTAATAGAAAAACACTGTTCAAACATACGCCAGCTGACCAAATCTGTGCTGATTTGCTGTGTTGCTCTCGTCTCCACACCGCTAGTCCGACGGCAGGATAAGCTGGCTCGGGGCGAAGCTTTCATGAATCTAATCCTCGTTTTCGTCCTGTTTTGAGGTGAGTTACCATGCGGACTGATGTCAATTCATTCTTTCTGTCTCCGTGAGATATTTGCCTTTCTTTTTTTTTTTTTTTGGCTTAAGGAGGAATTTAGAACGGCTATCCTTACATTTTGCCTCCTGAAAGGCAAAAGGTTGGATAGTGTATTTCTTTTCTATGAACAGTTAAATCACAAGTAGTACATTTCCAAGTGTAAAGTTATTATTCCAAGAGAAGTAACAAGAAGTTAAGGAGAAGTGAAGCTTTCTGAATACATATGACATTTCCCTGTTAGAAGTTCAGAATTCCTAAATCTACTATCACATTGATAGTAAACAAATCAAACCGTTATTTGAGGCCAAATTTTGTAGAAGTTGAGGTATTACTTTTAATTAGCATAGATTGATGTATTTTCCAAAATAGATGCCCTATATGATTCCTTGACTAGTTATTTATTTCTTAATGGCAGAGAATCAAAACAAATCTTAGAGGTCACTTACATTTGGAGTTTTGTTCTGTCATCATAGAGTCATAAAAGTTAATAGTCCATGCTGATTTCCTGAGTTCAACATTAAATTCTAAGATGAGCCAAGAGTATGTGTTAATTATTGTTCATTACCATAAGAGTTCGTGTGCTTGGCAATTGCCATCAACAGAGCTGATTTTTTTTGGAGGGAGCAGAGAAGGTCAGCGGGTCGGTAAAAGCTGATCTGGCAGAAATGAATCTTTCAGGCTGCGTGTCTTGTTCAATGAAAGTTTGATGGAAAAAGATTTTCTTAATCTCAAACAGGGATTGATTCCGGCTCGTACTGCAGATAGGATCGAGATGCTTCTTGAGGAAATGTAACTCACTCCAGTGGGAGAGATTTGAGGCTCAATATCTCTCTCGCTTGATTTGTGATAGGCATGGAATCTCTCCCGGGTTTTCCTCTGAGCTATTGCCACGGTCTGTGAAGCCTTCTGAATACGTCAAGGATCTGCGTCCCTCCCAATAAAGATAAACGCTGAAGAAGTGACAAAGTGACTTTAACAGTGTTTTAAGAGCTGGTGGTAAACCTAAATGGGAGATGTTTTGCTACCACAAATTTTCTTGAATTTTGGGGTAAAAAGACAAAGAAAATATCTGTCTTAGAATAATACTAGTATTTTGTTGTAGCACATTCCTAGCCACCAGCCATCTCTCTCTCTTTTCAGCAGGTGGGCTGCCTCGTAAAGGGCTGATGAGCTGCTCTGGTAGAGACACACTTCAGTCGTTCACTCTGAAGCATGCCTGAAGCATATCCGGTCTTCTATATGCGGTATTTCTTCTTGTTTTGGTACAGTCCTTCTCCAGGGTAACCTGGTATATTCCTGAGCAGAACAGTGGTTGGTATTTCAGAGCAAGATACAACACAAGAGGAAAAACCAAGTCTCATTCTGCTTGAACACGGGGTTTCAACCACATTGGATGGGAAACATGGGGCTAGAACAGGCCATGGTTTTTGGGTATGGGAATGTCATAAATTCTTTAGAGCTCTAACGTATTGAAATGCTGGTATCGCCTGTGTTGAGGACAAAGTTTGTAGTGACTTTTTGGCTTTGGGATTGGCCAGATAATAGTGGAACCTGATCTCAGGTGCTCACTAAATTCAAGACTTCAAGAAATCAGACAGTACAAGCCAGAGAATATAAAAACTATTGCATTATCTTTTTCTTTTTTTTACTTTTTTTTTTATTTTGAGTCAGTGAAAATTAGAGGGAAATGAGATACTGTAAAATCAGTTCAGTAATACTCATTGAAAGCGACATTAATAGAGATGGGAGAGTTTAGAAGGAGAAAGACACACTCTAGAAATATGTAATTTCTTCCCCCCCAAAATTAATTTTCCCATTTGAAAATGTTTAGCAATTTCCCCAGAAGCAGCAGCTCYGAAATGATGTTAACTTTTAAGTAAGAAGAAAAAGAAAACAAAGAGGAAGCATAATGATGAGCTAACCATTAAAATGATCTTAGTGCTAATGTGCTGCAGAGGTCAAAATACTCATGATTTATAATCAACATCAAGAGAATAAAAGACCATTAGGAAGAGCTCAAAGAGTCAGACTGTTGTACCGCTAATAGCATTTTCTTCATGGCGATGAATTTGTCAATGAATATAATAAGCTGATCCATAAGGCAGAACTATTCACTCTAAATCCACTTAATATTAAAACCTAAAAGATTTAAAGCATTTTAGTGATCAGCTTGTACAGAGCCATTGCTAAAAGGCAGAACTATGTTTGCTCTGTCTCATACTGAGACCACAACTGAGCTACGATCAAGAACCAAGAGTATGAAAAGTATGGGCAGATGGACTTTAACTCATGAAAAAAGATGGGACAATAACTATATGACTGACTACTACTGTCTGTGAGCAAATAACAATAGTCATAAATAAAATAGCTAATACTGCAGATAAAATAATGAAATTCAGGGAAGAAATGATGGTCTATATGTCGTCTTGTTAGAGTTCTCAAACTGCAAATCATCAGAGAATTCTCACTGTCAGTCCTTTAGGAGTATTGTGAGAAAATTGGCCAGAATCGTCATTCTTAGTCAACAAATAATATTTGTCTCTTTTCCAAATGAAGCAGAGAGAGATAAGACTTTTGGTGTATTTGGAGTGTTCTGTTGTTATTTATTGTTTGTATCATTTTGGAAGCACTTAACAGTGTTAATTCTGTGTTAATGCTGGAAGACCGTGTCTATTACATCTTTGAAAGAAAACAGCACTGTTTTGAATTAGCACTATGATGTAGAGAACATCTAAGAAAGCTATTTGAATAAYAACATGGTTTCTACAAAAATCCAAATTTAATGGAAAAAAATAGTTAAATTAGTCCAATGTGTCCAATAATTAGTCCAATAATAAAAACACTATAACATACTTGGGCATAATCATGTATGAATAATGGAATAAATACTGGTTCTTAGCAATTAGAGTGGATTCTAGGAAACCAGAGGAGCAATACAAGCATTAGGAAGAGAAGCTGGTCACAGCTGCAGTATAAGAAATATTCTGTATTTATTCTCTTCTGCTCCTGAAGTCCAGCGTTCTGGTTTGTATTTTGAGGAGTCTGATGTGAAGAGGACCAAAATATTTGATAAAAGAATCTGTGAGAAAGGAAATGACAGAAGCACTCTCCAAAGGGCCAAAGGCTAAGTGTAGTAGTAGTAAAATATCTAATAAAAAATATCTAATTGTAAATATCTAATAGTAGTAAAATATCTAAAGGCATGCTTAAGAACTTGGTGTCTGTAGTCCTGGTGTCATGAAGCCAGACTCTTCTGAATGATATCCAGCGACACAAAGAGAGGCAATGGCCCTAGGTTGAAACAGAGGGAACTCTGTTTAAACATAAGAAAAGTCTTCTTCCCCGAGAGGGTGATCAGAACAGGTTGTCAAAGGAGGTTACAGAGTCGTCCTCCCTGGAGAKGCTCAAAACTCAAATGGACTCAGCCCTTAGCAAGMTGGTTTAGCTGACCTTGCTTTGAGYAGGGRGGTGGATAKTCTCACTATTAAGYGTTCATCTRTCACTATTAAGCACACATTAATTGTATCTGGGCAAGTTTAAACCTTGGTACATTTTTTCAGCCCTCTTCTGCAAGTGCATAGGRAAATATGCCGTCTATTTTTACTCTTTTTGCCATYTTTCTGTTAATTTTAATGTGGCCCAAAAAATAGACTGCACTTTCACATAGACGTAGGGAAGATTGGCAGTCTCCCCTATGAGCCCTTAAGAGAAGAGCAAGCTTATTCTAAGTGAAATTTCATTATAAATAYTGACCTGCTTGAAAACATTAA
Source organism: Eudromia elegans (assembly GCA_003342815.1). Classification (NCBI taxonomy): domain Eukaryota; kingdom Metazoa; phylum Chordata; class Aves; order Tinamiformes; family Tinamidae; genus Eudromia; species Eudromia elegans. Next base: position 74,134 of record PTEX01000024.1, on the reverse strand, counting down.
TGTACACTCATGTAAGCTTCTAAAAAGACAACTCTTTCCAGTTGATAAGCAACTGTGTGCAGCATATGAAATAACTGTTTGGTTATCTTCTGTGGTCCTACTCCAAAATGTCTTTCTTAAAACTGAAATCAAATCGGTTTGGTCCAGATCTTTCCCTAACAGGCGAAAATAGTGAAATCTAACCTTTGATGCACTCTRAGCTTGACAGCAGTCCTACTTTTCCATTCTTTCTAACAAAAAACTTGTGCAAACACTCTGATCAAAACTGATTTTATATCTCTTTCCATGCTTTTCATTTATTTTTCATACAGGATTCTGCACATAGTGTCACACTTTCCTTCTATTACTCCTAGCAAGTTTGGGAGGGTATCTTTCTAAAATGCTTAATGAAAACTTAAATCTATTTGACACTAAAGGGAAGAACAGAATATATAGGAACTATACAAGAGGAGAAAAGAAACACAGAGCCCCAGTGACTCTGACTGCATTTACGTAAGGTAACGTTGTCCAGTAGAACTGGTAGCTTGGTAAAGCCTTTTTTAAGAATAGACACATTGATCTTGTTAATCCTACCTCTGTTTCAAATATGTGTACCTATCTTTGAATAATATTTAAAATTCTTCTTAAATTCGTGACATTCTTTCCCAGTCCTTAGAAATCTTTTCACTGATTTAAATAGTCTTTAGTGTGGATCTTTGGGAAAACAAAAAACAATACAGAATGCRCTGTTTAAGAAGTGAGATATTTGCCTTTATTTTTTTTCTCTGTAGTTCTATCTAATAGTAGAGGATTATGGGGGCCGAGGGGAAACGGATGGATATTAAAAATATCTGTATATTAAAAATGCTTACTTTTTTTTAATAAAATGGACAGCATAAATACATAGCTTTCCTATAGGTATACTTTCAAAAAGACAGCTTTAGCCCTTTTCAGAAGCTTGGATGGACTCCTCAATGATACCTTGACAGTATTTCAGTTGACATAGCACACTATTAACATCTTCAGGAGCACTGACATAAAGCCCAGCTCATAAAAAATAAAAGCTCTCTTTTCCCCCCCTCCCCAAGACTTCAGTGTAGATACTGCATTGAAGTGGTCTCCTGGGCTTTGTAGAATAAATTATTTCTAAGTATTACTTTTTTAAGAAAAAAAACAACTTTTTTTTTTTTCTTCTCATTTTGCAAGTGGGCACCTCTCACTTCTTCTTAAGAATGTATTCTGCTGGAAAAAGAACAGACATGCTTACAAAGCTGTGATTTCAGAAAGAAACCTGAGATTCACACACTGCTTTTCACCTTCTGTTTCCCTCTCTTCCATGTATAAATGTATTAAAATCATCAGCTGAATGAAGGGTTCAAAATCATCAAACTATTAGTACAGGCATCAAGCACTTATGAATAGTGAAACCATCCTGCATTTGCCCATAAGACTTTTTTTTTCCCTCCAAACTGAAAAAGAGATGCCAGATAGGTAATGGTACTAAATAAGAAAATAGGTGGTAAGTTGATTAGGATGCATGCAGATTCTTTGCCAGAAAGATTAGGCATACATACAAAATTGTTCTCTTTCCTTGCACAATAGAAAAATGCCAAACAGAAGGCACAAGGTAGAAAATCATAGTTTGTTCTGTTAAAGAAATGAAAACACAGGCCAAGAACAGTCATCTACTCAAATTAAATATTTCATAGAGGACTTTATGCAGAAAAAAATTATCCACACTACCTCATCATTGGTTAAAAGCACGCACTTACTCTCAGTTGTTTGTAACTAAGTCTTAAAGCCCTGTCTCTTACATTCAACACCCTCCTTCAAAGGATTAATCTACTCCTGGACATTATAGTGGGGTTGGTRTAGTCGGGTGGTGTAGTCAGCAACGCCTACACCACCACCAATCAAACCCCCAGCACTTGGTTCTTGTCAGGTTTCCTGGAATGGGTGGAAGGCATGAAGGATGGGCTGGGGATAAAGACCCCGACAGCCAAGGAGTCTGAAGACTTCTCTATTTTCTTCCCAGAGGTGACCTTATCTCAACAAAGGACCTCTTAGACTGGGTATTTGCTACTAGTTCTAACTYGGATCTTTCTCCTGAAATTGTACTCATAAGGATTCCTACTGTTGGACCTCACAGGWAAAAAGTAATTATCTAGTGGCAAGTTTTGGTAGTGTCTCGAAGATRTTGTAGGTCAGAAAACTGATGCTGACTCCCAGTTCTCCACTGCATTAAAAATAGATGACATATTTCATTTTTAAGGCTGCACAAACATGTATCCCATTCTACCCATTGAAGCTTCCTGTTGAACCAACTTTTGCTGGTCATAGCAAGTACACACACCCAAGATGCTTTGCAAAGGCACTGCCATTTAGGGCAAAAATAAATACATATGGAATATATATGAAGTTAAAACCAAATATTGCCAGATATATAAAAATAAAACTCTTTTTATGTCTTTCTGSTTATGAATGCCATCAAATTCTCAATTTTTTTCTTTCCACAAAATTGATATTTTTTTCTACCTTTGCCTCCACTCCAGTCCTTATGGCTTTCATAAGCACTTTGCAAGAGAAACAGTTTTGTACAGTAGGTCAATATAATGTATTGGAACAGTCCTTTCTGGCAAACAAATCTTTTTGGTTTTGCTTATTAGATGCTGGCAATGTCTTCCATTGTATAAAATGCACTCAAATATATAAGTTAGTKCTAAGGCAAGTAGACCCATTTGCACAGTTTGACTGTACTGCAGCAACCATCCACATCAACTATAGACAAGGCTAGGATAAAAAAGGAATTTTCTGAACAAAAGATCTTCCTGTCACTCATTTTGCAAACAGAAGGTAAACAAGCTCTCTAGTAGCTGGATGGAAATAATGCAGCTAAAGATATAGCCTTGAACCCCCTGTTCTTTCTGGTTAAAATGAATATACAGGAAAATTTGGAGGATCTTCTTTGAKGTTTGTTTGAATACACTACAATAAACTTGTCAGGAGTAAAGATTTAAAAGCAAAACAAGGAATGGTATTTGGAAAGTGTCAGAGATACGGATTTCAGAAAAATAATTCATTTTTTATAGAGCCATTTTACCAGTCTGTTGGTTTGAGTAACACATACACAACAAAAGCCTCTCTCTGCTTGTTCAGAGACTGCTCTGGGAAGCAAAGAGAATAATGCAATTGTTTTCATCGGAGTGAATCCGGGGAATGGTAACACGTACAGTAGGTTTCAGAAGTGGATATCATACCTTCAGTTATGTTCAGAAGTGTGTGGCTGTGAGCGGGTAGGCAACTGCACTTAGAGTGATTCACTGGATCCTGGGACTCAGACTACAGCTTCTGTCTGAAAGAAAATGTTTTTCATTCCTGTATTTGACACAGGAATGGAGTACAGCAAATGTCTGTAAAGTTACTAAGAAAGCACTCAATAACAATAATTAGAACAATACATAACAATATTTTAGAGTAGAATAGCTTTAGAATAAATTAGCTTTAGAATTATGATGAGTGTAATTGAYGTAAATTAATTACAGTAAACCATCTAACCTTCTAGTATTCTTAGGAATCATGAACTATAYCTCATCTCATTCTTATAGGAAACTAAAGAGATTGTGCATAGCTGAGGAGACACACCRTATACAAAACATAAAAACACAGTCTGCAGGCTCAGCAGACTTCCCTGCATAGGCTTCCATTTGAGGCGTAACTAGAAGTTTTCTTTCAATATCAACATTTATATTCATTTCAAAGTAGCAACTCGCATCTGGAATATTATTTGAAAGTGTCAGGTTTCTATACAGCTCCTTAGCAGGGAATTTTGGTCAATGCATTTCCTGAATTGAGTGGATCTGAAGTAGGGTATCTTTTTGGTCTAAATGACAGGTACATTTTTGGGTACGTATTTACAAAAAAAAAAAAAAAAAAAAAAAAAAAAACAAAAAAAATTTCAGAAATGTTTTTTTCTATATTATGAGTCATTTGATAAAAGTTAGCTAGTTAGCTAATGAATGGGATGGGGCAAAGTGCTGAAAAGCAGGAATTAATGGAATATTTATTAAAGAATTAAGAAGGTCTCTGGGGCTTGAAAGCAAAAGTGAAATGTTATTACTTCAAATGTTATTACTTTAAACTTTAGCCGTGAGTCTTCTGTTTAAGTCAGTTGATGAAAGGARCAGTTCTGCACTGAGAATTGTTAAATACTTGATAGCATTTGAAAAACAAAAATGTGGTTCGCATTCTGAGCAGGCAAATGAGGAATGTGAATGTCATGCCTTGGAAATTATAATTCACGGACAACAGCCCTTAATGGTCCGTACCCCATTCATGGATGAAGACTCTGYTTTGCTGTTTTGCACACACACACAAAAAAGGAGCAGAAATATCATTCCCTCCTCAAAGGACAAGCAGGAAATGTATGCAGTCAGAGAAGAGGTGATGATAATAGGTTTTTGTAAGCCTTTTTGGTGAGTTTTTGTCTATTTGATGCATTCTAAAATAAGGTTATTGGCCTAAGTTAGGCCAAAGGGAGATGTCGAAAGAATGACAGAAAAAGGTCATAGCTAGAGAATGATAAACCAGTCACCCTCAGCAGTCAAACTGACAGAGCAACTGCTGGGTAGTATAATTAGGGCGAGGTTTTGTCTGTCAGAAACAAGATGATAAAATTAGCTTCATGTGCTTGCCAAAATTATGCCTRTACAGCTGAGTATGAGGGATTAGGTGACAATAGTGGGTGTTGAGCTTAGTTCACATGGATATTCCTTCCTACAGGTTCCATAATCCTCTTCTCAATTTAAACTCACTAAGCTTGGGAAAGATTTTTCTCTCTGTAACAGGCCACGTCTTAGTGGGCTTTAATCTTTTAGTACATTTGATTAAGTTTCCCTTCCATTGGGTAATGTTAAGAAGTCAGAATGCCACTATATTTTCCTTGCTTGCTGATTTTCTGTAAAGTGCCTCAAAACTCAGTGCCTCAAAGTGCTTAGCTACTTTAGGGCAGGGTTCTTTCTTCAACATCTCTTGGCTTACGGCTCRTGTTTGGGTCAGCAAATTCCAAGCACGCGGCTGGTGCTAAATGTAAAACAACTTGAGGCAAGAAAAACACATAGCAGCCGCTGTACAGAGATCCTTCAGAAATGCTCTTTCAGGACCARGCTAGTTGCTAGCTGGCTGAGCAGCATTGTGGAAGATCCCCTCATTTTTGCTACTAATTTTGCTTTCCTATTTTTCCCCCAACCGAATGCATATGCAGACACCTGACGGCCGCCTCTTCCCTCTTTCCTCTCCCATCTGAAGCGGCAGCTACGCTAGTAGAACTTTTGAATCCACATTAATAATGGAAACTGGATTAAAATTGCTGCCTTACAGCGTAATGGACCCCTGCCAGGTTTTCCAGAAAATAATTTTATAAGGTTTATTAAAATTTAAAAAAAAAAAAAGTGAAATCTAATTAGATCCAAATATATCAGTTGTACTTTAGCAGAGATTTAGTTTTAAAACTTACCCCAAAAGTACTGTTCCTGGAGCATGCTGGCAGCTTCAAATGCCTTTTTTTTTTTAAATCCTTTTGGTTTTTTTTTGTTTTGGTTTTTTTTTTTGGTTTGTGTGGTTTTTTTTTTTGTTTTGTTTTGTTTTTGTTTTTGTTTTTGTTTTTTTAGTAGTAACCGTGTTTGGATTCTTTCCCTGAATGGCAAGAATTCCCCAGTGCATGAATTACAGTAACCAGAACTGCACCTATTCAGGCTATTAAGTATCTCCAAGTACAGAACCAGGCTTCCGTCTGCTTACAAAGGATAAAGTTGAGTGCTATTCTGAGGGCATAAATTAGCCATGTTTGCTGCTATATTGGTAGACAAGCTTTAATGCAACTGGAGCTTCTGGAAGTTTTAGAAGTCTAAATCTGTGCAGTTTGAACTAAGTGACCAGGCTACATACCTCAGRTTTGCAGCAGACTTGTAGACAGTGGAATTAGAAACAAAAAAAGGGCACGCATGAGTGTGCTAAATTCCATATATAAGTGACCCCCACTAACTCATGATAAATATATTTCCCCCTAAGGGTTCTTCAGCTCGACTACCTATTTTTAAATGCAATAGTTAATWGAACTCAATAAAAATATAGTCCTTCTTTTTTAAGCTAGCAAACAAATGATACTGTGTTTCAAATGGTCACAATCAAAGCTTACACGGTAACGCAATTGGCTCAGAGGATTTACAAACCCGGAGCTAATACTACTTTTAATGCATCTTAGCCAGAAATCTTCTTATGCTGTATCCCACTGCACATCATAGTAAAACCACCAGACTTTTTTTGGGACCCCTCAGCAAAAATTTRAAGAATGGCACAGAATATCACAAAACTCAGCACCTTTGCAAAGATTAAATGTGCTGTTTGAAATTTAAAGCCAACAACACCACACTTGTGATATACTGCAAAAAAATAAAAAGGATCCCTTTTATAAAATTTCCATAGGAAAACAGCTCAGAGAGAAAATGTAGCAGCTTTCCTGTAACTCCTACACCTACAACTTCATTCAGGAATACAAGGAAAAGCTAATAATTAATTTAATTAGTCAACCTCCGAATGACTGGGCGAAATAGAGCTGGTTTCAAATCTAAGTGGTGGGTTTGGATGTCTTTTGGGGAACTCAGTAGTAGGATTTGTCACGTATCCAGATTATGGAAAGCGATGTAAGCTCCACCTTGTGTTATGAAGATCCCTSTAAGGTGAGCAAGAACAATTCCCTTGTCCCAAGACATTCCCTTGCTCTGATTGAATCTGAAATTCTGCAAAATGGCTGATAAAGAGTGACCAAATACTRCTGTATGCTATATATATTATATATATTTAAATATATATATAATATAACAGTTTTTTTAATGTCCTGCAATAATAGGACATTTTAACAGTAAACAGAACCTGTGCCGATTTCAGTTTCATCWAGAAAGACAGCTCCCTTGTTTTGGTGATGAAGCTCATGTTTTGCTTTCCTTGCTGTTTCCAATCTATGCAAATATATGCATATATGCAAATACAGCATTGTGAAATGTTGAGACAAGTCCCTTTTGACTTCCATGGGTGAGTACATTAGCAGGAGTGGAAACTACCCTTTCCCAAACCACTGCATGGAGCTGGCTTCCGAAGATATAATGGTCAACAAATACGATGAGAACTAGTCAGAAATGTATCCTTTTAATGGATAAATTACTTTTTAAAAAACAGAGATTGTGGTGAAATAAACTTATTAAAACCCATGTTGGTGGGGAAGCCTTATTTCTGCCTTATTTCTTCCCTTTTATTGATTTCAGCAGCAGTAAGAAAATGAGGACGTTTTCTTTCTCCTCCACAATAAACCTGATTTGAGTTATAAGAGCTAATGTGTAAAGCTGAGATTATGTCAGAGACAGTCAAAGAATAGCTGTAAATCAGCAAAATACATTAAAAAAAAAGAGAGAGAGAGAAAAAAAAMCCTCTCCTTGGAAAAAATAACCTTAGTCAAGTCAAAAAGAAGGATAATAGGTTATGGAGACAGGTCAGACAGATGGATATTCCCCCAAAAAAGACACAGCCTAGACAATATAGGCATAGATAATTCATGCTTTCCTGTTGGGGTGTATTTTCATGGCAGAAAAATGGCAAATAATAGACCAAGTGGGGTTTTTTTCTTTTTTTTTTGTTTTTTTAACTGACATAAATTTATGCCAACACTATATGCACAGGAACTTTCAAGATCGTTTTTATTTCATTTGTAATCTTAAAAATTAATATTCATTCACAATTCACATTTTTTTATTACGCTAACATCTGGGTAAATAATTACATATTTTACATGTTTGCTGATAGAACAGTCAAAGCTTCAATGTGTTTTGATTTTACAAAAAAAAAAAAAATCCTATAATATTTATTCAGTTTAAACTGAGTAATCTATTTCTGTTTAATAGTATATTTTGCCCCAAATATTTATTACAACTAACGATTATTTCTTCTTTATTAAATGAATTTTCTTCTATGCTATCTTATTTGATTTATCATTCAGACTTTCATTTCTTGGAGGCCTGATTGATCTAAAACCCATGAAATCTACTGGAGTTTTAGTTGTGAGAAATATATGCAAGACTCTATTTTCTACTCTGTTCCAGCTGTGTTTTTCTCATGCTTATTTTCTGTTCAGGTTTGAGTATTTAATAGGATTTCTGTCTATTTGCTATGCTGCTTTTTTCTGGCATTTCTTATTTCCTCTGCTGGATTCTGCTCAGATGCCAAATCCCCAACCATTCAACACCTTCTCCCTAAATAATTATATTTACAAAGGTGCAGAACTCCTGCATGCTAAATTACATTTTACTCAAGCTGTATTTCTGGAGGGACGAGGAGGAAGAAAGAAGGCTTTAGTGACTCTCTTGAAAATCAATTTGAARAATAATACACATGTGCTGCCAGTAGCTATTTTGCACCTTCAGAACTCTGTGCGCACACTCAGRCAGTTATTTGCTATAAACATCGGAGTCCGCATCTATTCTCATTCTGCACTGCCTAAAATTATTCTTGCATTTGCCAGTCTTGTTCTGGTGCTACAAAGGGGGCTGGATCGGGTARCATTAATCAGCCTTCCAGACACTAAAATTCCATTAATTCCAGCCAGATGACTCTTTTTGCATCCCTCTTCCCTAACAGGGATTTTACTTCAGCTGTTCCCAGTCGATGAGAGCAGCCGAAACCTGCTGTTGGGGCTCCATTCCCTGTTGTCCAAGGTGCTTCCTTCCATCGGCACGTGCTCTGGATGCTCTTGGTAGCTCCTCCGGCTCTGTTGGAGTTCACTTCTTCAAGAAAAAATGCTCCCCATCGCTCTGATCCATTCAGTGTTATGGCTGAACATCACCTGTTGGTCATAAACTATTGTCCTTCTTCATTCTCACACGTACAAGAGGGAGGGAGGAGAGAGGGAGAGAAGAGGTTGTGTAGTGCAATAGCAGCAGAAAGAAATTATAGAAAAATGAAGCAAGGGTGACAACTTAATCGTTGGCTCTCTCTGTAGTTCTCTGAACCTTTCATATTTATTTTTAGTCGTATTTCAGATGGTGATCTTCAGTGGTGCTCTTTTTTTAAAGAGCTTCCCTGCTTGGGAACACAATCCTTTTGGTTCCTGCTTTCCAAAGGCTGGATGAGTTAACCAGAAGAATCTCAGTGGGAATGTCCTCGTTTAGAGGGCGCGTTTATCCCCAAATTATCAAGAATGTCTGAGAGTCCACGCAGGAAAGAGCCATGTGACATTTTTCACTGCACTGTTGACCATAAAAGAAGTAGTGAATGCGAGTTTGCCCATTGCATAGGCTCACAGGAGAGAAAAGGCATTTCTTTGAGCCTCCAGAATCTCTCAGTAATGCAGTGCTGTCAGATCAAAAAGGTAATTCTTAGCCCTGTAACCTTGTTGTTGCTAACATTGCACAATAAAAGAGYAGGCCTGAGAAAACAAGACTACAATATCTAGATAGCTTTATATGTATTTGTAGTGTTAAAATTACCTCTCCCTTTTATCAGACACCTCTTTATACATTTAATTAAAATAGGCTACCACTGCTCTGACATAATGGTACCTTATGATACAGCCTTTGCCTCCTAATCCATAACATCTTATTTGTCAGTCAGCAGTAACAAAAGGTATCCTGTAAACACAGCAGGAAATACAYTGATCTGCACATCGCCCCGTCTGCGGATTACCCTTTCAAACAAGGGCTTCCCAGGAGCAAGAGCAAACGGAGCAAGAGCAAAGCCTCAGTCCTGACAAGGACTTGACTTCTGTGACTGTAAATTCAAATTCAAAAATAAACAAACAAAAATAAAGTTCTCCAGCAAACAAAAATGGTGCAAGGTCCTGGATAGTGGAATTTAAATGCATATGATGGGGCTTACGATGAGGGTGGCTAAGGACAGTGGTTTATAACAGGAGAAGGAAGGTGCTTTCTTACAGGTGTGTTTTAGTATAGGGTGCTGCTGTTGATTCTCTCCTTTGGTATAAGTAGAAACCTTGGAGCTTTCCTGAGTATGAAATCCATTTACCAGGAAGCCTTTCGTAGACTTTTGAAATCTGCTTATTTTTAATGTTTACAGGCCAGTGTTTTTGCTTTGAAACKCAAGGCTGGGTTCCTTAGATCATATTTATTCCTGCTTACATGTACTGGGGGTCAATTAAAAAGAAAAGCATGTGAAGCCAGAGCAACCCTGTGTTTGGTGCAAATAAATACCTAAAAGAAAAGAACTTAAGAGCACATTAGGCAGGACTGGACGGAGAGCTTATTCAGCAAGATTTAGGCATGCGTTTAAATTATCAACCCTGTTTTAGATTCTTCCATGTTATATTTAAGTGTTGGACTGCAGCCCAAACAATATAACGGTGTTTTTACTTTATGTGGTACTGGTAACTACGTGGAAGCTGTGATGCATCTGTGATGCATCCGCTACTAAGCGTAGCAGCTGCCCCGCTCAGCGTGGCACTTTCGGGAGGCTCTATGGTACCAAGGCTTGGCAGGACTAGAGATCACCCGCTCACACAGCTATGCCACTGAAGCGCATTAGGCTGCAGCTTGGAGTAAACTTTTAGAGGAAAAAACGAGTGAAAATGCGTTGGTATCCTGCTTTTTATTGTGCGGCCTCGCAGATTTTTTAAAAAGATAGAAAGTTCCTGCGTTAAATCCTAGAGTTTTGTATTTGCATAGATAAAGTAATTCTGCTTTGCTGATGTCAGGCTGCTTCCACCAAACGCCAAAGCTGAAAGTCTTTAAATAGATTTTATAGGCTTTAACAAACCCTGCAGGCTTCCCCGCTCAGTCAATAAGAATGGGATCTATCATGATATATAGTGAGTTACAGAGCTTAGGCTAGGAGAATTACATTTTGAAATCAGATCTTGCCAGGAGATTTCTATAATTGATTATTGTTTAACTTTGTTACTGCCCTATATATAAAAAAAGGTACCTTACTGGATACACTCAGGAGTTAATATTGCCTCCAAAAGTGCACTTTTAAAGGCAGTTTGGCTGTGCCTTGGCAGGGTGCTCCCTGAGAATGTTTTTGAAGCGCTCAGCATTGAAGAAATCATTTTTTTAATTTCCTCTCTCCATGGCAAATTCACAAGCGAATTTCAAGTTGCTGGAGCCTCTGCCCTGTATCTGTGCAGATCAAGGTGTCCTTTCYGTACTCCGCCTCTGTAGCATTTGCAGCCTGTGGTGCCAAGGGGCCTGTTATTGAATATAGCAGATACAACAGGTACTTCAAATACAAAGTAGTTATAGAACGGATCTCCTGCCTTTTGCATATCAAAATCTGTATTCTTTATTTTTTTATTATTCATATAAATTTAGAAACTGCAGGGAATTTTTTTTTTTTTTTAAAAAAGAAGAACTTACACATTAATAATTGTTTGGGCAGCTAGAACTAAAATAAAAGGAAGAGATCTGATTCATGTATTTTTTTAAAATCAAATCCTGTAAGCCAGTTTGAGCTCACTTGTCCTAAAGAAAACTACAGTCTTCCCTTGATAAATCAAAAATATTAGTTTTCTTGCTGAGCAACTGTGCAGTTTTGAATGCAATTGTTTTTTTGAAGAAAATGTGTAGGGAGAAAAAAAAAGGTTTTAGAGAACAGTGAAACACRGTGAACACAGAAGAAAGATTATTTCCATTTTGACACTACACTTTGTGTCTATCACTAGACACACAAAATGTACATCTGCAGTTAAGTTTTCCATCTCCACATGCTCTGTACTTGTATTTTTACTACACACATTGGAAATAATACTACATCTTTCAAGAGGAGATGCATCTGTTTTGTTSCTGTTTTTTTAGTACAATACAAGGCAAAATAATCTTTCCATTGTTAATAAGATTTGACTCAATATATTCATGTCCATAAAACATGTCTCCTAAAGACCTTTCCATTCTTCTGGAAAAGAAACCCTTCGACATCTCTTCCAGTATGATTTAAGGCCAAACATTGTGATAACTATTTAATTAACAAACTTAATTTGCATATGAGATACTGTTAAACCAAGACTGATATTGCCCTGATTTCTTTAGACAGAGCAAAACAAATCTACCATTTGTTTAATATAGACCATTGATCAAACATGATTTCACAATACAGAAAAAATAGGATAGGGGTTCCAAGTGCTCCTTCCCTTAGATAAAGTTCACATAAATAATTCTTATAGAGTTGTCAATTCCTTGCAGAATGGGACCTAGGCAAGATTATGGCAATCACAACTTCATACCGTGATGGAGATGTCCAAAAATGTTACTGTCTGAATAAACTCTAAAAGCAGGTATTTGGCAGAATAGCTTGTGYTTGCTTTAGATATAGCAAGCTTCACTATGTTTCTCTCTCTCTTTTTTTAAAAAAACTAATTGCCTTATAAATTATTTGAAATAGTATGAGTTATACTCTGCTATTATTTACACTGGTTACTTTCTGGAAATGTTGGCTTTACTTGAAGTACAGAAGAGTATTATCCTTGCCAGTCCATTATGTACATTAACAAGGTGAGAAATTTAAGGTATGGTTATAGATTTGTTCTAATGCTACAGTACAATGTTGGGGTAGGAGAGGTTGTGCCTAACAAAGCTGCTGAATTTATTCCAAGATGTAACTGCCATTGTACTCGAGGTACACTCGGTGCAAATGATGCACTTAAATGCCCAAGAGACATTTTAGGAAGTATTTCATCTGATGTTTCTTGGTTGTAATGACATTGATTATGTGATAAACAATGTGTTGTATTTAAGCAAAACAAGAAAAAAGAAACATTAATATTAATGGTCTAGAAGTTCTTGGTCAAGAATGTATGCCTTAGACTAGATTGTTTTCTTGTCTTCAGAGTTCAGCTGTGTTTTTCTATGACAAGTTCTCAAGTTATGGTGGTAAAACCACAATTAATATATCACAGAAATTCATCAAAAAAAAATACGTATAGTCACAATAGACAATAGTCACATCGTTCAGCTCCGCAATTTACAGGCAACTATAGGCTCTACAGGTATACCAGGTAAATGAATCACAAAATTGAGAAGCAAATATCAGGAAGAGTTGAAATATACCTCAATATTCTGTTCTTTTGATGGAATTTTGTCATTCTGTTCGTACTGCTCCCATTGAAAATTCCGCTTTGAAAACAAGTGTTTTCGCTTTTTAAATAAATTTTGATCTGTACTCGAAGTCTTTACAACTGTCAGTGTCATAGAAAGGAAGATTAGCTTTTTTAGGAAACTACTGAATTTATTATGGGTTGCACTGCTACCATCAGATATTTGTGAGGTCTGTGTGTCTCTTATGGCAGTGATTTCCTTTGAGCATGCGTGAAACTTTTTGTTAAATATCCCTTTTTATTTGCATGCTACTCACAAAATGTGATTATCTGAAGCAGAGGCTGCTTCAAGGTGATTTTTTAGTCTTAGGCCAGGCCAAAGGAAAATGCACRTTTTCCCCCTTTAAAATAAGAGAAAATCTCTGGTAGCCTTCAGCAGCTTCAACTGCCCACAGGGTTTTGGCTCTGGGCCTTGAATACTGTGGTTACCTATATTTACTGAAGACAGTTTAGATCATCAKAGCAGCTGCACAGCTCAGGAGCCTCAAGCTGCAATTTTGGGATCCTGTGGATCACACTGAAATGAAATGGGAGCAGCTTCTCATATTTCTGGTGACTCTGTGCCCCTGACAAACATCTCTGACAAACACTGTGAGAGAGATGAACTAGAAAGAGTGCTGAGAAGACAATCTGACTTGGCCAAGCATCTAGATGTAAGCATCTAAGATCACGTTGGGCCTGGCTAGCCTATGGCTCAGGGGCAAATAACTGGATGTTATATGTTAGAGTTGGGCCAGTTCAGCCTGGAGAAGAGAAGGCTGAGAGGGGACCTGATTAATGTGTATAAATACCTCAAGAGAGGGAGTGAGGAGGATGGGGCCGGCCTCTTCTCAGTGGTGGCCAGCAGTAGAACTATAGGAAATGGCCGCAAATGGCCGCACCAAAAGTTCCACAGGAACTTGAGGAAGAATTTCTTACCAGTGAGGGCGACAAGAGCCCTGGAACAGGCTGCCCAGAGAGGTGGTGGAGTCTCCTTCTCTGGAGATCTTCAAAACCCGCCTGGACATCACCCTGTGCCACATGCTCTAGGAGACCCTGCGTGTGCAGGGGGGTTGGACTAGATGACCTCTAGAGGTCCCTTCCAACCTTAAACATTCTATGATTCTACGATTCTATGATTTTATGACGTAAATGTATAAGAGAGAGTTGGGAGAAAAAAAGATGAGGAATGGAGACTAAGACTGAGAAGAACTGGGGAGGAGGAATGAATGAAACTGCTATGCTGAATATTACAAGATAGGAGGGTATCATGCTTGAGATTCAGGATTTAAGGRGGGAAATAAGAAAAGTATCTCAGAGTCCCATTCTTTTGAAGCCAGAGATAGAATTCACATTTCCCCAGACAATTCCTTTGCTGTCCACCAAGTCATGAAACCAGAGACAGTATTGACCTCTCGATGTTTACTCACATAGAGAATTACAATTTATGGTTGCAGTCAATTTCTCCATTAGTTCAAAGAGCAGAAATCCGGAAAGTGCTTGTAGAAGTTCAGACTTATGAACCACATGATTGCGAATATTGTCCCATGGAATGAATGGCTTTTTTTGTTTTGCCTTTTTTTTTTTTTTATTTTTTAATCACTCTTCACAAACCCATTCTTGAGAACTGAGGTTGCAGGCAGCTGTGTACTCTTCTATTTGATAAAAATTACAAACTGATGGATTACGCTTTCATTAATTTGACCTTTATTCTACRCTTTCTTAGAGCGTCATGGTCTAACAGTTCATGATTCAGGAGCAGCTTTGGATTTCTTTTGTAACCTCCTCCGCTCTTCATTTCAGCCTTCTGTTTTATTTAGTGTGCACTAGATTGGGAGATTACATTGTGAAATCAGCATTACAATTCAACAAATGTGATACCAAATGGCGGGGYGTCAAGCCCAGACCTTCAAGAATGCAACACCATATCTTTCCACCACTCTTAGGTGTATGAACCTTCTTCCTGCTGTGGGTTATGATGGTAAATGGATGTTTCTTTATAATACTACTGACTTCCTGCATTTCACCGTTCAGCTACAAGATAGTTGGACTACACAGCAAAATGAAAGTTTATACTGTGACCTTAAAACACATCCTTCTCGGTTATGTCATCTTTGACATAACATCTCTAAACCATCTAATAAATATCTAATAAACCATTTATCAATACAAGCAATAGGTGTATAGAAGTAGGAACTAGATGACCTCCCATTGTCCTTGTCAACCAGTAAGAAACTGAGGTTGAGGACACATGAAGCTCAGAGCCAAAGAAAAGGCCGCAGYCTTCAGGACCTGAGTATCTGCTTACTGCTTTATATTTTGCTTAAAACAACTCTGATTTTTATATGAAAATTTATGAGAGGACACTGGCAATGGCAATGCAATGCTGCTAGAGAGTCCTGGAGCCTACTAATCTGAGCTGTTGTTTGCTTTGTCTTCCCTTCTGAGTGGGCTGTTAAAATAAATATGTGTTTTTGTTAATCCATTGCCATAGTTTCTCTGCAGAGAGCAGCTCTCTCATCAGTGCTCCTGAACTAATTTGCAAACCTCTGCACTATTGCTAAGCCCATAATAGCTATTGCCCTTGCCCACGTCTCTCCACTACCACTTTGGGATACTTGGAATATGGATGCACTGAATGAAACCCAATACTTAAAATTTAAGATCCTTCAAGGAAAGGAACTATATAAATGTAAAACATCATTATTAAGCAATAACAACTGCATTGCAGGCCATTAACCCAGTCAGTCATTAATCCTGCAGAGCTTCTCTGTGCTGAGCTTTTTATTGTTACTATAAGAACAATATGGAGCTAAGAATAAATCCCACAGGTATGTTGACTCTTTAGTGGGTGATACTGCCACTGCTATACTGCACACTGTAATTACTGTGCACATTAGCTAGTTTGCGTTGATTGTAACACCAAGAACAGCCAGGAAGGGAGGAAGAGAGGTAGAGATGCTTCCAAAGTGTTAACCGCAAACTCAGGACAAGTATTTGTAGTCATTCCCTATGCTCTKAACCAAGTTACTTGAGATGAATCTCTCTTCCCAAAGAGGTACTTCACCTGAATTACTGTTCCTGGTCAGGAACTCCATCCTTTCTCTCTTATTCTGCAGGCATTTCTCTCCTTGCAAGCAGCAAAAAATGCACTTCTCCTGCCTCAGCTGGGTCACAYAGCAGGCAAGGATCCATAAGGAGCTGCTCAGGGCCACCCTTGAAAAAGGAGGAGGCACAGTGTCCCATGCAGGATGTCAGGGACCTTGTGATAAAATGGAGCTATCTTTTCTTAATTATAAAACAACAGAGAGCAACATACAGTAGACAAGCTCTCTTTTGGGCTAAGGTTGTAGGCAGAGATTTTACCATTAAAGAATATGCCCACCTAGCAGAAGGGGAGGAAAGCGGAGGCAGCCGCAGCACAGTTACCTGTGGAGGGTCTTCGGGAGCCACGGAGAGCCCCCCGTGCCCCGTGGCCACGTCCATCGCCGCCGCTGCCCTCGCTGCCGTGCACCCTGTGCCCGCTGCAATCACGCTGCTGCTGCCGCGGAGGCATTTCCCTGACTCAGCATTTCTGTAACTTGCTCCTCCTTTGTTTGGGGTTATTTCCGTGTTTTTCTCGCTCTTATGTATCAGTGAAGGCATATTTACGGCACTCCTCATTCCTTGTGAAGAAATGTTCTCAAAGGAGATACTGAAGTAAGTTAATGCAATACCCTAACTTTTTTGTCAATATTTAAAAATGAGGCAGGCACAACTCCTTCCCCGCTAATTCTCACTTTCATGAAAAGATCAATTTGCAGCCATTCTGTGCRCTACAGTGACAGCAAGATTTGTTGTATGTGTTCAGCCCTTTAACAAAAGCTTTGACAGGACCTGTTTTAAAGCYTCCTTCATGGACAGCAGACTTTTTTTTCTTCCTGGCAATTTGTTTGATCCAAATATAGTTCAGCTGAGAAGAGGCATCTGATTTGCAATGACAGTCCCTCCTCCCTGCTTTTCTTTTCTTTTTCTTTTTTTTGTTTTTTTTTCCCCATTTTCTAGCATCAGCACTGACAGATGCTTAGGGAAGTTCAGCGAGAAGTTCACATGGTGGGTTGGTAGCTCACCGCGGGGGGCTCGGGAGCTATCATAGCTTGTCATTTAACTGCTGCTCACAGGTAACTTCCCATAAAGGAGAGACCTAAGAAACCATTSCAGAGGCAATACCTTCCACAGCAACTCAGCGGCCCATGTTCGGGTCTCTAGTTCTTGTCAAGAAGTACTTGTCTTTCCTAAGAAGCGTCTGAAGTTTATGCAGCAGAGTGTTCCAATAAGAAGACATATTTACACAGAGGCAATTTTATGAAGAAAGTTCAGATCCAGGGGAAACCYTGGGCGATGTGCTTTATTTCTAATGCTAAAGTAATTTGCAAAAAGGAATGTTGTTAAGGGCTCCTTTGTGAAATTTGAAGTAATCAGTTAACTGTCATGTCTTATTCTCTTCATCGTCAAAATATATTTATCGATATTAAGCGCATAATTTATGTTAGCTATCAAAGAATAGCCACATTAATCCCAGTAAACTTCATTAATTTTCAAGTCTGACTGCAGAATGAAATATCTAGAGCTCAAAGTTAACCCAAAATTCAGTAGCATAGATTATGGAATATGATGCTTTATTATGAGCCTGTTGACTATTGGTGCATTTTCTGCTGAGATTATTGATTTTTCAAGATTTCTCTCAGGAGTCTCACTGAAAAATCTTTCAAGGCCAGTGGTGTCAACAGTGACGGGCTACAATGAGTTTCAATTTAATGTATTCCTTTGCTTCACTCCCCTGGTACTTTACACTTGAGCAGATATGACAGATCTTCTGGCAACATTTATGTGAATATAAGATATATTAAATAATATGTAACATTTCAAAACTCCTTTGAGCAGTTTCCATGGAGACCAAAGGCATCCACTGAAAATTAAAATATGGAGAATCTCAATTTATGAGATAGGAATATTAGATACAAGGCTTTGAAATCTTGTTTGGGGAGTTAGGTATCTATCTGCTTGGTTAATAATGGCCATATTCACTCTCTGTCTGTGACTTTCTGAAGAGTTGAGCAAGCAAATAAACTACTTTTTTAGAAGGAATCAAATATTTTTTAAAGCAATGTGCTAGAAGGATAAAACTCACCCCTTTACTGAATACTGAACAACGAGTTAATAGTGAGGTTTACTGCAGAGACTTCTGTAAGGAGCAGGAGGGAGAAAATGAGCCAGGTTCAACCAAAAAAAAGCAAAAAAAGCATAAAACAATTGTATAATCTACAGAAAAAAATATTTTTTCAGGCACAGAGTCCTTTGTTGCGAACTAATGTATTTATGCCTAGACTACTGCGGAGAATTGCCTTAAGTTGGAAAATAGCACCCAAGAACAGGTTCCTGGTTTGTTGTTCAGCTTCTGAAAATTAAAATGCCCAGTGTAATCTCTGATATTGTCTATCTTTGTATTACTTTAAGTCACATGTAGCTCTCAGAAATAGGGTGTCACCAAGARTGGAGCTGTCTATATCAGTACTTAAATGTTCTCAAACCATTTTGAGTATCAAATACAGGATTGATGTGATAGAAGAACCATGAGAACAACAAAAAAAGAAGGAGTAAGAACAAAAGTGGCTTTAATTCTGTTCTTTAAGAGTTGACTTGTGAGGAAAAAAATATCAGTATCTTCTACTTTCCTGTTGGGTAAAATAGCTACAACTATACAGTGTCTAATGACTGGTCCACAATGGAAATTCTGTGTAAATAGGAGTGTTTGATACTATGGTCAGTGGGTCAAGTAAGGGCAAATTGATAGTGATAATGATAGTCATTTCTTTAGTTATTTATTTCATTTTTGAATGATTGCTGTAAGAAGAAAAAAAAAGCTAATTAAATATAAAAAAACAGATGGCAGAGGCCTTTGAAAAGGTTAACATTATAAAAAAATCTTAGCTCTGAAATATCTAAGTGGATGAGGCATTTAATTTATCTGAGAGAATTAAAAAAAGAAAATAAAAACCACTTGATATTCAGAACAAGATAATGAACAACATTGTTGACAGGAAGCACACAGTACTAATAGCAGGAGATGAAAGATTACTCAGTTTGGCCTCTAATTACTGGCTTATTAAATTCTAGGCTGGTGCAGAAAGTGCGTATGTATATATGAGCTGTTTTATGGCAATATTGCATTGACAGGATATATATGATTAGCTAGGAGGGCAAATATATGTGGCTCTTTCACCTTCTCTAAGTTGCTTTTCAAATTATAAAAGCTTATACTCAGTTAAAGAATTCTAGATCAAAGCTAGCCTATTTTCATTCTCTTGCACCAGTCTTTTCAGCCGTCAGTCTTCAACTTCATTTTATTTTTAAAACAAAGAAGGCTGAGTTATCTAATCATTTATCTGCAAATGCCACCAGAGGCCATGAGTAAAAAGGAGACAACTATTCCCAAAGTTTGGACGCTAATAAAACCTGTCAATAGGAGCATCATCAGGTTGACTGCAAGTGCATCTTGCTGGCATTTTTCTCACCTAAGACTACCCTCTTTCTTGCTCAAYATGGTTTAAAAATGTAGTGGCAGTATGAAACATCTGCAGGTATTTCTCATTGCAACCAAAAGACAAAAAGACATTTCCTCGCTTAATACTTTTGAGGGATTCTTGCTTATATTTGTAAAGATTATCCTGGTTATACCTTCCTTATGAAGAAAAGGACTTTATCCTGCCAGATGCTTATCTTGAAATAATTACTGCATTTTAAAGAATTGGCAAGCAAGTGTCTAATCAATTCATCGCTTACAGGGGAGGGCAGCACAGGATGTTTCTCATGGTTGGCATGAATTTTCCATTTGAATTTAATATTAATTAACAATTAATACTGCAAAAGGAGTTATCATTTGTCTTATTCAAATCAGCTCATGGAAAAATTTGATTTCAATATTTCTCACATGCTGCTAGCAGCCTGGCAGCACCATCTGAATCGGTGACAAATTCTAAAGCAGACATTGATTATGATGCTATGGGGGTGGTTTTGAAAGTCAAATAACATCAAGCACCAGCTTCTTTTATCTTAACATCAGTTCTGGAAAAATACCTGTTTCAAGTATCAAACTCATGTGAGTGAATTTGATCAGCAGTTGATCCAACTTTGTTTGTTTCAAGTACAAAGTTCTGTAATGCATATGAAGAAATCAAGCAATAATGCCTGCAGATGAGAGAAAAGAAAAGCATATTTTTTTCTGAGATATGTTTGTTCAGTTTAAGGTGAGGTGAAGGATATATTGTTTTTCTCTTTGATATAGTTGGTAAACCATTAGGTGAAAAGTAATGTAAGTGAGGTGTTACTAATATAAATCCTTTTGAAAAAGAAATTAGAGGCAATTAGATTTTTTTTTTCTATTTCTCATATCTAAAAAGAAAAGGGAACTACATAAACATTTGTTTACTTGAGAATATTTCTAGCAAAGGACAAACTGGTAAAATAACAAGCCCAGTCCTGCTATAAACCTACCAATATGAGCAGTCCCCTAGAGCCCTGTGCGGACAATTTGAACTCTGCTGTACAGTGTAATTTGGAAGATCAAGGTCAAAGCTTTTCTGTATTGCTTTTTATACTTAATACAAGATGTCAAGGCAAGCTTAAAGATTTACATGGCTAAACACTTTTATTTCGGCAGTTCTTTGTTGTAAGACACAATATAACTGTTTAGTCTCTAGTATGATGGCTGATTTTTAACATATACTTCTATTTCTAACATATACTTCCAAAAGACTATGACTTACCTGTATTTAACAAATACTTGGGCAGCAGGGAATGGAGTAATCCAACATCGAAACGAGAACTTATTCTAGTCTAGCAAAACATTTGGTAAGTTCAAGAGAGGCCGTGTCTGCCTTGCACAGAACAACTGTTCTTCCACTGCAAAAAATGGCTGGTTGCACATGACAGCATTTGAGATAGTTTATATTTTTAGTGGAATAATTTCCTGTCAAGAAATGCTGCTCTGTTGCAGTTGAAGCATGTTGCAGGAATGTGTTTGTTTTAACATGATACAGAAGTTAACTATATCAATGTCACATGTATTGAGCTTGAAAGCCCCTATGGAGTTCAAGACACCCCTTTGTCTTCATCTGGGGACAAAACCTATGTTAAAAAGTCAGTATTTTCTACAGATAGTAATTTGCTAATTTACCAACTAGAGTTAGTCTAAAATCTCTATTTCTGCTGGTAAAGTATCCCTCCAAGCTGGTTTCTGCCACTACGTTTTGTATAAAAAGAGTTGCAGCTCTGTGCCTTTTTTAAACTGATAAGGAAGGAGCTCAGCTACACCATTGCTCCTCGACTCCATCAATTCCCTTTGCCGTTGTCAGGATATTAATGCATCGCTTGCACCTTGTGCAAGGGAAGCTGCTGAAAGGTCTGGGTACGGGGCCAGGAGGCCTCCACGTGGCATTACTGCACTCGCAGCGTTGAGTGGAGTTGATCCAGGCTGCGCAGGTGTGGCAGAATKGCWTGAAAKGRGGGAACTTGGATAAAAACTAGGCCCTGACAGAAGCTTACAGAGGCTTGCTTGGCGTGACACCCATTGCCACTTGCAGGGTGATTGGTCTGCAYGAACTCTGCTCCTCCAAGGTTCCCCAAGCAGCACAAGCTGCCCCCTCGCAGCTGCAGAGAGGAGTAGCAGCGGSTGGAGCAGAGTGAAGACCCTGCGGYCAAACCCTGCTGTCCTCTCCATGCCGTGCTGTGGATAACTGCACAGGAGCTGTCCAATGGGGGAAGGCCGCTAAGATGGCTGCTGCGGAGCCAGCAAGGGTGGCAAATCACTCCTTTTGGATGAACTAYGCTTGACCTTTGCTCATTACAAGCTCATTATAACGCCAAAAGACACCTCCATGCCCAAAGTTAYCCGCCTCCAGGGTACAACCACTCCTCACTGAGCACGTGCTCGAGATTTTCCTTTGACTGTACCTTTAAATGAAACTGGGAGACGTTTTCACCAATCAGTAGCAAAAATAAGTATGACTACAGTCACTCAAGCGCCACCTGAATGTAAATAAAAATACAAATGTGAAGTAAGGAAGGGAGAGCAGAGGAGAGAAGATTCCGTCGTAAGTTCCGGAATCTGTCAACCGTCTGATCCCTTTTCCTCTCCTCMGGTTGGGCTCCCATCTGAGGAGACTCCTCGAGACTGAGAGCCCTCTCCCACCTTCTGGGGTGAGTGGTGATTGCACATYTGTACATCAGAGCTAGCTAAGGACCCACGCTGATGTGGAGAWTTTCCTGTGCTGACACCTGAAACCTGCCCTCTAAATGTTGCGTTTGAACAAWTCATGYTATTTGTGAACTCRGCTACTTGTTTGGAAGGCGATTGGGSCTAAAATAAAATAATTATAATTAATAAAATAATATAAATGAACCTTAATGTAAAAAAGGAATATGATTCCGTATATTGCATAAACAGGCTCTGAGATCATGAAATTACTGTCGAAGGACTTTTAATAAATCAAGAATCAAGTCAAAGCTGAGAGAGTAATTCTTAATGCAGCCAATCCCTGAAGAAAAATTAGAGATTTTTCATGTTTTACAGACATTCAGTCTTTCTTCTCAGCAAAAATTTGAAACAGCTACAAAGTTGTCAGTTTCTAAAAACAATGGATGACACATGAATAATTCTGCTTCTTATTTTAAAGGCTGTGAAATTGAATGTATGAAATTGTATTCTTGACAAATTAATTTTTGTCCCATGTTGAAAAGACATTGTGACTGCAAAAACATTTAAAAATTGCTCAGTGATAAATGGTATCTAAAGAAAAATTTTTGCAATTAGAGGAAGTAGAATTGAAAAATGGAATGAATATGATCTAAAAGACAATTTAGACTTTCTACCTAAAAGAGTGATTAATTAGACATATGATTGTGCTCCCTTGACTTTGAGTTTGCCATGGAAAAGTCTGTGGTGAGGATTTTTGTTGTTTTCATAACTTAACTGCTGCTTTGCACTGAAGATGCGCCATTCTGAAGGTGATCAGTTAACAGATCAGATATTTCCATGACATCTTCTTCCCTGTTGCGAAATGTGGATAGACTCATCTATGTTTGAAAYGCTTCTGAGACAATGGCAAGATATTTTAGTGTTAAGAATATTAACAAGAAGATGGTCATGTCTGTAATCATAGATATACCTATAAGATATGTTACTTTCTAGAGCACTGGCTAATCAGAGATAAATTCCAACTGATATACTAGCATAGTTTAATTTCTAGTTTTAAATAATTCCATCTTTATCCTCTTCCAAGGTGCTTCTTTCCTTTCTGTCAATGTTTCCAGTTATGAGTCTTTTTTAAAATGCAGGTGTTTGTTCTTGACCAATATTTTTTTTCAAATTTTATTCATATTTGCAGTAGGCATTTCTCAGAAATATAAAAATAAAATCTGCCTTTATTTCAATTTCATAGTTTTACCTTTGAGTTTTCCTGTTTTCTCCGCTCTGTTTCTGGAAATGAAATGAATAGGCTTTTTTTTTTTCTTATTTTCATTTCCTAAGAGAATGATACTCATATGACTGCTTCCCTGTCTTCACTAATCAGACTGAACTCTCCATTTGCCACATTCAATGCAGAAATTAAGATCTCAAAGATAATTAATTTCTGAAAGAGTTTGTAAACAATATAATTAATGAGAGAAAGAAATTGATGTCTCCTCCAAGGAAGAGGTTTTGGTGCAGTTATTGGTTGATCGGGACATGTAACCCTGCAGGTCCTGCAGGGAGATGATGGTATAGCGAGTGGGAGTTTATCATCTTGTGGCACAACTTTGTGGGACGCAAATTCACATGAGATTTGGGTTCATTGCTGTCACAGTTTTTTGAAACTTTCCCTTTGTTTCTAAAGCAACGAACTGAATCAACCCAAAGATGCTTTCAGATATGTGTGATAGGACTGGAATTTAGGCCAATATTTAACTGGTTGACTTGCTAGGAGGCTGTTAGGGCAATATGACAAAATGTTCTGCATTCAGTTAACAGGGTATGATTTGGCTTCTTTGCAGCAGCAACACAGTACAGAATTACATCTCCAAGGACCTMATTTTTTTACCTTTGATTAATAAAGTTACCCTGCTTTATTGCTGCTTAAAGTAATTGACCACTTCCTCTTATTCTCTTTCATCTAAGAGCTACAGCAACTTTCTCTGACATTGCCAAAGTGACTTAAGATACAGTCTTCATACCCAGGCTCCCTGGCTGAAGACAAGGCACCATCTATGTCTCCTCCACTTGCACATGGGACACGTGCACTGCTTCCTGGTTGTGCCTTTAGCACACCTTTAATGTTTCACTCTTGTCTTTATTGACAGAGGACGAAACTGGGCTACAGAAGCTTGTTTGTAGCTTGGGGAATGTGACTGCTTAATGTTGCTTCTGTGTCTTCATTTGCTTAAGCTCAATGATTTTGCCCTTTGTTATGTTGCATCTTGGTATCTCCTAATGAAATGTGCCATATATAAGAGTTAAATATTACACATTTATTACTAGCGACTGAGAGGAACATTTGATTGGATGATGGAATATGTTCAGCATGATTCTGCAGCGCTTCAAAGACTTTTCTTAAAAGCAACTGGAAGATCCTTCTGGAGTGTAGAGGAATCCTGAAATAACAAACATAGCCATACACTGAATTACAGAGTAGCTGCAGTACACACCATTCATTTGTGTCATTCAGTTTTCATTCCCACCACAGAATTAAAGGCATGAATTCAACTGAAAAGCTGAAAGAACTCCCATATCTTACATTACAGACAATATGCTCTGCACCACATAGTAAGGGAAAAGATTTCAGCAGGGGCTTTCTCTAGCAAACAATCAGCAAGAGGTTCCTTTTATGTACCTGATTTTATATAGCTTTTATCCCAACTGTTCTCACCTTTCTACCTACTCTCATCCGCACCAGAATTGACAAAAATATTTTACTTCTGCCTTTCTCAGTGGCTTATATTTGGAGACATAGCCTCATCTAATTTGTCGCCACCACTACCACTTGTACTAATGTCTTGGCATATTTTCTGGAGAGGCCAAGGACTATTAGGAACTACGAGTACCTCTTTTTATATATATGCATTTGTGTACACTTGCAAAGTTGTTACAAGCCTTCAAATACTTCTGAGACATAGGGAATAATATTCCAGTCCAGTTTTATTGCCAAAGAAACGGAAGTGCAATCATAGTTAATGATGTTCCAGATCATTCTGCAGTTAAGGAAAAGAACTGGGAATAGTTACTGTGAAAGCAGGTTATTTGCTGTGAATGTGCTACCGCAGACATAGACTTAGGTAGTTCTGTAACAGACTTCTTGCAGTAAATCCTGGGATGAGATCTTTGAAGGCYGGAGGTCTGTTTTTCAAAAATGATATTTCTGTGCTCCAATTCATGTTGCAAGTGCTACAGAATTACTTATTGACATACCAGTATTAGTGTAGTAACAACTACACTAATATAATTCTATGTAATTTACTAATATAATGGTAATAATTATAACTGTATAGTAACTGTAATTAACTAATATAACTCAAAGTAATTTAACATCAGCTACTGGAACACTGTAGTGTGCTTTAAGTACTTGGTGACTATAGCTACTTGGGAATCTACATCTGAGTCATGTAGATTAAAAACCTACTTTGGCATTTCTCTCAAAATTAAAATTTCACTTTTAACTTCACAGACATCTATTTAGGAATTCTAGACATGAAAGGCTTTATTAATTACTGTACTTAGTTTCTTAAGTCCTGTCATCTTTGCCCTTTAACTTTAGATCAAACAATATTTTCAATTTTCTAAGCAGGTGATGTCCCTTACACCACCTAAATTGAAAAGCTCAGTCCTGCAAATTCCTAGGTTCCAATTTCAGTTCCAGCCCAGAATCTCCTTATTTCATTGGCAAATACAGTTTTATTTAAGTTGTCTGAAGTTCTGTGCCTGTTCGGCTGGATTTGTTGTTACACTAAAGACCAATTCGGTGTCTCTTATGAGTCTTGGTAAGATCTTAGAGTCTGAGTCATCAAGCAGTAAACACACTGGGTGTGGGTAATGGACAAACCTGTGCAAAATGCAGGGCGTGATGATCATGAGATGCTAGTCTTCCTTTTTATATGCAACGACTCAAGGGTTTCTCTTCATACTTTAAGGGTCCTGAGTTCAGTATCTGGTGATTCAGATCATAAGTCCTACCTTCCAAGAGAGAAGTACTCTTCTCCTTTGATCTATCCAGAAGGTGATGTGGATGTCTTGTTAAACCTGCTCTTCTATATATTGAAGGTGAGAGAGAAAGAGAGAAAACTTCTATGAATGTCTAAATCAGAAAAATCAAACTGTAGCTAAATTTAAGAAATTGAAGAGAGTAAACCATAATGGTAAAGGGTAAAGCTTGCACAATTTAAATAAATGTATTTAGCAGAACTGAATAATTTAATCTTCTCATGTGCAATCCTGAGTAAGTCAGATTTAACCCTCGGAAGGGTGACATTTCTTCCTTTAGGTCATAATGTTGACTGTGTGGAGTCAATACGTTCTTTGACTCTTTTTTTCTTGACCTTCATGCAGCGTAGCTCCTTCTGTTTAAAAAAGATATTATAATTGCTTTGGAAGAGGATAACCACATTCAGTTATCTTGTGGAATTACGACATTTCCTGTAAACTTGAAGTGCCTCCTTTTTAGCATCTTTTTTGATTGATATTGAGTCATGAGGAAACCAAGATAATGACATTACCCTATTTGAATTAAATATGGAAAATATTTATGTCCTTGTATTATTAATCCATTCAGATGAATAAATTAAAGCTGCACTTGCAGACYGTTGTTAGCTTTTGTTTTAGTGAATATTTCTGGTCTAATCTTATTAAGACCAGGTATTTACTAACAAACATAACACCACAATCATAGAAATTAACTCAAAAMCAATGTAAACTCTCTTGTAACTAAGTTATGAACATGTAATAACAAAGAAATTAGCTTGCTCTATGTCCATAGCAGTGCTTCAGAAAATCAGATCTAATAATRCATGTATTTTATATCCTTCTGCAGAATTTTTGCAGAAGGATATAACTGCAGAATTAGAACAATTTCTAATGCTCCAGTTTGGAAAGATCCCTTTGGAAACCAGTGCAGGAATTAATATAGTTCATGGTTAGATCCACAGTTGCTTTCTGTTTTTCAAACACAAATCACACTACAAATTAAACTAAGTGGACATCATGCAGCTTTAGCAACACTCTTCTTAATAGTTCATTTCTAATGGATTTTAATAGATTAATGCACAACGTTGGAGTGCTTAGATCTYCTGGTGATAAGGACAAAGTACAAAACTATTTAATACAGCATGATGTTTACCTTTTAGAACCATGATCTTCATTATCAGGTGAGGTTTTGGGACTCAGTTCATAATCAAGCTTGCTTTCCATCCTCCTGACCCACACCTACTAGGAAGTCTTTGGTGACACGACTAGCATTTTGGGAGACATACTCTGTTTATGCAATAGCTCCTAAAGCAAGGTGTGGACCTATTGGGCTCCAAGGCACTACTGTAGTATATATCATCAGTCATTCAGTCTGGGATGTAGTTGGCTGTGGAATTTTTGCAGACTGCAGTGCTTTGAGCTGGCAATCCAAACATCCTCATTTAGAAACAAAACACCCTACGGTAGAATCAGCTCACCACAGTAATTTTCTTCGCTGCAGCATCATTAAAGAAGTACTGTAGCATAAAGAGGAAACTGAAATACGCTGCTTGGCCCATGAGAAGGCCAAGTGCCTTCTGCAACGGAAGCTATTTTTACTTACTTCACTACTGTGATGYCTGAATTCCTGTCAGTCTTACTGCATTCTCCTCACACATCTTTATCTCCGTTTTCCCTTTGAGTAGGAACTGAGTTGCAGAAACCGAGGTTTGAAGACTCAGCAGTTTCAGAGATTTTTAAACTCTCATCACTTTCTCAAAGGGCTGCCTGACTCTCGAGTATCACGTGAGTTTCTGGAAGAGCTGGAACCTGAATTGAACCTGGAAGTTGCAGTCAAGTCCAGGTAGCCACAGGTCTGTAATCCCTGCTGYGAAGTGTCTCTTTCCTTCATGGCACCATTTGCCTCTCCTTGTTCTGTTAAAGAGGCTCAGCCAAGAACCTGTGACTAGGAAGTACGCTGCACTGGAAGCAGATAGAAGATTTAGCAGGTATCTTTCACTCATGCTTAACCTTGAAGAGATATCATGAAGTAATTAACTCCATATTAATGCTTTGACTCYCTCCTTTGTGTTCAGGAGTTCACCCCTTAAAGAACAGTCCGAATGGTGAACGCAATTGAAACATGTTATTTTTGTGACTTGCTGATATTGAAACTGTTAAGTGTCTTGAGAATGGAGGAGTCCTCAGAGCTCATGCTCAAGATTCATAGTATGAATTTTTTCTTTGCCTTCTATGAAATGTCACCAAATTAACCCAGAAGGGTTTGAGAAGGGATCTCCTTTATAAGTTAGCTGATATAGACCAGAACAACCAACACTGAAATGACTTGGAATTAAGCAGCCCTTTTCTGATAAAAGTAGGCATTAGAAATAAGGAAAATAGAGTGTTCTTTCTGCACTGGGAGGCACAGCTATRGTTTTGCTGAGCAGAATGTCACTGTTATGATTATGGTAAAGCACAAAACAGGATGAATTATGCTTATTTTATTTGTTTTGTGTCTGTTTGTTTGCTTATTCATTTGGTTGGTTCTGGCCTTTGCAGGAAGCTCTTCAAAAGAAAGTGCTTAATTATCARCCTATGAATGATTTCTGCATGACAAATTGAAAATAGCTTTGCTGTAATAAAACGTTTATTACCTGAGCACCGTAGTGCTTTTTRTTATTTAAAAGTAGTTGCTTTATATTAACCAGCTCTCAGCTTCACAAGAGAGAACACTGTATGCTTTATACATGAACAATGCTAACAGAAGTAGAGGTTAATACTCAAAATATTGAAGTCTTGGACCTCTGAAAAATCGAACCGAATGATACTGAAATCTCTTTGTATTTAAAAATYCAAACCCATTATGTGAACTGGAATGGCAAAAGAGAAAAAAACARGGTTATTTTATCTTTTTTCTGGGGAGTAACAAGTGAGCAGAGGGTGCCCTGAATTGTTTAGTCACTGAATCTGAATTTGAAGATTGAATGTTTTCTGTAAATGAGCAATGTTGTGAAATCATTGATTTCCAGTTCAATGTTTAGTTACACAGTACGAACATATATCAAAGCAGAAAAAAAAAATTGGCAAAGAAAATATAAATAAAATTTCTAATGCGTGATAAGCATGGTAAGCTAAAAGAACAGTTAAGTCTTTGAAATGGCAATGTGCTTTCAGCAAATAGAAAGAGGAGAGTCTTTTGCATTCCAGATAATGATGAAAGAAAAAGATATGGTTGAAATATTAAGAAAATGTGTAGTTCGTATTRTGTTTTCTCAAGCCTGCAAGGAGATTGTAGCTTTGAGACTTCACAGGCTTCTCATAATACCCATGAGGCTAAATTTGATGGGGAGAAGAGCTTGTGTGATGTTGAAGCACCAAAGCTTTTGTGCTTGAACTGTAACYGATGAATTGTTTCTTTTGGCTACTCCTTTAGAATACATTAACAGCATGAGAAGACCAAAACCACCAAAATTTAATTTTCCCATGGGAATTGCTGTCCTACCAAAAAGTTAAGAGTGTATTATATTCACTTTGACCTTTTTTGTTTGGTTTTGTTTTTGTTTTGTTTTATTTTCAGTAATGTATGCTCACTCTAAAAATAACAGAAACCTTTTGAGGMCCATTGGTTCAATATACATTTTGGGATACACATGTACATGTGGTGGGAGAAGATCAAACTGGGAAGCAGGTGGGAATCATTTTTCTGCTCCTCCTGTCAGTCTGGTGAATCTATCCTTGTTATCCTGCTGTAAAAAAAATATTAAGCAAAAACGGTTATAACTTTTCCCTTTTGAAAACCTAAAGCCTATGTTTGCTTTATTGATTGAGCTAAGATTTCGGGTATGGAGACAGAACTCTATGAAAAATTCATTATGTCAATCTGGTCCCAAGTAAACATCACTAATGTATTTCTGAGAATATTTTTTACCGGGGTTTTTCATCTGACAAAATAATATCCCTTTCATTTCACATGAGGAGGYAAGCAATAGATCTGCAGTGGCATTAATATTTGTGAAAATTAATTTCCAGGTTACAAGTATCAAAAATGGCTAAGAACATCTATATTATCTACCAGTGAAAAAGCTGACACCACCATGCTGCCTACCCAGCAAATCAAAAGAAAGGAGGCGTGTGTGGATATATCAAATGATACCCACTTAGGGGGGAATTCATTATTTGATTCACATAACAAACTGTAGAACAAATTCAAGCAATTATGAATATGTTTGAGAATATATAATCTGCTTACAGGAAAAGCTTTTAAATTATGGAAATGATTCTTTGCAATTATTCACTAAGATATACTCAGAATGTTAGCAGCAGAACCGGATTCACACACTTGTGCCGTGGCTCAGCTTCCTACGGAAGTAGRTCAAAGTTTTCGCTGATTTTTTTGAAATTCAGAAATTTGAAAGTTTTGCTGAAGTTTTTGCTTCTTGTACAATGATTCCTCTGTTYTGGTAAAAATATGGAAAGTCTGGAAGTTTGTTCTTAATGATAACAAAAACTCTTGGGATTTTGAGGGAAAATCTGAAATTAGATCTAAAATTTAGTTATGAGGCAATACAATAAAAGTTGCTAAGTAAAGGTGTCRTTTTATAGAAATTAAACTATTTTCAACATAATGGTTGTTTGGCTTCATATCAAAGATGACAGATTTTATTTAAATAATGACTGAAAGGTCCTATTATATTACATATTTATTGAAATRTCCATGAGCTACGTGCCAGCTGAGTGTAATCTCATACAAATGTRGTCCACCATCATTCAAGTTTAAATATAATATCTGACCCATGATCTGGGAGCAAATAACCAGTACAAAAGAATACAGAGATCTTCAACACCACACAACTTTTCTTAAAKTTGGGACTATAGTAAAATTCTTTCCCACTGAAGACACAAAGTTTTCTAAGTCCTTAAAGTTTTACAGGTCTATCTGTGGCTATAGGCAGGGATAAAAATTGCAATTAAAGTGAATAATCCTCCATAATTCCTGGGTAAATGAGCYAGGGTTCATGAGGGCTCATCTCTCAACTGAGGGATTCTTCAGAGGCTGAAATGATCCTGGATTAAGAGGGATAATAGGGCTCCAGAGTGGCTGTAAAGAGTAAAAGTGGTTATGAAGTTGATGACTTCTTGGTGGGCATGAAAGTAAGAGGAGCTCTCTTCTTCCTTTCTTTTAGACAGTGAAGGTCTAAAAATTCATATGAGTGTTAGTATGAATGGAAACATGTCTATCTCGTGTCAATGAAAACTGTCATGCTTGCATGGAGCTCAACAGTTCACTAAACTGGGCAGGCAACCCAGAGCTGAAGACAACAGAAGCTCCATAGGGAAGTTTAGGTTCTGTTGGAGAGGAGACATTTCTGTGCTGACCAGTTCAAGATCCTCATATGCAGCTATATTGTTTTCACAAACAGAAYAAATTAATGAAAAAGGTGCTCTCAGATAGGAAATACAAGATCATTTTCTCACCCCTGCTTGCACATGAAAGGCTGCACCAAACAATTTTTAGACATTTAGTTAAATTTTCATCCTTTCTATTCTGGTATTTTAAGCAAATTTTCATAGACCGCAGAAGTTTATGATGCTTTATCACACTACAGATGTTACATGTGTTAAAAGTCAGTGGTTTTTTGCCATTTACTGAAAATTCTTTGCTTCTCTGCTTAAAGAGATACTTCATTAATGTGATGGATTGGCATTATGCAGATCTGAGACAAGAACTTCAGAACATGTTAAAGTTTCTAAACTTCGAGGATTTAAGTCTGTTCCATTAAAGATGCATAACCTAATCCTTCAAGCCTGCCAGCAGATATATTTGCTTACTCAAGCAGCCATAATAAAGTCCAGTATATGAAATTACCTGTTTACCTAAACTCACTCATGTGCCTAATTATTTTCTAGTGTTTAAACTCTAGATTATACATATTTGGCTATATGTTTGTGAAGGCTTATTGCCTACCAGAACTGAGAAGCACTGAAATTAAGCTGTTTTGCCCTGAGTTTTGTTTTATTTTTTTTTTCCAGTGGAACTAAGAGAGAGAAAATAAAGAGCAAGTCCCTGTAGTAAGGCAAATASTCAAGAGCAAGGTACTGAAAAGAAATCACATTTTTCAACTCTCTTTTTGAAACAGGGAGGAACGAACTCTGTGATAAAGTTTAGGACAAAATCCTWATTCTGTTTTCAAGAACACTGGATGCTAAAATGCTTTTAGAATCAGGGCTGTGCAGCATTGATTAGGAGTAGCAAAATCCATAATATCTTGAAAACCTGATTTTCCCCAGGAGATATTCTCAGTCTGTTCACTTTGCACAACTCTCCCTTTTCTGAAAGAACCCAAAGGTTCAGGGCAAAGGTGCCACCCAAAGGTGGCAGGGAAAACAAACAAACAAACAAACAATAAAAACCTGTCTTTAATAAACAGTCATTACTGAGATGGGCTTCAGATGCTCTWGAATTAACGGAACAAGGGAATAATGTTCAGTTCTCGATAATGTTCAGCCAGATGAAGCACTAGCATTCTGCTGTCTGAACTGATACTGATAACTCTTAGAATATTTAGCTTTCTGACACAAACACTGTCCACTATCTGTTTCTATATACCATTTTTATCGCTGTTATCTAAGCTGTGCTTGAAATTCCCACTTTTTCTAACCTTGGTTTTGTACTCTGCCCACGCCGATGGTTTTGACACTGGAATAAAGTAGGATGGCATGAATAAAGGAGAATAGACTGACAAGSGGAAAAGCCAAATGGATTATTTCTCTTAACTGATGCTCTTCTTTTGCCCAGGCTTCAYCTTATTCTTTGCTATTGCATATCTTCTTGCTACGTTATCTTTCCTCCTCTGCTTCCACCTTTTATCATACACTCTTGATTTCTGTTTTTATGAAGAAAGAGATGTGGAACTGGCCTTCCACTATAGTCTGTTGGTTCTCCTTTGTTGGAAGATCTTTTTAGACCGAGCACTAGGAGGATGACTCTGAAAAACAGTTCACAAATGCCAATACCCAGTATTTCTGACAGTACTTTTGTCCAAGATAATTCTGTCCTAATGAAAGAGGACAGAGCCTCAGTTCTGGAATATCAAAAACATAACCCCTTCTGAAATACCTTTAAAAAAAGAAATTTGAATAATTACTAGAAAAAAAATGCAGCCTGTCCTTGAGTGCAAGAGTGTGTGCTACAGAGAGCACTGTGTGCAATAAAAAACAAACCCCGGACGATTCTATATGCAATTTCTGATATTTAGCAATTTTCCTTATTTCTCCAGTAACAAATAAATGAGGTACTTAAACATAATTAGAATAAATTTGCTGCTCTACTAAGGCAAATGCTACAAAATTGCACTGAAAAGGTTTCATATCAGAAACGTACAGAATTTGACACTACCTTTAAAGTGGAAATGTGGTCAATGTGTAACAGACAAAAAATGACCCTAGATGCTCAGTTCCCTAGGAAATGGTTTCCAACTTCTTGTTGGAATATTTTTGCTACATTTTTTCAATATTGAGCTGATGTGAGGGAGTGCAGATTCAAGGTCTACCTCCTCAAAGAATTTATAAATATATCTTTACATGCAACAGCATAGACATTATCCCAAAGAGTTATTCCCCACTCAAGATCAGCTACTTGAATTTCATCTTCTTTCACAGGAATGCATGATTTGGGCCGAATTTCATTTCTTTTTTTTATAGTTATGACCAAATGGAAGACAGGTGTTCATTATAAAACCCCTGAAACACTAARATGAGCACTTCATTCTTGTTTTCCACTGTGCATGTTGCTAGGGAAACAATCCAATTGGTACAGAAATCAACAGAAATCAGCTCAGATTTCTAGTGAAACTGAGGGAGATTCTTTCCATACACTYCRGTGRGAGTTAGATAAATGACAACAGATGWAGGTGCAAAACATTATGTTGTCTTATAGCCATAAGATTCTAGAAGATCAGTGAATCACCCAATTAAATTACATGAATGGTCATATTGTGATTATTTCTTCATTATTTTCACAAAGGAACCAATCTAAACTGCATTTACTGTGTTTTGAAGGCTATTTTTTGGCCTCATTAATAGGCAATTTGTGTCATTGAGGAGTAATGACCATATTATTTATGCTAACAAAACATGAAGTTCGCTTTATAGAAGAAACTAACATTTCTCGGGCGCATCAGAACAACTTCCAGCTACAAAAATAAATAAGCAATTTCAAAACAAAATGAGTCACGTAAGTCTAAAAGTGGGGCTCTGGATATGTATAATGCATATCGACAGAAAGTACGGTGGAAATGTGCTCTGATCTTTTAACAGTAAAGGTAACAGATCCACGTTGTTTTGCATGTGGAAAGTATGAATGTTTATCCATGTACTGATGGGAAGCCATAATGTGTTTTCCATCATATATATGTACGCACAAGCATTCATACATAAACTGTTCCTTTTATTTCTTCTCTTACATAATATCTCTGKTTTGGAAATACAGGATTAAATCTGATTTATTTTTGAAAATATCAACACCAAATCTTTTGATGTTGATAAATTTCCCAACTAATCTTCTCATAGTACTTTTATTATTATTATTTTGTCAAATAATTATAAAGGTCATGTGCTGAACGTATATAAACCTATACCATTTGATTCTTTTTCCATGAGCTTTCCTTGTTTTACACCCCATGAAMATTCAGCCTTGCTGTCCTAGAGAAGCAAAAGTCAATCTGAATCTGCTTGTTAACCTGCTTGAGTATGCAGAACTCATATTAGCAGAAATGAGCATACCTTGGGAATAGCAGTTTTTACTTAATTACAGCTATACTGCCATCTGGGGAAATTCAGTTTGTTTTTAATATACTTCTAAAAGTCCTAGGCATGTAACAAATGCTTAGGTATTTGGTAACATGCACAGTGCAAATAGTGGGTTATATAACACGGAGAGAGAAAGAAATATACAAACAGAAAAGCACACAAAATGGTGGGAACCAGTTTACCAGAGCAAATAGAAGGTCACCAGAGCAATGTGATACTCCATGTCACATTTTGTACCAAACTAAGAGCAGTTAATTGAATTTGAGAGTGATATCTTCACAGAATAAACTGAGATAATCTTTTAATATAAGTAACAGTTGGATACCAATTAGCTATTGTCTCTATCCGAGAGTTATGATTYTTAAGAGGTCTACAATTTTTATAGCCTTTCATATATAAGGCTCCCATAATGATTTTTGAGCAYAGATTCATGTTAATCTGAAATTTCCCTGATACCAGAAGTCAGCAGGTCAGTGGCACTGGCAARCACGGAGTTTGCAAGCCCTTCTCACACCTACTGTGTGTGTTCTGGGGAGAACAACCRGGCCATGCCGAGTTCATCTGGAGATCTATAGTCTGGAGATTTATGGTGGGACTCCATGATCTTGAAGGTCTTTTCCAAACATAATGATTCTATGATCCGAGGAATGTCATGTGCAGTGGCAATATTTCAGGACTGCCGACCATCCCGAAGCCTACCAGAAGTATCTTCCTCCTCTAGAAGCAGCTCTTACAAAGCTGGGAATGCATATCTGGTTCCTGGATGGTCTTTCAAATTCAGAACGTCTGCGCCTCACCATAATATAAATAATCTTTAAATAGGATCRTATTTTTCCTTGTTATTGTGGCCAAGTTGCATGACTTTTAATGTGCTACTCAGACAAGCGACTGYGTTTTTGCATTGACAAAAGGATAAACAGCTTCTGCTCTGGAGCCGTACRAACTGAATTACAGTGCCTTAAATGAGCACTCTGTACTATTTTAATAGCCTCTTAAGTCCAATGTCACATCCAAGCTAACAGAGAAAAAGTCCAAATTTACGGGGTGCTAAGTTAATTCTTGGAACTTCACAGTTTATTCCTGCTCCATAAATATCTGTTATTATTACTACTGTTACCCCCTCTCCTTTTTTTTTTCTGGAACTTGGGAGATAAATGCAACTCTCAAATACCAGTAGAAGAAATTCTGAGTGCCRGTTCTTCAGTCTTGTCTGTTCTGGTACACGTATGGGCTGAATCTTTTATTTGCAATGTGCTGAAAAACAAAATTGCAGGACTGGCACTACTGTTGTCTGCTAACCT
This sequence comes from Eudromia elegans, assembly GCA_003342815.1. Lineage (NCBI taxonomy): Eukaryota > Metazoa > Chordata > Aves > Tinamiformes > Tinamidae > Eudromia > Eudromia elegans. The sequence goes on along the minus strand of PTEX01000024.1, from coordinate 37,692 downwards.
GGCTTGCATAGCACAAGATATGGTACTTCTAGGTACAAGTTTGTATACATAACTTTACATGACTTTTCAGCAGTTTTACTTTCGGGATTACTAAGTCCATTAAAAAAWTAAATAAAAGCTTTTTGATGGATCAGACTATCCAAATGATATTTTAAAGCAGTGTTACGAGGCTTCATCATAAAACACAACAATAGTTTCTGTCTGATTTTTGCATTCTGAAGTTTGTGATCAGGAATTAGTAAAAGTTTTCAGGAATCTGAAAAGTAAAGTTTGAGTTCAAACCAAGACTTTTTTCCTGGCTTCACTGATCTGAGTAGTAAGTAGCATGTTCCACACTCATTACTGTCATCAACAAAATGCTCTCTTGCAATAGTTTACAAGACAAAATGATGTCAAGGGCAGTTAATAGTGCCAAGTTTCTTTGTTGACTACATGGAAAATCGGAGTTACATCTTGTGTCAAAATAATTAATAGAGCTGCACACACCTCCATGCATCTGCTTCAGGTAGAASAGTGGCAGGATGAGTGATTAGTTTTGTCTACCATAAAAGCTCAMTATGTTTTTATTGCTGACTCTTCCCTTTCCTGCACTCCTCACATTTCATCTTAGGTCATGTAATTTGTCATTAAAACAAACAAACAGACAAACTTTGTTTTTCAAATACAGAGAGCCAAGAAGTCATAACACATTTTTATAGTTTTAGGTCTGGCTCCATCACAGTATTGAAAGACCTGGGCTTTGTGTTTTCAGGTGAGCACTTYGGAACTCATGGCTTTGTTAAGCTTAGACTGGTAATTTTTAATTACTGTTCCCATTACTCTTTTCTGCTATTTAAATAGCCATTTCTGCTGCTTGGTGGTGTTGCTGTTGCAGATTTTTAAATCATCAAAATATAATTTTCCTCCTAGAATAATTTCCTAACATTTACAGCTTGGAATGATGAAATGTTTTTGATGCTGAGCATGTTCTGAAAAGTAATCACAAGAAGAATATTTGCCAAATGATGTGCTGAGGCTACAAATCTTAAGGTACCTTGTGTCCATGAGAACTTGTCATAACCTTGCTAATTTATCTAATTTGCTGAAGCATTTTTACCCTTCTAGCTCAACAAACATTCTGCACTGGTATTCTTGCTTGTCTCTTTGAGGTCACTGTGAAGTTCAAATCTATTTCCTAACCTTTTTAAATTTTTTTTAAAAACTTTTTTTTTCAAATTTTAACATTTTTGCAAYAGCTGCAGAGTGAGAAGGTATGCCTTTTAGGTCCATGTTCTAAGTTGTTATGTATTTAAATATTGTTCTCTGTTTTTGCAGAGACTCTAAGGCCTGTTTTTCACGTGGTAAAGAACTAGCAATGAAATAATAGCTGCCAAATTCATTTTGTTTTAGGGATTCATTTTGAATTTCAAAAAAGAAAATTCTATATTGCCATATAACCAAAAGTATCAAAGAAAAAATCMACTGTTTTTTGCTATACATCTTCAAAATTCAAATTGAAAAACTGTTTTCTGTTTGTTTGCACAGTAAGTCATCCATGCTGTACAGTCCAGGCTGTTCTTAATCCAGAAAAATGGAATCCCAGGTTCTGTGCACTGAGCACTGAAGAGCACAATCTTCCCAGACATTCCCCCAAGTGCAGGAGAATTGCCTGCAATATCACATATGAGACGGGATGTCCATTTGGTTTGAAATGGCTCGTTTGGTAGCTTTTTCTATGTCTTTATCTGCTAAAGAATTTGACGAGTTGATAGACTTTTAAACTGCAGGAGTCGAACTGATGCTGCAGCTCTGTCCAATTCATAAGCAGCCATTGTCTGCCTATGGCAGACAGTCAAAAGGATGGGAGAATCTGTTAATGTCTATTATTATGTTCCAGGAACACATAGGTCAAACTCARATTGGAGTCCTTTCTGCTAGAGACTGCACATCTACATGGAGCTAATATCCACTTGAAAGAGCTAAGAGCATGAAGCAATAAATAAAATACATGGAAATGAGGGTAAATAGACATTGACATATTTAGAAGTTAGGAAGCAATAAGAATGTGTGCTTGTATGGGACCTCGGTAAAGTTACTGTCTTTTCCTAAAATGGTAATTGTAACATAGCAGCAGGCTCTTAAAAAAGGAAGTTTCTGAAGCAAAGTGGTGAAAGAAATAATTTAATTCCTGATTCTACTATAGATTTCCTGTGAGACTTTGGATGACAGAGAATTTGAATTGGGATGGGGAGGAAATACAACTAGATATCCTGTGAGAAATAAAAATGACTTTCAGAATGTCATATTCTTCCAGAGTTGGATAGTAAAGTATTATAGAAACTTTGATGTAGTTGCTTAAGTGTGATAAGCCTATTTATTTTTAAATCAGACTTCAATGTATGAATCAAAATGTAGGGTACATGATGGGATTAGCAAAACTGTATTTGAAAATGAAAAGCTATGCAGTATGAGAGAGAAGTTACAGGCAAAGGAAAAAAAAAGGAAAAATAGCAATGACCAGCAAAGCAATAATTAAAAGCATGGTGAATGGAAATTAACTATATTCACCATGAATATTCTGAGTTGATGCCATTCTTGCGTTAAAAACAACAAAACCAAAAACCTTCCTTCAGTAATGTTGAGTTCTATAAAAAAAGACAAGAATAAATATATATTAGGATCAGATGGCAGAGTGAATGAAAATTTACCCATGGGGTCCAAGAAAAAATTACCTAGCTATTCACAGAGTTAAGAAGATATACTATACAATGAAAATCTAGTGCAGGAATCCTGTTTCAAAGCATACTTTTATGCATTTTGTGTGTCTGTATATATGCATCTGTGCATACACACACACACACACACACACACATGCACACAGACAAAAGCATCGCCCAGGCTGGTAGAAAGAACTGTTGGAAATACCTACCCAGCAAAGAAATGGTTCTACTCAGGAAACCAAAAATATTTCCCTACAACATTCTCAATCAGGAGGAATAACAAGGTAGTAAAGCATGATATAGCTTAAGAAAACTCACAATATCCTCTACCTAAAAAAATTATTCTCATTTCAGGGATATCCAAAGTGCTACAAAGAGAAATACACTTTGGGGGATCCATGAGAGCTGATAGAAAAAAAAAAATTTTTTTTTTTTCATTCTGCAGAGTAGAATTAAGTACACCTTTTTTTGCCCAGTTGTGCCAGTTTATCTGGGAAGTTGCCATTTGTAATAACTTAGACTTTTGTGGAAAAATGTGAGTTGTTTGTCCTGTTCACGTCTCCAAGAGCACACACTGAGAGTACAGGTGCCTAAATTCTCAAGTTTAGGCCTCCTTAAGTGCTCTAGTTGTATTTATGGRTACCTGATCTTGAAAAATAAGACTGTTCTTCAAAAGGGTAATTACATTCCTAAATCACCTGGAAAGGATCACTAGAGTGAAGAGATGAATGGAAGTGGAAGTGTGTGACTGTAAATCAGTATAGTGATTTGCAGCTCACATTCACAACAGACTGGCACAAGGGTTTTATCTTTAGTGGTTGTCCAAAGTCTAAAACACTTAAATTGATAATTTCTTTACTACTTAATTTAGCTAATGTGAAGTAAGAACAATGAGGAAATAATACTCATGTCTTGACTGTGTTGGGTTTTGCCCCTTTTCATAGTGAAGTGATAATTTTATGTATTTTGGCATATTTTCTTGATAACYTTAATCATTTCACATACCCACCAGTAGTCTTAAGAGGCCATCTCAGGGAGAATACCTTCCTTGTCCCTTTTTCACTCCCTCAGAGCAGGTAACCAGCACTGAATGGCACTTGCAGTTTGGTATGCATCTCTTCTCAGCATTTTTCCCAAATATCATCCACTCCCAAGATAGCCCCCAGTAAATACAATTTACAGACTCCTTGCTGCAATATTAGAGGTTTAGTTTAGTTGTGAGTAGTAAAAATTTAATGAGTTCACCTAAAATAGTCTGTTGTCATAGCAATGCATAGGGAAATGTGACTTGCTGCAAAGGATTATCCACCCGTTCTTTCCCTAATGAACTGTGAAGATGCATAATTGCCGATGTATGCACCCACCTTGAGGGATCAGGGAATGCCTGGTAAACTCTGTTGGCCAGGGGTTGGTGAATGCAGGGGAACTACTGCGCAACAAAATGATATCCTTCAAATTCACACAAATATTTTGCTGTGTGCTGTCTTCACAAACCTCAGAAAGCCTTTGGATGTTATCTTGGTCATCATTCATTAGGAGCAGAGACCCATTTCTCCCATCACTGCTGCAAGCGGCAGTTTTTTAATGAAGTCAACCCCTTCCATCGTTGGCAGGTAGAAGACAATGGCATTGCTGCATTAACAGCTTTGGCAAGTTTAGCACTTCAGAGGAATTTAGTGGTTCCTCTCACCCTGGAGTGAATTTCATCTGGGAGTGTCCTCCATGTGCTAGAATGCCCTTTGCTCATTTCATCAAATTCCTCTGCCAGCATGACAGAAAGCGGCATTATCATCTTCCCATGACTTGGCTCACCAGTAYGGAGATAGATCATTTTTCCCCTGTGGCTGGATTATATTAATAAATTACCTAGGCATGGCCCTCACTGTGTTGATCTGCACCCTGGAGGCACTTGCCTCATTGCTGTAGTGACCTATTACGAAGAGGTTCCAGAAAATCACACTGGAAGGCCTTGGCTAACACTGAAAACTCATGTCTGTTTTCTGCTTTTATGCTCTCTAAACTTCAAAGCATAAAACAATGATGCCTATTCTGTGTTGTCTTTTACGTATGTAAATGTTGCAAAAGGAAGAGAGAAAAGGTATGTCAGTCTCTTGTACCTGCACCCTGTTACATGCAGAAGAGGAGAGTGGAAGCATTTTGTTGAATTTCCTTTGCCTCTCTCATTTGAGCACCAAGTGCCTGGTCTTCTCACGTTACAAAGGGCAGGGCATCAATGGTCTTTTTACAGAAAGTAAAATGACTCATTAACAGCATATACAAAAATGCACTACACCAGAGACTCAGAAAATGGAAATATGATGATATACTTTAGCTACACATACTTAATCACAGGCCATTATCTAAACCACATAATAAAAAGTGAGGAAATTATGACCTTCAGTTTCAACCACAGTCTTTTACATCTCCAGTTAAGTAAGTAATCACTTGTTTTAAAAGCTATTGGATTAGCTGTTTGGATTATCCGTTACACTGAATGAAAACTCCTAACATACAGACATATCTAGGAAGAGCAGCAATATAATGCAAGTTCCACCAAATATACTGTAGTCATTATATATAATTAATTACATTTATATCTATAAAATTCCCCTTTAGAAGGACATTACATTGATTTACGGACTCTATAAAATAGTTCTGGATATCAGAAATGGGAATGACCCGTTGGGTCATATAAGTCTACTGTTCTGCTGGTACAGGTTCTATATCATGATCACGCATTACTGATGAGCAGCTACTTTGGTTTGTCATTAGGAAATTAATCTGCTATGCRCCTGTCCATCATACTACTTAACTCTCTAAAAGGACAAATTAAAGTATGGGAAAACTGGGGTGTCCTTTCATGTCCTGTATGTAGAGGCATACATTCAGTATGATGTTTCAGGTTTTTGAACATGGTTCCTCAAAAAGTTGAGACTTGTGCATGATATCTTAGAAAACTTATGCTGGCATAGTGTTTGAAGCCCGTTATTCAGCTGAAGCAGTTCTCCATGCAAGGCTTTCAGTGTGCAGATGTACCCATTTCCTACTAGATTTGCATTATCCTAGTGTTCAAATAATAAAAAAAATAGAGGCATGAAATAATAATAAAAAAAGAGGTGTAGAGCAGTTCTGCATAYTCATCTTCTTCAAAGAATTGTTCCCATCTTGACAGTAGTATCTTTCTGGCTTGGTAATCCAGTGGAGAAAAAAAAAGGAAAACTAAAAATCTAGGACCTCTATCTCTCCTTTTCTGCTTATATTTACTTCTAGTATTTTCTTTAATCTTCTCCAATAAGTCTTTTCTATGTAATTAATGCATATATCCATCTAGAGATCATATTTCCATCTTTAAATATTGTGCAWGTAGTTTTGACATGAGATTTTTTTCTTTAGGTGGTAATAACATTTTCACGCAATTGTCTTTTGAGACCTCAGTGAGAATCATGAACTGCTAGTTAATAAATATCACTGTTAGGCTAATGAATCCATGTTATCAGAAGCAGTTTCAATAAGCCTGGACAATAAGATCATCTGAGTGGAAAAACTTAGAGASACCATCAGAAAATAGATGTAAACCGGTTTCATGATTCTCCATAGTCCAGGCTTTCTGGAATAAGCCCCATCCTGCTCTGTTGATGAAAACAGTGACTCTGGTGTGTCAAAAAGAGCTGCTAGAAATAAGAACATATATTTTTAATGCAAGAYTGTCAGAATGAGTGTGCTAATCATCACAAGATATTTTCCAACTGTAAAGAATAATTTTATGATTAAATACTAAATTTTTCCTATCCGAGGCCACACCTTGAGTACTGTGTGCAGTTCTGGGCTCCCCAGTGCAAGAGGGATGTGGAGCTGCTGGAGAGAGTCCAGCGCAGGGCCACAAAGATGATTAGGGGGCTGGAACATCTGCCCTATGAGCAAAGGCTGAGAGAGCTGGGCCTGTTCAGCCTGGAGAAGAGAAGGGGACCTGATCAGAGTTTATAAATAGCTCAATGGAGGGCGCGAGGAGGATGGGGCCAACCTCTTTTCAGTGGTGCCCAGCAATAGGACTAGAGGAAACGGCCAGGGACTGAAGCACCAAAAGTTCCACAGGAACTTAAGGAAAAATTTCTTACCAGTGAGGGTGACAGAGCCCTGGAACAGGCTGCCCAGAGAGGTGGTGGAGTCTCCTTCTCTGGAGATCTTCAAAACCCGCTTGGAYAYCACCMTGTGCCACATGCTCTAGGAGACCCTGCGTGTGCAGGGGGGTTGGACTAGATGACCTCTGGAGGTCCCTTCCAACCTTAGGCATTCTACAATTCTGTAATATTTTGCTCTCTTAGTGATTTAAATGTTTCCTGGGTGCATTGCTAAGATTCCTGGTTTTAAGATATGCCAGTGCTTTGTCTCTCTCCATTTTCTATTACAATCACATTCCAGGATGGTGTTATGTTGGTTCTCCCAGACTTATGAATTGCTCTTAAAGATCACATCAACTCTAGGTTAAACACGCTGTATTTCTCTATGCTTCTGACAACAGATCCTTTTTGCATTGAGAAGCAGAAGAGCTGACACAGTTAATCCAGACACAACGTAATCCTTTGATTTCATAAAGCTCAAACATTATTAGAAGAAAGTACCAGCTAAGGATGCCGTAGGGAATTGCGGTCAAGAGGGGAAACAGAGCTGCAAAGCTTGGGCCTTTGACGAAGCTTGGYAGTCCATGTAAAGTGTACTCTTTGCCTTAACCTTGCAGCACGTCTCTTCCACTAACCCTGGAAACATGCCCATTCCCAGGTGGGCTAAATTGCTACATGCAATAACTTGAACCTGAACCTAAATGGGAGTTCAGGGGGAGTTATGTGTGAAATGGGGGTCTGCATGGTGTGGGAGCAGGTGTCAGGCTGATCAAGTTGTGAGGCAAGAATAACATGAAGGCTGGTCATCCCTTCTTCCTCAAGCCAAGTACATTCTGCAGTATTAGAAGGCTTAGTGCCGTTAGGGATTGTACAGCAAGAAAGAGGAACTAGTAAACATCTAAAAACCCCACAGTAACAGCATATTCATGTATTTGTAAATATGTCTGAGAATCTCTTCGAACACAGTAGCTTATRTACAATCAGAGTAGTCTCTATAGGAAACCAGAGCCAGGCTTCTCAATTTGTTTTCTAACCTGTGCTCTGTGCCCCTTAGCTGAAATAAGAACAGACTTTCTGACAGGTGAAATACAAAAAAAAAAGAGCAATGACCACAGAAYTTGTCCTTCAGAACACATATTTCTGTGTTTCTAGAGGGAAACATGGACTTGGTGRTGTTTTTGTACCTGAACCCAGCAGTGGATTTGATCATAGCTGCAGTACAATGGAGCTTTGACCTCTAAATCGAATTGCCTCTAAACTTTGGGTTGGAAAACTAAAGAGTGTGTGGGTCCCAATCTTTCCCGGTTGATTCTATTTAATATCTCATTTGTCTATTTTTTTTTTCTTTTTTTTTTTTTCTTTCTTTGCTTCCCTACTATTGTCATTTAGGCTTGCTGTGGTCATAGTGCTTTCTGCTAATACTGTGCAGGTTTAGCGTCTGTGCTGCTTCTGAAGGACTGTTTTCCATATTTCAGTCCTCTCTCTCTTCACAAGTAGCATTTAGGATTCCTTAATCACAGACACAAAAAGGTACTTGGACCTTCAGACTCCAGACTCATCTGAAGAAACAGAGGTGRATCAATACAAATCTTCGAAGCCAGTCTGAGAGAGCAAGACAAGTGAAAAAGCTTGCCAACCACTGTGAGAAGASGGACTGGAAAAAATACTGTATACAAATGAGTTTTGATCGTCCTAAGAAAGATTGGAAGCTGGTTAATTTTAAGGGTTCTAGGTATGGATTGGCTGTCTCCTAATGATCAGAAGGAGATGGGTCAATACTTGAAAGATTAGCTCAGACCTCTCAAAAGCTCTGGAACAGCATCTGTTTTCTTCTAACAAAAGCATCAAAAGAAATGTAATCAACATCTGTAACTAAACTGACCGCAGAGTCRTTATTAGCAGAATGAACACTTCTTTCTTAGTTTATGAAGAGCAAAGATAGGACCAGATTTGATTATTTAGTAATTAAAATGCCTGTTAGTAGAAAGACWTTTTTTTCCCTTCTGAATTACTTATTGTTGTTGTCCTTATTCAAGTGACTAAGGAAAGATGAATGATTCAAGTGAACAGGGATGTTGCTGTCCATTTCTCAGTCACAAGCATGTTCATGGACTGGCAAGAAATGGAGAAAAAGGCACTGGGAAGTGTACTACAGGGAGTAGGGACTTCCTTCTAGTTGCTCTGAAATATTCCAGTCTCTGACTCAGTACTTAATGTTCAAGCTACCGAAGTCACACTGTTGAAATTGTTGTTGTTGCTACTTCTGCAGCAAGATAACAGTCCTAGTAGGAATTCTTGGAGCTTTCATTTGTGAGAGAGCAGCAGTGTGACTCTTCCTCCAAAGTGCTGATTACAGATGTCTTCAGGCACATCCACCTGAATGTTCACAGGAAGATCTGAACTAAAATTTTTCCGAAAGATGTTACCTTAGAAGATATTATAAAAAGTAAAAAGTGTTTTTGTTTTTGTTTTATATAGCCAAGCTATTGTTGAAATATTCACCTAACTAGATGCTTGGTGAAGTACCCAAGTAAAGCCATCAGTGAGTTATTTTCTCATAAAATGTACCACTAGACATAGATTAACATACAGTGGAATGGCAAGGTCAGTGGAATGATTTATCCCAAGGTACACAGACTATATGTAGCAAGAAAATCAAAATATCATATTTCATCCTTTAAATACTATGTAGTCCATTCTTCCCTTTGTTGCAAAGTACAATTATTTCTTCTAAAAAGTTATAAGAATCTTAAAAGAGCAACCACATGGTGTTTGAACAGGAGTAACTCCAAACATCTTTTATTTCAACACATTACAAAAATTCAAAGCATTGAATGTATTTGCCTGGTTATTGCCTTCCTTTTATTTTTAGGGGGTGACTTTCATGTATRTAGACCTTTGTGATACATCTTGTTTAAACTAGAATACAAATAKGAAGGAAGAAGGATACAGAGTCAAMATATATGTGCATATATGCATGCATATAATTAGATGGTGAGAAAGAATTCTTGGTTGAATATCTTCCTAACAGACACAGACCAATCTTAGGGAAGGCCAAAAATTATACTGATAAACTACTGAGGAGCATCCTGACATCAAAAACCCTACAGAGGAATACTGATCTCCACCGCATACACTGGAATCTGATGTCAGATGACATTAAAAAAAAGCCTCTGAAGAACACTGCACCCTAGATATATTCTTGACACCAATACATAACTGCTTCAGACTGTGAGTTTAGTTACATTTTTTTCCTGTGCAAGAGGATATCATTGTGCTTGAGTGGGAATTGAAGTCACTTTTGATGTTTCAAATCATGTATGCACTTGATATCTTTTTTGCTACTATGAACCCCTRATAAACTGTTATCTGTTATTATTTATAGTAGCTTCATGTTTGCATTTTGTATTCTCACTTGGAACAATCAAAATCAATATGAAAAATCTTGCAGCTGAATTATATTTCCTCTTCTCACCTATTAATATTCATATGTCTTGCCATGCACAAACATTAAAGAGAAAATCCTCTGGGCTATGTGCAGTGAGGCTCAGAGAAAGATTTAGTTCATGGGGTTCTTCTTGGGTCATATGGCAGAGCAAAGTTAAGAATGCAGTAGTGTAGGTTTTTGGCAGCAAGTATGTTCTGAATTGTATAAATGCTACTTAAAACCAAAAYGTCTCTATATTGCTATTGCTGGTTGGAGAAAAGTTGGTTACTGAGAGTCTTACTGACCAAGGAGAAAAAGAGACCACGCTGAAAGGAGTGAASGAGCTACGTAGAGGGTCCCATGGTTAGGAAGCTGATGCTGGCACCTAGGCAGTGTTTGGGGGAATGGAGGCAGCAAGTCTCCAAGGGGCACAAATAGGCTGTCCAGGCTGCTGCAACTCAGTCCCCAAGCTGGCCAGCAGCATCGCATCGCCCTGATGGGTGGGCAGGGGAAGAGCTTTAGCTAACTGCCTTTCATTTCCATCCTGTCTTCCCCAGCAATCAACTGTTGCTTGTTTCAGAAGTTAATTGTTTGTGGTTCYAGTTGAATAAAACCTGGTGTTCCTTTGATATAAAAACCCTCTGACCTTCGGGAAGTTCATCTGTCTGGAATTACAGGAGATCTAGGCCAGCTGCCTGTGAAGCTTTGCCTGATTCAAGGGCCAATGAAAGAGATGTCACAGGTTCGATGTGTGATGCTGGAGCAAGGCAGGCTCTCAAGAATATTACCATGGAGGTTTCATGTTTGTTTCTGGCCTGTTAATAATTAAAGTACAGCGATTTGGCAGACAATATCACACACAAGAGTGAGTTTCTTTTCTGATATAATTGATTGGTWTATAAAGATTTTGAAGAAAATCTCTGTGAGGGCCTTGAAGCTTAGTTTAGCTGCTCTGTCCTTTCTGAATGCTSTGCCTCTGCTCTTACTCAGTACAAGGCCTGTAACTAACACTTGATTTAAATGGCCCTCTCCAAATTCTGTTAATTTCACTAGCCCCAGCAAAACCAAGGTAAAGTGCTGGCATTTTCTCAATATCTTATTTTACCATTTTTTTTTCTCCATCATCATCTTTTGTCTTATTTGCACAGGTTCCTTTCCCAAGAGATGTGCACTCTTGCGAGCCACTCCATATACAATACTTAGTCTAACCAACAGTCATACACAAGCTGTTTAAATTTAGGTCCTGTTTTGTTCTAATGGATGTAGGCTCAGTTCAGGTGGGATTTTCTGTCAATGAAAAGAAGTGACTACTTATTCATTGCTTGTTATCTGCTCCCTCTAGTGTGCCCCTAGCCCTCCTCTCTGCTGTGCCTTGTGTGTTTGTGTGTGTGTGCATAKTACSTTAAGGAATGCAGAAAATAATGCAACTACCTAAATGAGTAAAAGGAGAACATTAAGATAGGGAAATCTGAAAATTTAGGACAATTGAGAAAAATAGGACAGCTGCTTTTTTTTTGTTTTTTAATTACTAGCAGATAATTTGTATGATCTTTATGTTTACATACATAAAGATCTCCACATACTGGGTTTCTAGTTGAYTTGGTAAAATCAATCTTCAGCTTTTCTGATTGTATACGAAAATGAGACACCAGGCATTTCTTATTTTGTATTGCCCCCTACAGACAAAGATGAAGAAGACAATAAATTGAGGGGAGAAAATATTGGATTGTACTGCAGATAATCTAATTTTTACTGATGTCTAAGTTAGTTTCTGTGTATGTTGCTGAGGTTTTAGCTTGAATTGTTTACTTTACAGTTCAGTGGTGGTCACACAATAGGCAAAAATAAATTTAAAAAATTAAGAAAAGGAAGCAAAATAACTTATGGTCTCTGTAGACTTTCAGTCTAGCAGTGGGCAAGAAATCTTGAGTGCTGTCATTTTTTTTTTTAAGTCTTTTCCTCTGCTGCAAATAGAAAATATTAAATCATTTTTTCAGCTTCTCATGAGATCTATATAAACCAATATCCATCAGCATTTTATTCTAACAKGAAGGAGCGATAAAAACAAATGAATAACCTGCCTGACATGAAAGCATATCATGCAGAGTGAAGCTTATTTATCAGTAGGACATCTTTAAAAATTGATTGTCTGTGTTCATATTGTATGAATATAGAAGAGTGAATTAAACTTGTGCATGCAAGTTCGTGCAAACACACACACTCACATGCACAGAAAAGCACAATTTCTCCCTGTAACTTCAAATGAAACACAATTAGTGGAGAAAATAATGATGTTRCAATAAAATAAACATATACCATATAAGTAATTTTACATTAATTATTCAGCAAGAAATACCTAATTTAGGAGAACACTTTGTCAAGCGAAGATAAATTGTAACTTGTTTTTCTAAGTGTATAATGTAGTAAACGGGGTTCCACTGGATGATCGCAATGTTCATTAAAATATGAGCACTCATTCTTTTTCAATTTACCTTAACTGTTTTGCAATTAGGTAACTGATCCTGCAAATACCCTTCAYGGATCATTACTTTTGGGTCACCCATATGATAAAATGTTAGGAAAGCTCTTGCGAGCCTGTAGCTTTTGCTACAGGGCTCTATGCCACGGCTTGTGCCCTTGCACTGGGCAGTCACAGAAACGACTGTGCCATGGGACATGTGCCAAAATGTGGCAACTTTACCTATGTCCGCCTGCATTTTGCAGTGAATAYATGTCCTTCTGAACCAAAAATCCAGGATAGCAAAATTGTGCAACAAACTGGGTTGTTGCGTGGGTTTTTATGTGATAAATGCAATACAGATTATCTTGTAACAGCCTTGCAGGCAGACCATGATCAGGAAAGCTCAGAATCACCTGATTACAGGTTAATTAGTCACAGTGTGATGCTCCTTAACTTATATCTTTGGTACAGTCACAAAGGCCCTGTTATTGAAATTGCTTTACCAGTGATAATTTACAAGATGGATAGTGGGTTTTACGGTATTTCTAGTGCATCAGAAATTAAAAATATATATATATTTTCCATAACAAATACATTGATATAAATAGTTAGGATATATTCAACATTACTACTATTAATAAAAAGTAACATCAGGTTGTCAAAACAGTAATTTTTTAGGAAAAAATTACCGATTTAAATAAAATTTTAAGTGAAGATGCTTCTTAGGTCCCAAGGGTAATGCTCTTGTCAGAGAGGAAGCACTTATAGTGCCCAGGAGTTCTGTTAATCAGGCACCTTTATAAGCCATGACAGATACAGAATGAGATCCCTGGTCTGATTTGATCACCTTTGAACTGATCAAACTGTTTGTTTGAGGAAGCAGAAACTCATGCAGTAGAAAAAGTGTTGCACAGGTCTTTCTGAGTCCACAATAAGTTTACGCACTAGAACTTGCCTATATCTCAGTTCTGTACCACAAAAAATGGTATTTCTGGATTGAGGGAACCTGGGAACCAGATGTATTGAGAGGAATATACCAGACAGTTCCGCTTAAATCTTCAAAAAGCTCTATACAAAGGCATTTGAGACAGGACACCTGCTGTGCAGAGAAAATCTGTTCTGGTCTAGACAGTACTAACATCTAGGCAATGTTGCACAAGCTTTCGTCCAGTTTGCCTCAGACTCAATTAAAAAATACCTCTTGGGGGGAAATTCTTCTTTTTTTTATTTTCAGCTTCTTGTTTGGACATCTGGTTAGGATAGTGTGCAATTAAATCTGTTTCCTTCAAAGCTGGCTTTTTCCCAAGATACTTATTTTCTTACTCTGATTATAGTATCATTTTTTTTTTATCCTGATAAAAAGTGCTTAAAAATGTATGCATCTGTGTGTATACATATAACATACATTTATATATCATCTCATGCTTCACTTGTTAAAACCTATGGCTATTTTAATGCATTTCTCAAAAAATGGCATTTTTTTTGCATTTAAGTTCCCTGTAAAACACTGGCTTTTGTTCAATATTCAGAATATTGAAATGTAAGAACTTAATGTTGCTCARTGTTTAGCATCCTGAAATGGGGAAGGTTTCCTAAACCCTCTTTTGCATGAATACTTGGATTCCACAGAACCTTACTGAACCAAATACAGTTATTATTTGAAAAAATACTGTGATACAAGAAATAAGAGGTTTATAAATTGTTTCTAAAATGCATTTTTTAAGGCAGTTTATTTTACTTTAACAGTAATCAGTTCAGAGTTTTGAATCAGTAACAAGTGGAATAGTTTTGTGTCTGCTGTCAGATTATTATGCTTTTATATTTCAAGTTAATCAATCTCAAGAGTAGATTCGTTGTAGCCCTAACATCGGCTATGCATGGCAGAGCTGGTGATGGTGTGCCTAAATTAAACTTAGTAAAAATAGAAAAAAAAAAAATCTCCTCTCTCTTAGTTTAAGAGAGTGTATGCAGTGAGCCTTGGGCCTGTGGAGACAGAACAGACAAAATAACTCACATGAACACACTTTCATTTCATTGAATGTTCTTAGATTCTCTGAAGCTTACATGTATTCTTTTTGTTTGTTTTTCTTCAGGAAAAAAATCAGAGGTGGAAGCAGGTAAGAGCTCTAGAAAGTATCACAATAAGACTATTGATTTGAATTATCCAAAAAAAGTTACCTGCTTCAGCACTGGCCATGACTGCACTACGGACTGTGCTACAGTTTATGTGCCTGACTTATAAAAATGCTACTCTGAATGCTTATTAAGTTACTTTAAATTTTATTAGTTGAACATTCCACTGTCTATATGCAGTGTTCTGTGAAGACCTAAAGGAAGACTTTTAGTTCTAAAGACTTCTGTGAAGACTTTTAGTCTTTCCATGAACTAAAAGTCTGTTGAAATAAATCAAAGAAATGTTTGTTTCATTCTTTGTATATGACCAGATTAAATGATCTATTTATTCTTGAATCATCTGAGATGATGAGATCACTACTTGCCTAGGTTAAAGTCTTACATACCTACAAACACAGCTGATCCAATTAAGCAGTCTCAGGTTTATGGAACTTGTGCATGTGATTTTCTGCCTGGAAAGTGGTGAAGAGTCTGTAGATCACAAATGACATGTAAAGATTGCTGTGATGAAACAAAGGGGAGTTAAGAAAAAAAAAGGGAAAATTTAGCAAGTGAACTACTTCTCTTCTTTGTTCCTAGACAATCCCACAGCAGATTAGTAATTAATACATACAAAACTTGTCACTGATTTATTAAAAGACATTTTAAAAGACATATGTGTTATTTGCAGTTCAGGGAAGAAAGTATGTAGCACATTAGGAATATAAAAATTATCTTTAATATATTCAACATGCACCCATCAGAAATATATAAGCACGAAACATTACTTAGTATTTTACTTAGGTTACACTCTATTAGGGAGGTAAGAGGATTACGCTTAATCCATTGCGATCTCTCTGGTGGGTTTCTCTCTGAAAGAATGCACATCACTACTTCTGTTTACATGAGTAATGTTCTCTCCTATGATACAGAGAGAGAGTTTCTATATTCCTTTTCCTCTAAGTCCCAGGAGATTTCAGAAACACTGCTTTGGGCTGTGATGCAGTAACTAAAGGGACTCTTTGTCAGGACTTCTAAATGAATGAAAGGATTGAGGCTTCCCAATGGATAATTTTCCCTCTGAAAAGCCTAGGACTTTATGGCAGAATATCCCAACATTTCAGTTATTTCACTGCTGAAATAACTTGGGGACACTGATCTGTCTACCTGAAGTCAAGGAGAGTCCTTTTTTGGTGTTTTGAGCTGCAGCTGGTCAGTGTTACATCACATGTGGGAAGGTCATGCCAAAGTCCTTCAAGGAAGTAGTTCCCCTGAGAGGTCCTGAGCCAAATGAAGATTTCCTTTTCACCTAAGCTTATTTCTTCTCCATAACACATACATTTTCCCAGTGTAGTAATTACACTATTAAATCGAGAAGCAAAGTGTTCTAGATGTGTCTCTGCATATATAAATTTAATATTTTTGATCATTTGCTAAGACAGATCTGCTAAGATCACTCCATGGTCTTACCTTGTGTAACTGAGCATATTATCTTCTAGTTCTATTAGAAATTGAAAGATGCTCAAGAAAAAATACACATTTTGTTCTTTTTCCATTACTTATTTTGCCAATTTTATATGGTATTCTCTATTTTATATTATTCCATTATGTAGATCTGAAAGATTCTTCTCCAAAACAATACTGAAGATCAGTATTCACTATCCCATTGGCTGCTTGTGCTCATATTTACACAAGTGTATGAGCTGCCTAAAGCCTTACTCTTTAGCCTTACTCTTTAGCATTTACATAATACATGAGAATACATAGGATAAATGTTGGCTATATTACAAACAAAGCAAACCAAAGATAAAAATAAAATAAAAACAACAAATGAAATAAAAGAAAGTTGGGGGAAAAAAAGTAAAAACATATTTTGATGCCAACACTGGCAATCACGTAACAAACAATCCTAAGAGAAGAAAGAAACACCTATCATCTTAGCGCATGTACATTGAAGGTATGGTATAGTAACACTAAAAATGATTCCTGGATCCTTCTTCCCTTGAGGTCTCCATGTGCACCAGCTGGCGAGTCCCTATGGACCTTCATGCAGCTCCTCAGGTCTTCTGTGTGCACTGGGATGGGGGACCCAATATGGGCTTTCAGGGAGCCTTSCAGGGCTCCTGTGCACATAAGCCTGGACTGGTGCAACGGACCTTTGTGCGGCCTCTCAGGGCCTCCATGTTCAGGRGAGTCAGAGAGGAGAATATGGGCCTCTGTGTGGCCCTCAAGACCTCCATGTGTACAGGGTAGGGGAGGCCGAAGGGACCTTTGTGAGGCTCCCTGGAACCTCTGTGTACATGGAGTGAAGGAAGTTAAATGTGTCTTTTTGCCTCTGTGTACATGGGGCCAGCGAGGCCCTCTGGGCCTTTGGATGGCCCTCAGGGCCTCCCTGCTAGTGGGCGAGGAGGCCTTAGAGGCTTTTGTGGCTGCTCCCTTGATCCTCCGTGTGCACAAGGCTTGGAGGGCCCTACGTGCCTTTGTGCAGTCCTCTGGGGCCTGCCTGTGCAGAAGGCCAGAGGGGCACCATGGGCTTCCATGTGGCCCTGCATAGCCTCCATGTGCACTGGGCAGGGAATTCCTAATGGGCTTTTGTGYAGTCCCTTGGGGCCTCCATGCTCTCATGGCCAGGAGGGCCCTATGGGCTTTTGTGCGGTCTCCTGAGGCCTCCTTGTGCGCTGTTCCGGGAGGGCCCTACAGACCTTTATGCAGCCCTCTGGGGCCTCCATGTGGACAGGGCTGGCGGGGATGTATAGCTCAGCTCTTCATTCGGTCCCTGGGGGCCTCCGTGCGCATGGGGCCAAAGGGTCTCTACAGGCATTCATGTGGACCCCCAGGGCCTGCCTGTGCACTAGGTCACAGGGGACCTATGGGCTTTCATGCAGGCAACCCAGGCCTCCATGYGCATGGATTCAGGGGTACTCTAAGACAGAGAGAGCTGGGCCTGTTCAGCCTTGGGAAGGCTGAGAGGGGATCTGATCAGTGTATATAAATACCTCAAGAGAGGGAGTGAGGAGGAKGGGGCCGGCCTCTTTTCAGTGGTGGCCAGTGATAGGACTAGAGGAAACAGCCTCAAACTGAAGCGCCAAAAGTTCCACAGGAACTTAAGGAAAAAATTCAGTGAGGGTGCAGARCCCTGGAAGAGGGTGCCAAGAGAGGTTGTGGAGTCTCCTTCTCTGGAGATCTTCCAAATCCGCTTGGAAGCAATCCTGTGCCACATGCTMTAGGTGACCCTAGATCATGCTGTGGAGGAGCTGATGAGGAGACGAAAGATACTGGAACTAACAYGTAGAGAGGGGTTTGTTGGACATGTGAAGGTGGGGGKGTAGCCTTGKCTGCARTGATTGTGAGCTCATGGAGTTTAGGATCCAACTACGAGAAAGTAGGGCTRTGAGTAGCCTTGCAACCACAGATTGTAGGAGGGCCAACTCTGGTCCCTTGGAAGGKTCCGAGGAA
The DNA here is from genome assembly GCA_003342815.1 of Eudromia elegans. Lineage (NCBI taxonomy): Eukaryota > Metazoa > Chordata > Aves > Tinamiformes > Tinamidae > Eudromia > Eudromia elegans. Next base: position 19,419 of record PTEX01000024.1, on the reverse strand, counting down.
GGGTTTCCTAGGGTCTCCATGTGCACTGAGCAAGGGAGGACCTACAAAATCTCTTGTGGCCTCTTGGACCTCAGTGCAAATGAGTCTGGTGGGACCATACAGACTTTTACGCAGGCTCCCCAGGCCTCTGGGGAACATGTGGYGTACATTGAGCCAGGGAGACCCTATGAGCTTTTGTGCAGCTGCTCTGGGCATCCGCGCACACTAGGTCAGAGGGGACTTAGGGGCTTCCGCAGGGCCTCCCAGGGCATCAGTGCACCTGTGGCCAGGAGGTGTCTATGAGTTTTTGTGTGACCTCCTGGGGCCTCCGTGTGCCTGTGCCCGGGGGGACCCTACAGCCTGTCATGGGGCCTTGGTGCACCCGTGGCTGGAGGGGCCATATGGGCTTTGGTGCAGGCTCCCGGGGCCTCCAGGGAGCATGTGGCATACACTGAGATGGAGGGGCCCTCTGAGCTTTCGTGCAGCTGCTCTGGGCACCCATGCACACTAGGTCAGAGGGGACTTAGGGGCTTTTGTGGGCCCTCCCAGTAGGCGGATGGGCTTTTGCGCAACCTCCCAGGGCCTCAGGGCACACTGGGTTGGGGGGTGTCTATGAGCATTTTTGAGGCTGCTGTGTGCCCGGGCCCGGAGGGGGGCCCTTCTGGCCTTCGATGCAGCCTCTAGAGGCCACTGTGCACAAGGGACCCAGGGTGCCCTAAGAGAACATATGTACAGTGGAAGAAGGGCCAGGGCACGTGGCAAAAATATAGGAACATTGTCAGGGAATGCAGGGATGCGATGAGGAAGGCCAAGGCCCGCTTGGAATTAGAACTAACGAGATATCAAGGATAACAAGAAAGGGCATCGACAAATACATCAGCAGCAAGAGGAASASTAGGGAAAATGTTAGTCCACTACTGAATGRGGAGGGAGTGTTGGTGACGGAGGRTGTGGAGAAGGCAGAGTTACTAAATGCCTTCTTTCCCTYGGTCTTCTTTGCTAAGATTGGTCCCCAGGAACTAYGGAGCCCAGAYAGGRCTGACARCTCTCAAGRGCAGCCCCTTAGCGTCCCAGACCCTAGGGAAACGAGAGGGRACTGGAGAGAGGAAGACTTGCCCCGAGTAGAGGAAGACTTGGTTAGAGAGCACCTGAGGAAACTCAACACCCACAAATCCATGGGCYCTRATGGGATGCACCCCGGAGTGTTGCGTGAGCTGGCGGATGTCGTAGCCGAGCTGCTCTCCATCATCTTGGAAAGGTCCTGGAGAATGGGGGAGGTACCGGAGGACTGGAGGAAAGCCAATGTCACTCCGGTCTTCAAACAAGGCAAGAAGGAGGAGCCGGGCAACTACAGGCCGGTGAGCCTGACCTCTGTCCCTGGGAAGGTGATGGAGCAGGTCATCCTGRCTGCTGTYTCCAGGMACATGGAGGAGAAGAAGGTGCTCAGGAGTAGCCAGCATGGGTTCACCAAGGGGAGATCATGCTTGACTAACCTGAYAGCCTTCTATGATGGGGTGACTAGATGGATAGATGAGGGCAGAGCGGTGGATATCATCTACCTGGACTTCAGTAAGGCTTTTGACACCGTCCCTCACAGCATCCTCCTGGGCAAGCTCCAGAAGAGTGGGTTAAATGAGTGGACAGTGAGGTGGATTAGGAACGGGCTGAATGACAAGGCCCAGAGAGTGGTAATCAGTGGTGCAAAGTCCAGCTGGAGGCCTGTGGTTAGTGGTGTCCCCCAGGGCTCAGTCCTTGGTCTGGTCCTGTTCAATTTACTCATTAACGACCTGGATGAAGGGATGAAGTGCTCCCTCAGCAAGCTTGCTGATGACACCAAACTGGGAGGAGCCGCTGATAGCCCTGAGGGCTGCGCTGCCATCCAGAGGGACCTGGACAGACTGGACAGCTGGGCGGCGAGTAACCTCATGAAGTTCAACAAGGGCAAGTGTAGGGTCCTGCACCTGGGGAGGAATAACCCTAGACATGCCTACAGGCTGGGGACCGACCTCCTGGAGAGCAGCCCTGCAGAGAGGGACCTGGGCGTCATGGTGGACGACAAGTTGGCCATGAGGCAGCAGTGTGCCCTCGTGGCCAACAAGGCCAATGGGATCCTGGGGTGCACTAACAAGAGCATCTCCAGCAGGTCGAGGGAGGTGATTCTGCCCCTCTACTCAGCCCAGGTGAGGCCGCACCTCGAGTACCACAGTTCTGGGCTCCCCAGTGCAGGAGGGACGTGGAGCTGCTAGAGAGAGTCCAGCGCAGGGCTACGAAGACGATTAGGGGCCTGGAACATCTGCCCGATGAGCAAAGGCTGAGAGAGCTGGACCTCTTCAGCCTGGAGAAGAGAAGACTGAGAGAGGACCTGATCAGTGTATACAAGTACCTCAAGGGAAGGAGCGAGGAAGATGAGGCCAGCTTCTCAGTGGTAGCCAGCAAGAGGACTAGAGGAAACGGCCACAAATTGAGGCACCAAAAGTTCCACAGGAACTTGAGAAAGAATTTCTTACCAGTGAGGGTGACAGAGCCCAGGAACAGGCTGCCCAGAGAGGTGGTGGAGTCTCCTTCTCTGGAGATCTTCAAAACCTGCCTGGACACCACCCTGTGCCACATGCTCTAGGAGACCCTGCGTGTGCAGGGGGGTTGGACTAGATGATCTCTAGAGGTCCCTTCCAACCTTAAGTATCCTATGATTCTGTGATTTTGTGTGTCCTCCCGAGGCCTCTGTTCGCCCATGGCTGGGGGGGCCTTTCGGGATTTCATGTGGCCTCCCACGGCATCCGTGCGCCCGTGGCCGGGGCGACCCTTTGGGCTTTGGTGCAGCTTCCAAGGGCCTCACTGTGCACACGGCCAGGGAAGCCCTGCGGGCCTTGGTGCGGCCTCCCGGACCTCTGTATGCATGTGGTTAGGAAGGCCCTACAGGCTTTCCTATAACCTCSCGGAGTCTCTGTGCATGCTTGGCCAGGGGGATCCTGTGGGCTTTCATGCAGCCTCTTGAGGCCTCTGTGCACAGGTGGCGCGGGGGCCCTATGGGCTTTCATGTGGCCTTCTGGGGGCCTTCGTGCACACGTACAGCTGGTTTCTTATAGTCTTTCATGTGGCTTCTTGGGTCTTCTGTGTGCATGGCAACAAGGGGGCCCTAYGGCCTTTGATGTGGCCTCCCTGATCCTCCATGCACACACTTTGGAGCAGCCTCCCTGGGCTTCCATGTGCCCATTGTTGGGAGGCCCTATGTACTTTTGTGTGGTGCCTGAGCTGCTCCATACACATATGCCAGATGTGGGGTTGGCCCTATGGGCATTTGTGCATCCTCCCTTTACCCTAACTCCTTACCCTAACCCCCAACCCTAACTCCTTACCCTAACCTAACCTAATCCCTAGCCCTAAACCTTAACTTTAACCCTAAACTGTAACACAACCCTAACCCCTAACCCTAAATGGTTGTTTCTAACCCTAAACCATAACCCTTACCCCAAATGCTAACCCTATAACCTTAACCTGTAACCTAACCCTAACCCCAAATGACCTTAAGCCCTAACCATAACCCTAACTTAAAATGACTCTAAATCCAACCCTAAACTAACCCTAACCCTTAACTCTAAACAACTGTTTCTAACCCTAAACCCCTAACCCTAAAACCCAATCATAAAATAAATGCCTGTTTTTAACTTGCTAATGCTAACCCTAGTGCTAACCCTTAAAGCCTAACATTAACCCTATACCTTAACCCTGTACCCTAACCCTGACCCTATAAACTAACCGTAACGCTAATCCTACCCTGCTGTAACCCTAAAACCGTAGCCCAAACTGTAACCCTAAAACCCAAAATATAACCCTTACTCTAACCCTAACATGACTTTCTAATGCTAAGATACCCCTAAACCTCTCTAATCCTAAAACTTAAACCTAACCCTACCCCTACTCCTATCCATAAGCCAAACCCTAATCTGCACCCTAACGCTAAACCCTAATCCTGACCCTAATCCTAACCTAACTATAATACCACCCCTAAACTTAACCTGAACCCTAACCTACACAAGGTCTACAAAAAGGCTCATACCATCCACCCTGTTTCTGGCTAGAACCAGAAGATAACCCAGGGACCAGTGTTTGCACAGCCCCGCTTTTAGCAGGCCTTTGCAGCCTCACTCCCAAGTGAGTCTCGATGCTTCCTCTCACTCATAACCCTTAGCTGAACACTGCACATTCGTACAAACAACCACAGAGCATTGCTCTCCAGAACACACCGTKACAAAAGCGTGCACAGCACCACACACGTGCTCAAGCCCACCAGCACAATCCCAAGCACAGTGGCACACTCCAGCACAAGCTCTTAGACACAAGTCTGCAAGTGTACACAAATACCTCACCAGCACACTCGACACAACAAATGAGTACACCCTTGGGCATAACCGTACACTCTGCCCCACAACAGCACTCATCAAATCACACAGGTACACACACGGGCACAGCACTGGCCATCCACCCACACCATTGCATGGTTCTACACACTTGTGCACAGCCAGATGCAGTTGAGAACACACATCCAAACCACTACATGCTTGTGGACACCAGTATTCACGGAGGCACATTCCCGCGTACCACCACTCACCCATATACACAATGCAGTGCAGTACGTGCCACTGAACAGCCTTACATAGCATGACACTGCACTACACCTGATCACACACAAGAGCACACCAGCATACATAAGCACTAACCAGTACCCACCATAGTACACTATCACACATCAGCACTAAGGTGTGCAAACCAGTACACTCCAGGAGAGAGCATGCACCTTGGCATAACACATTCCCAGACACCTTTAAGGTTCAAGCCTGAAATGGGATTGATGATAGGAGGTCTTTTCTCTTTGTGAAGACTGACACCAGATGGCAATAAAGGACTGTGAGCACACATCTACGCTTCCTTCCTCTCCTAACTCTTTACCACTACCCCATCATCACATAGAGCCAAGGCCTCTTATCACCCACCTCATTTCTGGCTTCAACCTGAAAGGTGTCAGTCCATGAGTCTTGGCATGGCCCTGCACTTCGCTTGGCACGCCCTTTGCAACCTCACTCCAAATATGGGCCTACGCATAATCCCTCTCCTAATGCCACCCTATCACTAACTGTAATATCTAGCATGAAGTCAGGCAAAGACCTCCCGCCACCAACCCTAGATTTCACCGCAGACAAAAAGTGAAGGATGAGTGTAGACACAGCTTTGCACTTCCTCGGGCATGTGGTTTGCAACTTCATGCCAAGTAAGCCTCTACGTGTCCTCCTTCTACCAAAGCTAGTACTAAACATAACATTTCCCAAATAGTCACCTACACACCAACCACTCTTAATGGGGACACACCCAAAAAGTTGCCCAGGGACAAGTGTTAGTACAGCCCTGCACTTCCTTTGGCATGTCCTTTGCAGCCTCACTCCAAGCACGCATCCATGCTTCCTCCCTCTCCTGACTCTTTACTGCCACCCTAGCACCAAGTAGAGGTAAAGTCTCATATCACCAACCCTATTCCCGGGTTCAACCTGAAAAGAGTTAGGCCATGAATCTTAGCACTGCCTTGCACTTCCCTTCGCATGCCCTTTGCAAGCCCGCTACAAGGCAGCTTCTACGCTTCCTCCCTCTCCTGACTCTTTACTGCCACCCTAGCACCAAGTAGAGGTAAAGTCTCATATCACCAACCCTATTCCCGGGTTCAACCTGAAAAGAGTTAGGCCATGAATCTTAGCACTGCCTTGCACTTCCCATGGCATGACCTTTGCACCCTCACTCCAACTGGGGTCCTATGCTTCCTCCCTCTGATAATGCTACCCCATCACTAACCCTGAAGTCTAGAAAGATGTCAAACATAGACCTCCCCCACCAACCCTGGTTTTCACCACAAGGAAAAAGAACCAAAGGATGAATCTGGGCACAGCCTCGCACTTCTTTAGGCATGCACTCTGCAAACATATGCCAAGTAGCCCTCTATGCTTCCTGCCTCTGGCAAAACTAATCCTGAGCAAGACAATTTCACAACAGTCATCTACATACCAATGAACAACCAGCCTAAATCGTGGCACACCCTGAAAAGTTGCCCAGGGACGAGTGTTGCCACAGCCCTGCACTTCCCTTGGCATGCCCTTTAGAGTTTCACTCCAAGTGCGCATCTATGCTTCCTCCCACTCCTAACACTTTACCACCACCCGAGCACCAGGGAGAGCCAAGGCCTCATATTAACCACCTAATTTCTGGCTTCAAAATGAAAAGTGACAGGCCATGAGTCTTCACATAACCCTGTACTTCCCTTGGCATGCCCTTTTCAGGCTCACTCCTAGTGGGGCCCTACGCTTCCTCTCTCTCCTAATGCRACCCTATCACTAAACCGCAAGTCTAGCATGACGTGAGGAAAATGCCTCTCACCACCAACCCTGCTTTTCACCGCAAACAAAAAGGAAGCCAAGGATGAGTCTGGGCATAGCCTCGCACTTCCTTAGGCAGGTGCTTTGCAATCACACTCCAAGTACACCTTTACGCTTCCTCCCTCTGCCAAAGCTAACACTAGCAAAACACTTCCCCAACAGTCACCTACACACCAACCAACAAGTACTCTACTGTGGCCACACCCAGCAAGTTGCCGAGAGACCAGTGTTGGCACAGCCCTGCACTTCCCTTGGCAGGCCCCTTGCAGCCTCACTCCTAGTACGCATCTACGCAAGCTCTGTTCAAGCCCGAAATGGAACCCGAAATGGAAATGATCACAAGAGGTCGTCACTCTTTGTGAAGACTAACACTAGATGGTAGCAAAGGACTGCGAGCACACATTTACACTTCCTCGCTCTCCTAAATCTTTACCACCACCCTATCATCATGTAGAGCCGAGGCCTCATATCACCAACCCCATTTCTGGCTTCAACCTGCAAGGCATCAGTCCATGAGTCTTGGCACAGTCCTGCACTTCCCTTGGCATGCTCTTTGTAGCCAAACTCCAAATGGGAACTTAGGTTTCCTCCCACTTATAATGCTACCCTACTGCCCACTGAGACCCCGGGAGGGCGCACAAATACCCATAGGGTCCTCCTGCCCTAGAGCATACAGAGGCTCTGGGAGGCCACGCAAATGCCCGTAGGGCTGCCACGGGTGCGCAAAAGCCCAGGGAAGCCACATAAAAGTCCATTCGGTCCATCTAGCCACTGGTGCATAGAGGCCCCAGGAGGCCACACGAAAACCCCAGAGGCTCACCCTGCCATCAGTACAAGGAGGTCCTGGAAGGCCACATGAAATCCCATCGGGCTCCACCAGCTAAGAGCACACGAAGGCCGTAGGAGGCCACACGAAAGCCCATTGTGCCCCTCCGGCATRGGCACATGGAGGCTCTGGGAGGCCACACAAAAGTCCATATTGCCCACCTGGCCACGGGTACACGAAAGCACTGGGAGGCCCCACCAAAGTCCRTTGGGCCCCTCCAGCCACTAGCGCATGGAGGCCACACGAAAGCCGGTAAGGACCCCCAGCCACGGGCACATGGAGGACCTGAGGCACTGCACAAAAGCCTATAGGGCTTTCCCCTGGCAACGGGTGCCCAAAAGCCCTGGCAGGCCACACGAAAGTCCGTTGGGTGCCTTCAGCCACAGGTGCAGGGAGACCCTGGTAGGCCACACGAAAGACTGTAAGGACCCCTTGCAATGGATGCACAGATGCTCCGGGAGACCGCACAAAAGCCCATAGGACCCTCCCAGCCCAGTGAGGACAGTGGCGCCAGGAGGCCGCACAAAGCCCATATGGCCCCACTGGCCCACTGCACAGATAGTCCACTGGAGGCCTCACGAAAGCCCGAATGGCTCCCCTGGCCACAAGCACCCTGAGGCCCCAGGAGGCCACACAAAACCCTGTAGGGCCTCCTAGGCCACCCGCACACGGAGGCCCCAGGAGGCCGCACGGAAGCCTGAAGGACCCTCCCGGTTCAGGACACACAGGGGCCCCAGCAGGCCACACAAAAACCCATAGGACCCAACTGGCACAATGCACATGGAGTCCCACGGAGGCCACACAACAGCCTAAAGTGCCCCCTGGCCACCTGCAAATGGAGGCCCCAGGAGGCGACACAAAAGCCCAAAGTGCCCCCCCAGCCCGCCACAAGCACACAGAGGTTACAGAAGGCCACCCAAAAGCCCTTAGGACCCCTCTGGCCATGAGTGGACAGAGCATGTGAGAGGATACCCCAAAGCCCAAAGGGAGGCCACACAAAAGCCTGTAGGGCCCCCCCGACATAGTGTGCACAGAGGCCCCAGGAAAGCCCATAGGGACCCCCGGCCTCGGGGGCACAGATGCCCGGGGAGGCCAAACAAAAGCCTGAAGGGTCCCCCTTGCCACTAAAACACAGATGCCCCGGGAGGCCAAATGAAAGACCATAGGGACCTCCTGCCATGGGTGCATGGATGCTCTGAGAGACTGCATGAAAGCCTGTAGGACCCTCCCAGCCCAGTGAGCATGGAGGCCCCGGGAGGCCACATGGAAGCCCAAAGGSCCCCCCTTGCCACTAGCACATGGAGGCCACGGGAGACCACACAAAAGGCCATAGCCCCTCCCCCCCTCCCCAGCCAAGGCGTATGGAGGCACATGGAGGCCACAGGAAAGCCTGTAGGGCCCCCCCAGTCACCTGCACATGGAGCCACAGGAGGCTACATGAAAGCCTGAAGGGCCTCCCCAGGCATGGGTGCACGGAGGCCCCAGGAGGAAACACAAAAGCCCATAGCCCTGCTCTGGCAATGGGCGTGCAGAGGAMCTGGGAGTCCAACACAAAAGGCCATAGGGCTTCCCCTGCCACCATCACATGAAGGCCCCAAGAGGCTGAATGAGAGCCCATAGGGCCCTCCCAGCCATGGGCACACAGAGGTCCAAGGAGGCCACACGAGGCCCAAAGGGTCAACCCTGCCAATAGCACACAGAGGTCCCAGGAGGGCACACAAAAGCCTGTAGGGCCTACCAGGACACCAGCACACAGAGGCCTCAGTAGGCCACAGGAAAGCCCGAAGGAGCCCCCTGCCACTAGCACACGGAGGCCCCAGGAGGCCACACAGTAGCCTGTAGGGCCCYCTTGGCCCAGTGCACTTGAGGCCCTGGTGGAGGGTGCATTGCATGTGGGCACCAGGRTGCTGCCAGGCYTGTGGGAGCCATAGGGGTGACRGGACCAGAGCCTGCAGGGTCTGTCCACAAAGGCTGTGGCCAGGAAGGTGCGGACTTCTCTCCCTGCTGCCTACTTTGGGTGTTTCTGTGACTTGYGGGAGATGATTCAGGAGGAGCCSCAGGAGTCCCCGGTGCACCCRCGGGCCATTGTGGCCATGGAGCAGTYGAGGYAGGGTCTATKCCTGAGGCTAAGGGGATCRCTGTGTGTCCCAGTCTGGCTGRKGCTACACGTGTCRGATTTGGGGSTGTTGATCGGGACAGAGCCAGTTGGCACCTGACTTGCTGTGGAGAGTCCCGTTTCAATCCCTTCTCTGTCTTTTCTCTGAGCAGTAAGCTGAAGCCTCATGCGAGCAGGGCAGAGAAGTGCAGCCTCCTGTCTCAGTGCTGCCAGGGCATTGTGTGCCTGTGTTGCCCAGAGTAGATGCAGGTGAGAGAGGAGTCAGCGGTAGCTGCTCTGAGTGTGCTGGCCGCCACGAAGCCCTGGGCACCCTGTGCTCTGGCAGCTGCTGGAGCCTGTGCGAGGTGCCCGGCCCCATCCGCTCTTTCTGGTACCAGGGTGTGCAGGCGTCGTCCCTGCGAGCATTGGGCCAGCTCTCAGCATYGGTGCTGTGRGTAGATCCGGCCCCCATGCGCCTTCAGGATGTGGGGCAGGTGAGTGTCCCGGGGCAGCAGGGAAGCATCCCTGCTGCCAGAAAGGGCAGAGCTGTGGAGAGCTCGCCTGTGGGGCTGCTCCATGGAGGGGAACTTCCCTCTAACTTGGTGCAGCGCTCAGAGAGCTGGACAGTGAAATGGCCCAGGCTTCAGGCCCCCCTTGCCCTAATTTCACATCCAAACTACTCCCAGCAGTAGCATCTACCTCGCATGTGGCTTGCAGTGYCCTGCAGCCCCTAGAGCAGTGACACTTTCTCCCCAGCCACAGCTGTGAGCAAAGGGTGSTGCACAAGCYGATGTCACCCCCAGCAAGAGCAGCCTGGCCTGAGGCTGTAGCAGGGAGGTCCCCATAGGGAAGGGCTCCTCGCCCAGTTCAGCAGTGCCCAGAGAGCCTGGGGCCGTGGAGGTGGCAGGGCCAGGTATGGGCAGAACGATGCCCGTGGCGAGACGCGTACCCTTGTGCCAGGTTCTGCAGCACTGGCTCATGTCGCCCCGCGCACGTGAGCGGGAGAGGACCCTGCAGGTGTGCGATGAGCTGCTGGGTGCTTACCAAGAAGGTCACGAGCACCGGGTGAGCAGGGAGGCTGCGCACGGGGTGCGTTGTGTGCATGGAGCTGCTTTGAGGTGTCGTGGGGAGGGCCCCCACCAGGGCCCCGGCACGGCCGGGAGAGGCCGAGCAGCWGYGGGGCTSCYGGTGASCTCYYYGCSTGMCTCTTGCWCCYGCAGCGAGGCCGCCCCTGCGAGCAGCTCGGYTCCCTGGTGGGACTGCTGGAGCCTCCAATGTGCGACAGCTCAACTGCCTCCCAGCAGCGGGCAGCAACCTGCCTCACCTCAGCCGCCTGCTGCGGACAGGAGGAGAGCAGCACAGGGCCAGCCCCGCTGCTGCCTCTGGGCAGGACATGGTCCCCGGCTCCCATCTCTCACCCCGGCATCCGTCTGTTAATGGATGGCCTATTGCCTGCTTCCCAAATGCACTAATCTGCCAGGGGGGCCCTGGCTTCTGTGGCCTTTGCTGCCCCGCCTTGTGTTCTCCACTGCAGGTAGGCGGGGCTGGTGCTACACACACTCCCCCTGCCACAAATGTGACTCTCATTCTCCTTGCTCCAGCCCAGACCGTGAATGGGGCACCCCAGACCAAGGAGGTAGGGTGCATGCGTGAGACACTCTGCACTGTCTGCTGGGAGGAGGAGGACATTCTTCAGCAAGGAGGTGGAGGAAATATTTGCCAGGCTCGTGTTGCACCTCCGGGACTCAGCCCCAGCCGTCTCCAATGTAAGAGTCCTGGGAGTGCCTTGCAAAGCAGCAGCAAGCCACGCAGCACCAGCAGAGCTGTGGTGCTGCTCCTGTCTGGCTCTGCAGACCCTCACTGACATAGACACAGCAAGATTCTTCCTTTGGGATCTCAGCTGGTGAGGAGCATTCCTGTGACAGGGCCCAATGCTCTTTTCCMGGCATGCAAGGCCACCCTGTACCTGCATGTCCTGTTTCTGCCATCCAAGATATTGCAGGGGCGCATCACCGCCAGCGTTGGGCTGAATGCAGCCAGGCCACAGGACGAGGTCTGCAGACACCTAGTGAGCAAGCTGTGCACTGGGGCTTTGTTGTTGGAGCCAGGTGCCCCTTGGCTGTGAGCTGTGAGTGGGCAGATGCCTGGCCACGTGTGCTCATAGGAGGTGTCACCYCTGCTGTGTTGCACTGGTGGGCAGGAAGGCAATGCTCCTGGACCCTGGTGAGGCTAAAGTGTGGGCAGGTAATGGTCTAGGTACATGGTGGGGTAGGTTGCGCGGGTGACGAGCTGGGACTCAGGCTCTCACTGGGGCGAGCAAGGATTGAGGCTGCTGAGGACAGGAAAGATGAGGCCTGTGTTGCTCTGTGCCTTAGGTGCTGTCTGTCACCATTTTACTGTGGATTCCAGCAACTGCTGTATGCCAAAGCCAGGGGGCTCATGGATGCTGATGAAGCTGGTCTGAAGAGKGTCCCGCCTTCCTTTGCCGGTGTCACTGCCTGCTGGATCTGCTCCTTTGCAGGTTCCTGATGCAGAGAAGTGGCAGCATCCCCTACTACTGTGAGGAACTGCCGAGCTTCATCAGCACAACATGYTCCTGTTCCACGCACTGTGGAAGGATGAAAGAACAGAGGCCAAATGGGAAAGCCTCTTCAGTAAGCACCTTAGTGGTGACGGCGTAGTCGTTGTGCTCCATCTTCCACCATGCATTCTTGCTGTTGTGTTCCCCTGTGAATTTGACATGATCAAATGAGGCACAGTGCAGAGCTTGGTGTGAATCAGGTGTGGATTCCTGCATGCCTTGCTGCTGTAATGGGCCAAGCATAGACATAGAAGAGCTGAGTGGCTTTGCAAGGGTCAGCAGCAATGCTGATGTGGCAGAAAATGGCAAATGGAGAGAAGAGGTGCTCCCTGGCCCTAAGCCCTGGTGCAGTTAGGAATGACTAGAAACTGAAGTGGTTATCATGGAGCAGTGCTGAGAGTCGTGTGGCTGCAGTTTCCCATTGTCTTTGCCCCTTCCTGCTTTATCTGCAGCCAGCGATGGCAGGATTTATGCTGTCCCCGACACCAGGTCCCAGTTGCTGGAGSTGAATGCTGAAGGGTGGAGGATGAAGGGAGGGAGGGAAGATCAGCAGTGCTTGCATGCTCCAGGCGTGACACAAACRCTCTCCCTTTTGCTAATGGCTTTATCCTGCTCTCTTGCTCCAGCAGACCAAGGAGCTGCAGTCTGACATGCTGGCCTTCCAGGCCCTGCTGCTACGGGAGGCCGCCTACGAGCTGTGGCCCAAGGTGCAGAGGGTGACCACGCACCGCGAGTGCGCAGCCTTCCTGGAGARGCAGGTGCAGAARTGCCAGTGCTGTGGCGGAGGGGACTGTGTGGCCTTCCATCGCTTTGCCATCAGCAGCACCCAGGAGAGAGGGAGCTCTGACAGTGATGCTGGCGAAGGCCGGTCTGCCAGCAGGACGAACGAGGAGACCGTGGGGGATGAGCTCCCTGCCACTACAAGTGTGCTCCCTGCCATGCTCTGCAGCCTGTGGCTTCCTGCTGTGCTTGCGCYGTTCCTGGAGGTGCTCCTCTGTCTGCAGCCCTGTGTGCAGTAGCTGTTCCCTGAAGCGCGGGGATGCCTTCAGTTCAGTGCAGAGGCTTTCCCAAGTCTAACTGAGTCCTCCCTGAGTGCAGCCGCACAGCTGGAGATGTGCTGAGCACACAGCGTAGAGCCCAGTGCTCCTGAGCGCCCTCCTGCCTTTCCCTGCTATTAGCAGAGAGCAGCCCCTGTCCTGGCGGTGACAAGAGCTTTGGGGTGCACCCCGCAGCCCAACAGGCTGAGGTGCATTTCCTGGTGGGGTTGCTACCCTTGCCCAAAACATGATACACTTGCCGTGAAGGGAGATCTCAGGGGAAAGAGGCCAGGAAAAGAGGTGCCATCCACGCCTTGACTCTCCTCTCYTCCTGCTAGGGTGTGCAAGAAGCAGCTCTTGGCCCTGGAGAACTGAGGGGATGTTTAACTCATGCATTGTTTGCAGATCCTCCAAGAGGCCGTCAGAATAAGATGAGCTTCTGGGATGAGGCTTTTTGGTGAGGAGAGCAGGATTTGACTATTAGTGGAAGTCATTGGCCTCAGGGTCTCCAGAAGGGCAAGTGGAGTTCTCAGCTTTGCCTACTGTCTGTGACAGCAGCCGAGAAAAGAGCTGTCTGTCCYCTCCTGAGGAGAGGAGCATCCTCAGGAAGCTAGTGAGATCACAGTGATGATTATCCTTTTGCAGTGCAGCAGCCCTGGCATCCTGGGGCTTTCTCACTGTAAGAGAGCAGTGCTTCAAGCTGGGCATTGCAGTGCTGCAAGGTGCGCTAAAACATGCTCTTGCTCGAGGCAGGCAGAGCAGGGCAGGTGATGCTAGCATGTCTCCTCTTCCTCTGTGATCTTGTCTCCAAACAGGACCATGGAACAATTTGTGGCCAAGACAGAAGAGATGGTGACCGGCAAGACCAAATGGACATGCGGTATTGTCTGCTCCTGTGAGTGCAAGACCATCGTGGACTTGGTGCTCATGCCCTTGGCTCACCACCACCTGGCAATGGGCAATGATGGCAGGACACTTTATTATCTGCTGGAARGTGCCACTGCCTACTTGCATGTCTCCAACAACTACCTGGTGAGCTGGCCTGCTTGCCAGAGCTCCTGCACGTGGAGGCTCCTCAAGTGCCTTGCCCTGGGCAAGCCCATTTCCCCCTTGCCAAGGACAGGCCTCTGTGGCACCTGGGCATGAACGGCTGGGCTCGGGCCCAGGCTCTTCCTCTTCTTTGCCTCTCCTGCGGCAAGAGAAGCATCCCATCCGCACAAGGTGGAGCTGCAAGGAGTGCTGTGGTGTGTGTGAGGGTGGGCATTGCCAGGGCAGAGGTGGCCTGTCCGCAGAGAGATGCAGGAGGCGAGTGAGTGGCAATGATGGGGCTGGATGCAGGCTGCACACTGATGCTCGCCTCCCCTCCGTGTGCTTGTTCAAAGGCATTTACCATCCTGAGAAAAGCCGAGGTGCTGAGGAGCTCCATGACAAAGAAAGGCAAGGGGCTGGCCAGCTTTGAAGAAGCCACCTTCCTCAGCCTGAAAGGGGAGGTAAAGTGACAGGGAGGATCTGAGGGCTCTGCTGGCGGGAGGAGCTGCATGTCCTCCTGCGCGCAGGGTGCGGGACCTTCCTAGCGTTGGGAAGCATGGCTGGCTGCTCTGCACAGCGTCTTCTGGGAGCCCTTTGCTCTCTAGCCACAGCTGGCCCAGCTGGCCCAGGCCCTTGGCCCTGAATCGACCAGAGACTTGAAGGTTCCTGTGTGYTCAGTCAGAGCCCTTTGGGACGGCCTTTACAACCCTTCGGCCATGCAGGTCTGCTACAACATGCCTCAGGAAAGCATTGAGCCTGCTGAGGAGGAAGTTCCCAGTCACCTCAGCAGATGTCTTCTTGAAGTCTGTCCTGGAGAAGTCGCCTCATGCCTCTTACAGGAAGAGCAGAGACCCCTCTCCTTCTTGAGAGGCAAGGTAAGACGCTGATGGGAAAGGCAAGGAAGTGCCACTTCCATGCTGGCCCTTGGCCCACCCCTGCCCCGGCTTCAGTGCAGAGTGTAGCTCTTAGCGTGGAGAAGGGTGTGGAAGGCCCTGGCGGCTCATGGATGGGAGGGGGTGACCTGTGCTGGATGTGGGAGATGGAGTGGGTGAGAGCAGGGAGCTGTTCCAGGGGTACCGACTGCAGAGGGAACGGGAGTGTCGCTYGGCCCCGTACAGCTCGCGGCCGCGTCCCAGCAGTTTCTCCTGTGTGGCAGGAGGGAGAGGCTCCCCTGGCTGCTGCGGCRGAGCCATTGCCTGGCCCTCCTGTGGCAGCTCTTCAGCCTGCAGAGCACTTCCAGTGGGCAGAGGCCCTCGTGCCTGGCAGTGTGCAGGAAGCTCTGCGCAGATGTGCAGTCCAAGCACGCGAGTCACGTGAGTGCTGGCTCTCTGCAGCAGTGACGTGTTTCTGACACAGCTCCTTTCCCCTGGCCAGCARGAGGAGGCCAAAGGCCACGAAGATGGCCACGTGCTCAAGCTTTTCTTTGCAAGCYTTCGGGAGGCATGTGTTGCTCTCGGTTTTGGTTGTTCCTCTCATTAGATTTGTTTCCTGATTGTAACCAATTTCTGTACTGTGRGATTTCCTTGTGGCCATTTTTGCAAACCTCGTGTTTATAAATACCCTGTGGCCCGTGTCTGGACCTGGCCRCAGTTAGAAATGCGTAAGAAGAGCTGGTTGTCTGAGTGAGAGGCCTGTGAGTAAAACAGAACAGAGGAAATGGCCATTTGGTTTATGGTCCACGTCCTCTAGGCCAGGGAATCACCCTGGCGAGATTCCACCTTTTGTGCATTCGCCTATCTGGACCGTTTCAGATCCTCCGGTGGTACATGGAGCACGTGCAGCACTGCCAGGAGCACGGGCAGCCTGGATGAGTGGCGGCAGTACGGGTGGATGGCTGTGCGGCTCAGCACTGACATTGAACCTTTCAAAGGAGGGCTGTTAAATGCTGCAGAATTCACCCAGGCCCTGTCCCATGTGAACCTCATCCTGGGAAATCTGCCCCTCTCTGTCGACGTCAACAGGTAGTGACCACACTCGCTGTGAGCAGAGYTCTCTGCAGAGAGAGCCTGTGCGAGTCTGTTTTTGTCTAGCCAGGCTATCGCGCCATGAGCCTGAGCATGGAGATGGAGAAGCTCCACCTGGACTGCAAGGTCCTCACCATGCTCTTCACGGCACTCGTTCTCCAGATGAGGTAGTCCTGCTGCTGCACACACTGCTGCTTGTGTGGTGTCAGGGGGTCACTGCAAAGGTCGAAGGAGTTACCAGAAAGAGCAAAGAAGGGAAAGAGTGGGAAGATGGGAGTGGGGTGGGAAGCATTTGGAGGTGCAGACTTGGATGCCACACCAAGGAGGCTCATTGTGTTTCTCCCCAGGTATCCAAAAGGGAGCAGGGTGGCCAGGAGCCTAGGACTCATTAGCCTAGAAGGCAGCCCAATTCCAGGTCATGTGTACAGTGTGTGCCTGTTTCTCTCCGGACAATGTAGGTCTGTGAGGCTTGGGCAGTAAGACYGCTTCCAGAAGCCCTTTGAAAAGGYGAAGTGGCTGCTGAAGGGAGCGGACGGCTCCTTTTTGGCTACCCAAGCACACACGTGGATGCTGGAGTGCTACTGCCTGGTGCTGAAAAATTAGGTGGAGCACAGCTCATCAAGAGCCTGGGAAGGCAACCGAGGGGCTCTAAAGATGAGGGAAGAGGAGGAATGCAATGTGCTGTGAGGGACTGTAGGGAAGGCTGCCGTGGCCTAACAAGGCCAGGTGGAAGCAGGCGTGATGGGATGGAGCCAGGGAAGAGGCAGAGTRTAGGAGGTTAGGGAGGACCATGGCAAAGCCTCCTCTCACAGCGGGTCTCAGCAAGAGGTGGAAGAAGAGGCAGTTGGGAGAAAGGGCCTCTTGGACATGTGAGAATGCCCTTATGGCAACAGCCTGCAGGAGAGGAGAAGACTTCCGYGGCCAYGAGCTAGCAAGCCCTGCTGACATTCCTGCTCCATAGGAGGGCTCGTGGCTCCGCAGAGCTTTGTGCCTTTTGCCAGCCSTGCCAGCTGTGCACTCCTTGTTGCTTTGTGGCTGCTTTTCTCCTTAGGCATCCGGTGCTCTAGTGGAACTCGGTGCCTTCTTCTGACATGCCTCTYCCKTGTTGTCTTGGTAGCTCGCAGAAGAGGYTCTCTCTCGCTGCTTTGCRTGCCCAGAGTRCACCACCTGAGAGTCTACCTGTTCCACATGGTGGCTAACAAAGCAGAGAGCCTTTCATGCCTCAACCAGGCCCTCCGAGCCTGTAAGGTTCGAGCCTGTAAGGGGGAGGCTAGCTTCACCTCTTAATAGGGATACCAAGTACTGTGGCAGCTATAGGCTCAACTCTGGCAGCAGCAGTCTATGGCCTTGATCCGACCTCATTCMAAACAATTAGTCAAGTTCAAAAAWRGTATKWTTTATTCAAATGCAACTTTCACAAAGCAGGGTTTGGATGTCAGTATGGGAATTTCTCTGCTACACATGGSGTTCTTAGYTAACTTCAATGTAAAAATGGGCAGTAATTACTCACCTAAAGAGATGGGAGTTCTGGTTGACAAGTTAACCATGAGGCAGCAGTTTGCCCTCGTGGCCAAGGC
>PTEX01000230.1:1198800-1210014 GCA_003342815.1 Eudromia elegans | reverse complement strand
CAAATCCATGAAATATTTTCTGCAATATGTGAGGAATAAAAAGCTTGATAAGTTTGTTTATTTTTCAAAATGGATGCGTTACTTGGGTCAAAATGTTCGAGACAGCAGCACTGCATAGTGAATCCATTAAGCATGAATCAGTGGGAGTGCAGGATCATAGTTTGTGTTGTTAGTTGCTATATTGGGACTTCAGTACAGATTTTCAATTGTTAGAAGTCAAATTTTTGCTTTTCAGGTGTGTAAACTCATAAAAAAGCCACAGTTATATAGGAGGAAATTGTAATTCAGATGAGAAATAACATAGCAAAGATGTCCCTCTTTGCATTCGCTCTTGTATCTGTTGATGCATATGTGTGTTTTTTGGGGTTTTTTCTTTCTTTTTTTTTCTTTAATAGATCTTGTCTGTTGGGATCTAATAAAAGGCTAGGGACTTATTTGGTTTATAAATGCATGGTATGTTATTAGATATCCAGAGAGAAAAGGTCAAAGGATGTTTCTTGTGTTATCAATTCTTCGATGGGAAAATATATTAAAAACTAGAGAATATAATACTACATAATTTAGGAACACGATATATAATGTGGCTTGAGAGACAATTACTGTGTTTTTTATTTCTGTATTTTTCCGTCTACTGAATGCATTTCAGCAACACTTGGTTTCTTGCTGTAATGCTATTTGTAGCTGTTTGATGAAGTTCACAGCTTCATCACTCCATTACTGTGGAGTACCAGATAAAAATGAAGCCTTCATTTCAATTGTGCAAGTCATATTCTGAAAAACTTACTATTCTTATTCTTATGTGGGTAACTCTTTTACTGGTTTTATTCAATTTTGTCAATCTCAAAGATAAATTTTAAAGCACTTTTAAAGATGTACATACCTTGCATTTGTCTGTTATTTTAGAGTTTATTCATTTAAAATTGTATGCAGTGTATAGATACATAGAAAGTGTTTGCATGACATCCTATTGTCTGTGATGCACATATTAAGGATTCAGATACAGGAGGCCAGGCCCTTCAGCAGCTAAGCCTGACAAGTAATAAGAAGTCTATTGGTTGTAACAGGAATATGTTTGTTGAGAGCATTATTGGCATTGGTGTCCCCTATACCTAATTTGATAAACATTTCCCTGATTTCAGTGACCTACTTGGGGATGTTGAATTGTTCACACCGTTATGTTAGGGAAGCCTGACAGATTTTATAAAAAGAAAATTCCTTGTCTCTTTTGGATGATTGTTTATTTCAGAAAATTGTGATAAGCCCTGAAAAGCTAAATTACCACTTAAACCTAGTTAAGAACAAAATGAATCACAGAAAGGGAGCTAAAAATGATGCTAAGAATCTGTATTGGTAGAAAAGATGAAGGTTGAATTAAAAAAAAAAAAAAGTCCAAGTTGTTTGCAGAAATTGGGTAAATGCATTAAGAATGTATCCTAATTGGTGACTGTTTTCTGCTTTGATTTCAATTGCTTAACACTGTTGCAGGAAATCTGGAAATAATTATGCTTCATTGGTAGACGTTTCTACTTGGCAGTCTCAGAAATGTGTTTGAATTGTACAGTAGTCCTGGTCATCCCTCCTCATCCTCAGCGTTCCTGTGAATGTCCTATTGATTGTACTGAGCTAGTGAAGCAAATAATTATTTTGCCATTGGGGACTACTGAACTCTAAAAGCATGTGAGAAGGGGGCCTGCACTGTCTTTTGGAGCCAGACAGAAATTTCTGCTAAGGTTTGAGGCATTTGTAGTGCTCTCTAAGCAAGAAAACACCTTCCAGGGAAAGCAGAAGTTTTAGAAGAGGTGGCATTTTGGCATGCAAGATGATGATTAAATTTAGGCAAAGGCCCCATGTTTCCTTTTGGTGAGGAACTTGAGCATATTGTGAAATGGGCAAATCAGATGCACTGGGTAATTAATAAGTAACTTGGAATAAATTGTGCCAGAATGGAATTAGTTTTTATTCTGTGATCTGTGCTCTGGAAACTTTGTTTGAATCCTGTCTCTCAGTACAGATTCAGTGCTTCTCCTTTTCCCCCCAGTGTTGTAAAAGTCAAGAAGACTTATGGCCAACTAACCTTAGACTTTTTTTTTAATGCGGTTATATAACAGTTGTGAACATGTACTATTTACATTGAATGGTGTTAAGAAATCTTAATTAGGATCAGAATTTCAAATGGAAAACAGGAGAAAGCCACTGTGCATCCTCACTAATTGTGCACACTCCTGTACTAAGCAACATTTCTTTCTCTCTCTGTTTAGAAGAAGAGGGGTTTCTCTCTCTCTCTCTCTTTTTTTTTTTTTTTTTTGAGGGCTCAATATTTGGGCTTCTTCAGGCCTCTAAAATGAGAAGTATATGTGGGGGAGACCAGTGGGGAAATATTCTTGAAGGTGCAATTTTAGTTTTGGAGAGTTATGCTCCTTAGTTGAAGGAGAGAGAGAGAGAAGGGCCATTCAGAGCTGAAGCTTGTTTTTGTTTGCTGAGAATTGACATCTGGATGAGCCTGTATCCTCCTGTGTAGCAAGGAGAATTTAGGGGGCTATATGAGTAAACATGACCTTTGTGAATGCTGTATTTTTATTGTTGTCTTCAGCTAAAGAGTATGTATGTTCCCACATGTATTCTGTTAGGTCTTCCTACTAGATTAACGTCTTGATGGCTTTTTAAGAAGACCAATGAAGAACCTGTCCATCTAGAATTTCTGGTGTCTTCAAGAAGACTTCAGAAAAAGTTAGTTTGGAGAGAGGAGCGGGTAGGGGGAGGCAAGCTTCTGCAGACAGACTTCTTCTCCATCAGCAAGGGCACAACACACAGATCCACATAAAAGTCTTTTTCATCTCCTCAGGTCATGTACTGGATTTTCAATCTCTTCTGTATTTTCAGGCTTTGTCCTATGTACTGTCACTTCTCAAAGATGAGAATGAAAAGTGATGAAGTAGTTTGGCATCATCCAGCTATCAAATAAGTTCCACATGTGCTAGAACTGACACATGCTGAAGTGTATTCTGTACTGGCAAAACAAAATACATGCACATACACATATATTTTGTGCACAGAAACTTCAACTTCGGTGTTTGGTTTGAGGTTTCTGTGTCTTTGTAGTCAACAGGAAGCTCTGGATGCAGAAATGTGGTTATTTAGAGGAGGCTTTGTGTTGAGGCCTCCACATGTGTATGTACCTAGGAGCTATTCCAGTCTGTACTGGAGAAGGACATGTGATTGTAGATGTCTGAGGTGTGCTGACAGTTCGGGTGTTTCCACTGCATGGGTTGTCCAGCTCATCAGACATATCAGCTCTGTTGAAAGAAATGTGGAAATCAAAGCTGTCTGCACCCTGGATTTTTTTGCCAGGGTATAACACAGTGCTAGGGATAAAAGCTGGATGTGGACACTTGTTCTTTTGCTTTTTTTGATGCTCCCCACTTTTTTTTTTTACTACATTTTTACTCTTTCAGGAGAGAAAAATTGAGTTTTAAAGTAGCAGATATAAACTTCATTTTCCATCTACATTTTTATTATTACAAAATCAAATTTTTATCTCACCTTGGCAACTGGTTAAGCTAGGTTAAGGCAGGCTTTGTTTTCACCTTGATTTGTAAGAAGTGGCTACCATTCTGCTTGTAAAGAATTGTGCCCATTTTGTAAGGAATTTGGCATAGTACTTCAGGTGGCATTGGCAGTGTCAGAAAATCACAGCTATGGCTGGAGAGTTCCTCACACAATAAATTTCAGGTTTTCTTGTTGCTGAAGCTGCATTTGCACTCTCACAAAGACCAAGCAGTGAACTATATTACGTTTCTAACATCTTGTGGCTTTAAATGAGCAAAGTCAGTACTTTCTGAGAGCATAGGATAGTAGTTTGACTCTTCATTTTGTGTGGAAATTGATGTTGTTTTTTTTTTTTTTCTTTTTCTGTCAGCTTACCATGTGTATCTTAAAGTACCTTAAAATATAATTTGCATTTTTAATAAGCAGTCATTTCTTCACTGGCTTACTGCATTCTCCCTCAAAAAGGCAGGACTTCCCAAATTTTTATAAACCTTGGTATGACAGATAGCACATTTCACTTCTGAGTGTTATTTGAGAAGTAAGAATATTTTCACAAGAGGGAAGAGAACAAAGGCCAAAAAAAAAAAAAAAGTTAACTCATGGAAAATTGAATGAAATGGTCTTATATACGGCGTATGAGAACCTATTGATTTGTTTTATCTTATTCAGGTGCTTTTCACTATTTCAGTTCATTATTTCAATATTTTCCCATAATGAAATGTTAAAAGTTGAACCATTCTCAAGCTGTTGACTGAAAAATAAGTTGACTTTTCCTCTCTTCCCTCAGGAAGGTATTCTAATAACTTCCTCATGTTTATTGTGAATCTACAAACCACACAGAAGGGGTCACATTAAAAAAGGCAGATAATATCAATCTGAATCTGTCCTCTCCTTATAGTTCCTTATTTCTCCATGAAACATTGAGAAACATTTTATTTACTTGGTAGCAATTCAGAAAGTGTAATTAAATGGCAGTTAATGCATAGAATTTACTTTATGTTACTATTGCTTTGTTGGACTTTCTGAGTTTCTTTAAGAAAATACTGTGCTACTGTGAGCTGCTACTGCAGATGAGACGAGAATAAAAATTACTCTGGCTGGCCAGGGAAGGCATAGCTGGCTGAAAACCTGTGTGCTGTTGTAGGAATATTGGAGCAGATGAATGTGGACACTTAAAATGTCTTTGCTGGGAAGATGGTGCATTGGGTCCCAGGTTAAAGTGTGAACAGAATTAAAAATAACAAGTATGACAGACCCATTAGTTGATGAACATAACTGATGTTTTGGAAAACAACAACAAAAGCTTGAAGTTGAGGCAAGATTTGTCCTTGAATTGGAAATAGCATTGAAATGGAAATCTTAACAATGTGAGGTTGCTCTATGGAGCATAAGAGGAGCTCCAATGAATAATTAAACAAGTGATAGCTAATAAAATATACAGCACATTGCTTCAAACTAAGAAATTGTAACTCTGCCTAAGGGATGAATGTTTTTCATTACTTTTTAATTGTTGCCAGTGTTGACCTTCAAGGTCTTTTTCTGGCAGATAATTTGTTATGGTAAGGATGAGATCATTAAGTATTTTAGCACAAGCCACATGATGCAAATAGTTTCCTAATATTATAGAATGCTGATGTGGTAAGAGTTTGTTTTCTCAGGAATTTGTTCTCCATATTTAGTTATTCCCCCCCCCCCCGATAATATCTGTAAGAGCACTTCTACTGTAATCTTGCAGGGCAGAGGTTGTAGGTAGTACAGTAGCAAACATAAGCAATGTTTGCTGTGAGATTTTTTTTTGTGGAAGATTTTTTGGGGAAAAAACACAGTTGAATTACAGTAAGTATTTCTGT
This sequence comes from Eudromia elegans, assembly GCA_003342815.1. NCBI lineage: Eukaryota > Metazoa > Chordata > Aves > Tinamiformes > Tinamidae > Eudromia > Eudromia elegans. Next base: position 1,204,618 of record PTEX01000230.1, on the reverse strand, counting down.
AAAATCTTGCTATATTTTTTGGCTCTTAGCAATATTTGTGTATTCTTAGAGTATGTATTCTACTTTTTTTTCCCCTGTTCATGAAAGCATCTACGTAGGAGCCTGTAGGTTTTCCCTGTGCCGAGCTGAGCTTCTGTGGTTTCCTCGACTGCAGGGCCTGTATTCAAGGAACTGAGTGTTACTAAACTTTGCTAGCTTTATACTGTAACTCTGTATTATTGTTTTGGTGTTTGCATAGATAGGCATTAAAATATGCATTGGACAAATACCATTACGATCTGTGTTAGCAAATCTTGTTTTAAATTTTCTACAGGCAAATATTCGATTGTTCAATTCTTCTGCTGTTTGCACAGTAAATGCGCCTGCTTGGAGGAACAAGGCAAAAGGGTGACTACATGTTTTAGTCGTTGTATGGGAAGGAGGGGAGTAGCACATGTTCTCTTTTCTGTAAGTTTACTTGCCATTATTTGCAACAACTACTCTGGTCCCTCGTGCCCCCTCCCTAAGAGGCAGAAGGGGAAGGGGAAGGACTGTGAGCAAAGCTGAGCAGCTGGATAAGGCCAGTCAGATAAGCTGGCCAGTGCAGGCAGCTGCTGGGAATGTGGCTAGAGCAAGAGGCCTGGAAGGTAACAGTGGAGCTCCCTGAACTTCCCATGGGAAGGGGGCATTGCCGTCAGCCTCCCTTCTCTTTCCATCGGTCTCAGCTGCCAGTGGTGAAAGAGGAGAAGGAGGAAGGCATGTGTGTGTTTAGGTGGAACCTACCTTGGCAATTCAGCACAGCAGCATGTGTCTGGTTATACTGGTGGCCTTGTCCCAGGCAAGCATCAGTGCTCAGGCTGCCACAGGCCACACAAGAGCCCCTGCAGGCTCAGTGGCTGGACCATATAATTTTTTTTTTTCCTTGTGCAACCTGTTATTAAGCTATGCAGATAGCTCAGTTTTATGGAAATTATTTGTTTTTTATCTGTTACATCTTAAAAATTAAAAAGTGATTACTATGAATTTTATTAATTTGTCCTTTACTAATCTGTAGACCATATCATTTTCACATAAATATATTTTTCTCTCGTCTCTTATGACTGAAAATTCAGTATGTCATTTTCTGTCGTCTTGCAAAAAGATATTCAGAATCAGGTCTGTCATTTATAGTCATGAGTAAGCCTTGTATTCTGCAGGGAGTTCTGTGTTCCCAGATCAATAAACTTGTAACACTTTCCCCAAATATTTTTTCAGAAATCTATTTAAATTAAGTGGAAATGGAAGTCTTGTGACTGTAACTATCACATGTATTTTTAGCATTATTTTTGCAAAGGTAATCTAACTAAAGTGTCTAACATAATTAAGGGAATAATATAGCTACCAGAGGATCACCTTCTTGAGGGAAATGTGGGGTGGTCCATTGCTGTGGCTGCACAAATATCTCCACAGTGCATTTCAGCAGTGGGAACACTGAGAAACGAGGCACCCAAACTAGCCTGTGATTTCCCTAGGAGGGGATCTTTGCTTGAGAAAGTAGTAGAATTTCTCAAACTTGTTGAATTTGAAGTACAACCTCCAAGTCCAGTCCCATTTTTCAATTTCTTGATGCAATAAGTTTTTGGTGGGTGTGAAGGACAGAAGACACACCTGGGAGAGAGAGGTGACATTTTTTGCCTTTTGGAGATGCACAATGATAAAGCAAATCAGTCAGAATATTAATTGTTTTCTTCAGTTACTTTCAGTTTAGTGATTTCCCTCTTAGATATATCAGAACAGTAGAAGAAATATATATATACTTGATAAGACTAAAATCATTAGGATATTCAAGGTTATGGATAATATTAGAAAAGGAAGTAGTGCTAGACAAAAAGAGCCCAGTTAATTACATAGCTCTTGGACAAAGAAGGCTACAAGTGGAAGCTATTCTTGTGGCATTCAGCACCTGCAGGGTGTTTTTTTTTTGGTTGGTTTGTTTTTTTTTTTTTTTTTTTTTTTTTTTTTTTTTTTTTTCCTCCACCATCCCCGGTCTGATTAGATTTGATTTGACAGGAAAAAATTGTCATTTATAGGAGAACCAGCCAGTATTCTCTACTATACTTTTCATGATCACTTTGCGATTAATGGAGAAGTCAAGATGCAAAATAGTTATGAAATAGCATTAGGATCTGGCTTTTACTTGTAGCTCTTCACAGTTCAGCAGACTATCTGAATGGTGTTGTGTATATTTGACTTCGCAAATGGCTACAGTAGAGGACAAGAGTGCCTCTAAAGACATAGGTTGCTGTATATCTATATAAATTCCTTGTCATACCATCCACTGTTTTTTCTTCTCAGAGGGGTTGCATTCATCATGTAACGGTGACAATTATCATCTAATTCAGATGAGGATGTCAGAGTTCATCAGGGAATGTTATCTTCAGAACATCCACCAGTAAAGAGGTTGAATTCATATTTTAAAGGAACTTTGTTGTTGTTTTATCCCTACCCAGATCAATCATTTGCCTGTCCTCTTTTGGAAACACAGTTTCTCAAGTCAGCGAGGAAAGATTGTGCATGATGCAGCATATATAATGATAACGAATTGAAGARACTATCAGCAATGCAATTTCAGAGGATGAGTAAAGTTAAGCATCAGCTACCATATTATACACCCTGCAAAACAGTAGATTAGAAATAATGGTAATCATTATCAAACATATCATTGGATTGAAAATAGTACTAACTCCTTAAAAGGCAAGGTGTACTAGAACAGTAAATTCACTGGCAGATATAGTATTTGCAGGAAATCCAGTACTGCAAAAATCTAGAAGCATAAAGAGGAAAAAATGGTTATAGATTCTTATGTGATGGCGAAGGGTCATTGAACTTGTGTTTTTCAGAAACAGATTAAGGGATTTTAAAGGTATGTAAATACCTCCCATAGGTCATGAAACTCAACACCTTGAATCACTGGAGAAGAAATTGCTTTTTTTAGTCTTCTTTTATAGTTACAAGTTTCCTTTGTGCTGAGTCTTGCAGAATAGCTCATAATCCTCAGTAATAACAAGTGTAATAGGATTCTTTTACGTGATGATTCTACTGAGGGGAAGGCAGCGAATGTTATTCCCTCTTCTTTTGGTCCATAAAAGTTCAGAAATTCTCTTTGGCTGTTAAGAAGTTATCATGGACTGACATTCTTTTGACTCTGAAATGAACATCTCTTAAAATGAGTATGATGTTGTGATTAGGGACAGAAGTTTAAGGAATGACTGTTAAATTTGGGTGCCTCTATTTGTTGCTTGACTTGACACACTCTTTAGAAGTTAAATTCCATGTCGTTTGTCACTGAATTCATTTGGAGCTGAAATGAAAACATGCTTTAAAAAGTCAAAATACAAATTGATACCTGAGATCTGACACATTCAGAAAATAGTGAACAGTTTTAAAAATGTCCCATTGACATGCAAAACTGTCAGTTATCCCATTTAGATTCCCTATTCTTCTCACATTTATTTCACRAATGTCTGTGAAAAACACTGCTAAATCAGGACTGTGATTTAGCACACTACAATTAGTTTGTATTACAGTAGTCATAAAGGCAAGAAGTTTGCCTCTTGTTGTGTAGTGGGCCTGTTAAGCAGTAACTATGTTACTGAAGGCAACTCTTGCAAATTTTCTCTGCCTATGGTGGTTTAAGAGAGTGATCCTCTATGTCTTTTGGACTTGATGTGTTTCCTACCACCCCTGCCATGGGTTTTCTGTCCCCCATGTTCTTTTAGTCATGAATCAATTGAGTTTGTGGCTGTAACCAAAAATGTGAGAACAAAAATTGGTTAGGAAAAGAAGATGCAACAATAATGCCCTTTTCCTGTTTTTCTGAATAGATAAGTGCTTGTTCTTTAAAACAAAGTTACCGTCCCAGGTGCTAGCACTGAGTTTCTGAACACATGGTGTGTATATGCATGTCTGCACAGTATACACGTAGCATAGCATCTACAAATCTTTTCCAACAGACAGAATTGCAAGTGTTTGCTCCCCAGTTGTGTAGCCCCAAGAGCACTTTCTTCCAAAAAATCTCAGACAAAATGCTGCTTGACGGGAGTGAGTGATTGAACTGCTGCTGCTTTGGAGTGCCCAGTGCCTGCCTGAATTCCGTCAGGATACGGGCAGGCTATACAGCAAGTGCTTTATAATGTCCGTGTTTCCCAGCTGAAGTAACTTATCACATTTCTCGCATTCTTGGCATCTGGTGTTGCACCAGGTGAATTCTTCTTTTTTTCTGTCTATGTTTATATCTATAAAGTGGGTGTWGGGAGAGTGGATGTGCAAAGTATCAGGAACTGAAATAGGATGTCTTAAGGCTGGCTGAAGGCCAAGATGAAATGCATCTCTCTTGGCAGCAGGGGTGAGTGAGAGAGCCCTGTGATACTGGAGAACTTATTTTTTAATCGGTCAGGCTCATTCCTACCTCAGCTGACCTCTATTGTCGGGCACCAAGCAGGTTCGTGTCCTGTGCGTGCTGTCCTCAGCTGTGAGGTCCTCCAGCTTCCCTGCCTGCCTCGTGGCAGGGAAAGAAAGAGGTACGTAGAGGAGTGAAGCTCCAGGCGCATCTCGCGTTATTTCTGTCATTTGGTTAGACGATGGCTTATGTAGTCTGGTGAAGGTGATATTTGGTTCGGGGAAGCCAGGTTTTGGTGAAGAGATGGAGCAAAGCCTCCTGCCCAGCCCCAGTCCCGGGCTCCTCTGCCAGTCGGCCAGCCAGCAGCCGTGCCTGTTGCGTTCGCCCCCGCTTCCCACCCTTAGGAGACGTCACCACCCTCGCTCGGCGCTGGCCACAGGGAGAGCTGCGCTTGCCACGAGTGTCCCCATGTCACCGCGTCTCACTGCCTTCCCCTGCCAGGCTCCGTGTGGGCCCTGGGCTGGCTGGCTTCTCTGGTCAAGCAATATTGACAGACAGCAGCTGCCGCGGTGCCCCGCTCTCCTATAGCACTCGTGGAAGCTGTGCTTGATCTGCAATGCATTCATGGCATGTTTTGGTTTCTGTGCCAGAGGCAATCCGTTAGGAATATGGTTTTGGTCAGTATTTTCCTAGGGCCCTTTCCAGAAAAGGCAACACATGGGCTTTTGGCCCAGAGGAGCTGTGAGACCCGTGTGAGCTGTGCAGCCATGGAGGGTAGAGGCAGGCCAGGGAAGACACTTCCATGAAAACAGTGATGAGAAGGAAAAGGGAAGCTTGGATTAGTGTCAAGAAAGGGCTGCAGAAATTTTCTATGAAACAAAATTTTTCATAGCACTGGAGCTGAGTGTCTGGCCTGTGTGCTTGGCATCCTTCCTCTCCAAGCTGTGGAAATTTTGCTGGAAGTTAATGCTTCCACTGCTGCATTTTTTCATTCATTTTCTAGCTCTGTGTAAGGATGCTGGCAGGAAGTGAGCGTCCGGTGAAAGCAAAAAAGTGTTGCAGAAAAATTGCTCATCAAGCCATTTTTCCTAGAGAGAAAAGAGCTGCAGCAGGCTGAAGTGCCTAGAAACACCGTAGCGTTCTTGCCTGCAAAAAGTCTGCATGGTCTTGCAAAGGTGCTGCCTTCCGGAGCTAATTCTTGGTGTCAGGAGCGCGCTGACCTGTTCCCTAGTTACACTGTGAGTTATACCCTTCACATTTGAAGCACCAGGCGGTTTCATTTATTGCTTTAATGAGAAAAAGATGTGCATCAATTGGGTTATTAGTTCATAGATTTGATAAATTATGAAATGTTATTCATTTCCCCTTATGCAATAAATTGCTGTAAGTTCCAAGTTTTTTATTTAAATACACACATTAGGTTTTCTACCTGATTTGGTCTATGAACTGTATAAATATGTA
>PTEX01000230.1:1001275-1190667 GCA_003342815.1 Eudromia elegans | reverse complement strand
GGTCCTTTTTTTTTTTTAAATTAATAGATAATTCTGAATGTCTCTGGGCCGCCTTAAAGGAGAACATTTTCTGAAATGATCTTTGCTGTCAGTCGTGTATTTATCAAGGTTAAAAATATCACTGTACTTCAAAAATGAGCACAAACATTTGTTTAAGGATGTAATATAGTCTGCTTTGGAAGAGGCTTAAACAAAGGATTAAGTTGGTAGGATGCGGGTTGCAAGGTCAATCAAAGGGCATTTTATAGATGTGAAGATGTTCCATTTAAATGTTGGTTGAGGCTTTCCACATCACTTGATTAGACAAATGCAGAATTAAATAATAAAAGTCAGGGTCAGATGCATTCTGAGTGTTTTTAAGCTAGTTTATTGGTTGTTCCAGGAGCCTATATTTGGCTCCAGATTCTTAAATCAGTTTGTCATCTTACTGAAAAGATGTTTTCATATATATATATATATATATATATGTGTCTGTGTATATACACATCTTTTTTATATATGTATTTATACAGACAAAATGTGTATAGGATGACACGTTTTCAGTAAGATGACAAACCAATTTAAGAGTGTATGTGTATGCACACTTATATACATACACATATGCTTTTTTTTATATATAAAATATGTGTGTGTGTGAATACACAAGTTTCTTAAACAGCTATCTCCTGGAATTATGTATTGTTTGACTGGATTTTGTCATCTTGGAAGGAGGTGAGGATGCCTTTAATCATTTTCAAAATATGAATGGAATTATATATAGTTTTTCATTATCAGAAAGGTAATAATTGTGTTTTTTTGCATTATAGTGGCTGAAAGCTGGTATACTATATTWGTCATTACTGGTTTAGTGTATATATGTGTGTGTGTATATACATATATATCTATACATATATATATGTCTGTACTCTATATAGTCCTGAGCGAAAAATAGTGAGCTTGGGTATCGTAGAATCATAGAATGCTTAAGGTAGGAAGAGACGTCTAGAGGTCATCTAGTCCAACCTCCCTGCATGCGAAGGGTCCCCTAGAGCATGTGGCACAGGGTGATGTCCAGGCGGGTTTTGAAGATCTCCAGAGAAGGAGACTCCACCACCTCTCTGGGCAGCCTGTGCAAGTACTAAGAGAGGTGGTGGAGTCTCCTTCTCTGGAGTATAGTAACTATATTGCAGTTGAGAAAGTGCACAATTACTTCCAAGATTGTATAGAGGACTATTTGCTCAAGTGTATGAGTTTATTCTCCAAGGTTTGTTCTGTAGTTGTATCTGGGAACGAGGTGTTCCCACGGAGATACCGCAGGACCACGCTATAGCCAAGAGCCCCTTTGGTTTCCAGCACTGCCTGGGGCACGGTCTGAAGGGCGGCTGACGGCCCTAGAAGTGTCGCTGGTGCAGAAGAGGAGTCAAAGTGTTCCTGTCGCTCAGACCAGATATATCTGCGTGAACGTTTTGGTTTGGATCAGGAAGGTGCTTCTGAAGCAAGTCTGCTCCTTAGCCTTGCTTCTTGCCTACATTGCAGAGCAAGGCACATAAACTCATTTCTTTCTAGATGACTCTAACCCAAAACTTGGAAATCGGTATTTGGTCCATGGGAACAGACTGGCTTTAAGTGAAAGTGAGCACCAAGACGTGCCCGTGAGGACACGGGCTCCTCCACACCGGGTGTTTTGCACTATGGACAGCTGTAGACAGCACAGAGGGGCTCTGCTGCCTGGCGCAGGATAGGGCGCTGGTGCCGTGGCCTAACGCCTCTGCCAGCCACCAGCAGCACGGGCCTAGGGAAGACGGTAAAGGGCAAGCACATAGTATTGCCTTCCTAGCATGTTTTGCATTGCTTCCAGCAGTTTTCATCTCTCAGACTTCCTGAAACAGAGATGGTATCTTGACTTTAATAGCCCTTGATAGATTTTTTTTTTTTCCTCCCATTAATTTTCTGATGACTTTTACAAACATGTGCCTTTTTATCATCCACAAGATACCGTGCAATGAGCTCTATAGTRGAACAATGTATTGGTTAAAAAGAACCTTCTTTTGTTTGGTTTTAACTTGCTACCTGACAATGTAATTTGCTACTCTTGTCTTTATCTTGTAAGAGAAAAATGACTACTTATCCATTGGTTTTGTCACTCTATCACAGATCTCTTTGATATCGTGTTTATAGTTTGTCTTCCAGGCTGGAAAATCCATGTCTGTTTAGTTGTACGGAAGCCATCTCATACCTTTGATGTTCTGTGCTGTTTTTCTTTATGCATTTTCTAGTTCTGTTGCATCTTTTTGAGTCTCGGGGACTGCTCGCAAGCCAGACAGCATATTCAGTAAGCAGTATCTGTCAYTTAAATAGTACCTTAGTGATGTGTTCTGTTTTGTTCCATGTTTTTGGTAATTTCTAACTTTTTTTTTGGACTACTGCTGAAACTAAACTAATATTTTCATACATGTGTCCCTTATGAGTGTAAGATCTCTTTCTATAGTGGTCATAGCTCATCCAGCACCATATTGTATCCTGTTAGCATGAGGCAGCAATGTGCTCGTGTGGCAAAAAAAAATAAGGCCAGTGATGTGGGCCATGTTAGTTAGAGTGCCACCAGCACTCTGGTCACCAGGTCACGGGGGTGGCTCTTCCCCTGCACCCAGTGCTGGAGTCAGACACTGCCATGCTGGGTCCAGTGCTGGGCTGCCCAGTGTGGGTCTGCTGGAACAAGTCCAGCAAAGGGCCAACTGGAGCACCTCTCATATGAGGAAAGGTTGAGACTGCTGGGATGGTTCATCTAGAGAAGACTGAAGGGGGGCATATACTGTGTGTAAATATCTGAAGGAAGGTGCAAGGAGGATAGGACCAGGCTCTTTAACCAGTGGTCCCCGATAATAGGGCAAGGGGCAACAGACACAAACTGAAACATGGGAGGTTCCATCTGAACCTGAGGAAAAACTTCTTTGCCCTGGAGGTGACCGAGCCCTGGAAAAAGTTGCCCAGAGGGGTTGTGGACTCTGTAGATTCTCAAAAGCTGTTAGGACAATTTTGGGCAATGTGGGGGGGATGCTAGAGAAGGTATATTTATCTTTGCAGGTGCAAGAGGAGATATCTTTATCTTTACATGGTCCTTCCAGCCCCTACAGTTCTGTGATTCTGTGCTCTGTAAAACTGGAATTATTTCCTTCCCACCCATCCTTGCCACTACCCCCTGAAGTTCTTTATATCTGCGAGCACTGAAGTTGCCTTCCATTTTGCTGGCTGCTCTGTTGCTATGCAAGAGTCTTTGCAGTTCTTTCAGGGAGCTTGTGTTTGTATTGCCATGAATAACTTCATTCTAGCACCTTTTCTCCTCACTGCTTTTCACCCTTTTCCTACCCATTTATTCAGCTGTATCCTAACAATAATTCCTGTGTAACACCAGTATTGACCTACGTTAATTAAGAAAACTGAATGTTTGCTATCATCTTTTATTTCCTATCTTTTAACAAGTTCTTTCACTGTTTGAAGTTCAAACTAGTTTATTGATCTGATCGTGTTTGTCCTGACATTCATTGATCTGATAGCAATGCTAATAGATTTATGAGGCAATTGCCTTGTTGACTCTTTTCTAGCATGTTTTATCTAGCTCTGTGTTTAAAGAATTATGTTATATGTAACAATTTCTGTCAATTTGTTCAATATGCGTATCACATTATCTGCTTTGYGGTTCTGTACACCCCCTTAGGAGCCCTGTTAAGAGATTAGCACTGGGTTTGCTATCTCACTTTTTTTGCTACAGAGATGGTTTCACATGACATTAATGTGAGCCATAACAGCTCAGTTGTGCATTCATGGATTCCTGCAGAACGTAAGGGAACATCATCTCACGCTTGTGATTGATTACTACCCATTTTGCCAATACTTCTCCTGTGACCTTTATCACTGATGTTCACCTTCCAGACTGGTTCTTAACCTCACCAAAGGAAATTCCAGTCAGGGGGTCTCCTCAACCTCTTCTGCGATGAGCACAGAAGCAAAATACCTGGTTAGGATTTTTTTTTCTCTCCTTTGGCCTTTTCTGCTCCCTACAAACATAGGAATAAATTGATGGCAAGTTTTCTATTCAGAGATAGATTGGGTTATTCAGAYACAGACTGGACAAAATAGCTCCCTTGGGACAGTCCATCAGCTCTCTGTTCCCTTAAACCTCAAGTAGCCAGAAGGGGCTGGAGCAGAGTCCAGAATGAAACTCACTGCACAAATGATCCTCCATTTGCTATGCACTGATGAGTAGAAGAAACTTGCAAATCTTCTGATTTTTTTTCTATCCTCTTTATTTCCTTTAAAGACAACTAGGAAATTAAATATGGCAGTTACTTTAGAGCAACATTAGGATTTCATCATTAAACTCACAATGACAGGAAATGTGAAAGTTTAGGTTTCGGTAACAATATTAGCTATATATGGACTGTTTTCATTTCCTGCTTTACATAATGATCTTACCTACCTGACCTACATTAATAGCTGAGCACGTAGCAAAAACAGATTTCATGGGCCTGGAAATGAAACCATTTTTTTTAAAGTCTTCTCCTAGGATTAAGCATATTTATCTTTATTATTTTGTAATATTAGCATGTACCTCTCCTGAGATTTTTATTAAGAGACCTCCTGATAAGCAATACACAGTGAAGGATAGAAGTATTTAGTCCAAAAAAGGCCAACCAAGGAGGACGTTGCCTAAGCTYTTCTCCCTAGGAGAAGCTCCCTGTGAGCTCCCTGGGAGACAGGAGTGTGGACATGTGCTGAAAGAGGTTGAAGGTTTCTGTGGGGAACAACAGGCGACTTAGTTACCTCCTGTTTGTCAAGAGGACTAAGTAAAATGAGCTGYCCTGTTATGATCAAGGTCACTGAAACTGCTACAAGGTTAGCCCAGAAGCAAGCTGCAGTCAATATGTGACTCGGTGTGATCTCTGAATGGCATACACCAAGAGAAAGGCACCAAAGAACATTTAATGGAGGAGCAGGCTAACCAGTCGATGAGAAATAGAAATCTTTGGAAATGGAGAAGATCTTTAAAAATTCCTTAACTTAGTGTGCTGTAAGTTTAAAGCATAAACAAAAAGAAAAGGGAAATAAATAGTTGTGAAACAATTTTTTTTTTAAGTAGTATTCAGTTAATTTGGAGAGAGGAGGGTAATGAGGAAACCGTATGACAGAAATTTGAGTTTTACTGCACTTCTTACCTGTTTTATTTTTGTGTAGGCACAAAACCTGCAGTCAGGGAAGTTTGATAAACTAGATCTGAAGAGCCAGTCTTAAAATTGGAAACTTCAAGGATACATGGTAAGGATCAATTGGTGACTTTTTTTCTAGACTGAAATATCAGTTTAGATAATATGCAAGAAGTAGAATTAACTTCAATATAATGGCTAGAATTTGTCAGGCAAAGAAGAGGTTCCCAGCTGACATGCTTGGAGGCTGAGCTCTTCACTGAGCCTTCATGAATGATAGGAAAAATAAAGGTCTCCTCAGAAATAAGGGTCTACAGAAACAGCACTTACTGCTGCACCGTATGTTTACAAACACTGTAAATGTGGTATTTGGAATAAAAAATAGGAACTGCTCAAGTTTTAAAGGATCCTTAAGAACCCTAAACTAAAGAAGATGGGATCCACTGTTACCTGGAAAGATCTTCATAGAAATGAAGAAATCAAACCTGTGGCTATGAGCACTGTGACAAATAGAACCATCTCCGGAATGAAGTGTTACAGGGAAAAACATGTGCCACAACTAGTCATGTGGGCGAAGATGAGCAATGGGCACAAGATATGACAATTAGAGATAAAGAAGCCACAGGTGCCAGATCTGTGAGGTCCTTTAGCAAGACACAGGATGCCAGCTTTCTTGTGGACATTTCCATGGTGGTTTTTGGCATGAACAGCATGAATGTTCAAGCCATGACAAGAAAAGTTCTGATACTTCAGGAGAGACTTGCAGGTCTGCACAGCTGTGTGAAGTGTCTCAGAGACTAAATGAATCTTTCAAACTGTATTTGGTTAATAGGTCTTTGAATTTTTTGCATTGTATCARTATTGATGCTTAGCTACTTTGACATTTCATTAGGGAAGCAAAATATGCAACTGTGCCTGCATGGTCTACAGGATGATCTGGTTGGTGTTGGCTGCTGTGCAGAAGGTACTGGTCACAGGGAAAATAAGACCTTAAGTGAAGGCAGTGCATTTGAGACTTCTTGACTTTGAATGATTCYGAATAGCTCTAGGCAAACTTTGCCCTCTTCAGTCATAATATAGTGTTAATTCCATATGAGGTCCTACTATGGCTAGGATATTTGAGTCAAAATGGTGTTTTCTAAAAGCTTGCCCATATTCATAATTCAGCAGTGAGTAAATGATCCATAGATCCATTCTTTTTCTGTCTCCTGTCATTTTCAAGTAATCTCAAGTGTGACTTCTTTAGAATATGAATGGTATATATTTCCAGTTGTGACTTAATGGTTTGGATAGTGGCTAAGGCAATGAGCTGAAGAACTCAACTTGATGATCTCATCTTTCAGCCCACCAGCCTGCCTGAATCACTGCTTGCACATGAAGACTCCATTATCTAAAATATTTTCATAGCAAACACAGAATTTGATAATTAATCAAATGAAACTATTATTTGGAAGAATTCACTTTCAACTTTTTAAAATAAATGAATTCACTAATTTTTACAGTAGTAATACCTCCATGATTCACTTACTGRTTTCAGAGGATTTTTGACAAAGAAGGTCAAGTAGAGCATTTAACAAAAGAAGTTTGTTTGTGAGCAAAGTTTACRTCTGATTATGCAGAACTTCTTGTGGTGCACGAAGACTACTGCGTGCTTTATAAAAGTAATGTGCTAGTAGAACAAGATCTCACATGGAAATRCTTTTCATCATTGTAGAGAAACAGTGAGACTCTTCTTGTTTGGGTGTCAGCTTAGCAGAAGGTGAGTCATCGTGCACAGATTTRTGGAATCAATGTTTATAGACTCGGAAGAGTTTTCAGGTACTTGTGTTTTCATCAGCAATGACTGAGCTGGATTGATTTAGCTCTGTAGGTATTGATATTTTGGTAGATGTAATGAAGGTCTTCATTTATACTGTGGCTGAATTTTTGGACTAAACAGAGGTATCCAAGTTAATAATACTCTAGTCTCCATCTGTAATCCATAGAAAGAGAAAGATACTGCCAGAGGATAATTTGCAGGTGTCGTCTTCTATATTTAATACAGATAATCAAGAAAGAACAAATATTTTTTCTTTTTTTGATTTCTAAACTACTGTCATCTTTTCAGCAAAGGGTTTTGGCATCCTACCTTTGGAGAGGTTTGCTCAGTCACAGCCTAGTCTTTGTGTAGGATGCTGTTCTCATACTGTTTTTTTTTCTTGATAGAGCTTTTACAGTGCAACTGTCAGATTGGCATCTCCCTCTGTTTTGKAGCTACAACCAGCAGAGCTTCATTTTTGCATCCCCATCGTGTACTAATGAACTGAGTCTTGAATATTGCTGTTACTCCTTGAAACCCAAGTGCCAAATTTGTTTCCACACAAAGCTCCTTCACTCAAGATGTGAAGTAGCTTCAGATGTGCTAGCATATATGCAGTTTATAAAATCTGTCTTTTGCTGCTTTCTGCCTGCCTAGTGATGGAAAGATTCGATTGCAATCCACTTTATTGCGATGCAGTTTTCCTCCATATAGAAGTTTGTTAGACCAATGGGGTTGCTCTTTATCAACGCTACATATTTTTGATAGCATATGGCTCTTTATCTTTATGGCCATGTAGTACTTGGAAACTTAAATATGAGTAAAATACAAACTTCAGCTAGATGCCAGAGTGAAGAGGGATGTTAACATCCAAGTAATTTAGCACTTGCACTAGTTCAGAGTTGTTCTTGGAAACTGTTTCTCTAGTAATTGTAGGTTAATGATTGCCTTGTTTGTAGAATGCTTTATTAACTGGACATATGACATTTGTAACAGAACCAGACTCTTGCAATTTTGCATGTTTTTTTCCTAAAAATGAGTATGGAAAATACATTATATGAGTCTGCAAATAGCTTTACTGTTATCAGCTGATGAGCTCAGTGGCAGTCTATAATAAGCATAAACCTCTTATGCTGTTTTTAAAAGTAGCTGTAGAAGGGATGGCATGGTTTAAGATAGGGATTTTGGATTAATTTGTTACAAGAACAAGGCAAAGAATTATTTATTTATTTATTTATGAGTTTGGCGATTGAAGATCCATTTTAGGGACTGTAGAAAAGATACTGCAGCATCAATTCAGTGTGAACACAGTGCCGATCTTCCTGGATCTAGGAGATGGCCTCTAGTCCTTGCATGGTGTTAATTGTTTCATTTAGCTAAATTACTAAGTGAATTTATTATTCCTTCTGTAGGCATCTACCACGTAGAAATACTTCAATTGAGAAATGCAGGCATAGAGTAATGCTCTTGTGCTGCTTTATTTATTTGGTAACTTCAATATCTAGGTATCTATCTGATTTAGTCTTTGTAATTGCTTATAATTTTATCAAAAACTGAACAGCAGGARAGGGCTACTTTCAGATAATGTGCTCAGTCTGTTGAGCAAAGGGATTTGCCATGAGGCAAATTATAAAACTGTTGGACAGAAGATTCTAGTTTCCCAAATGGCTTCCTCAATCTGTAAGTGAGGGTTAGAAAAGATTATAGTGAAAATATTTCTCACAGTGAATATGAGAAAATTTGTCTGATAGGCCTAGGGGCAAAAGCTTTGCAGTTTTGAAGACAGAGTTTCATCAGTTGTTGTTTTTGTTAGGAGGGTTTACAGGTCAAAGTTAATGTGGGAGCAGAGGGTTTATTTTACCTAAAATGTCCCAGTCTTTCACATTCTTAGCTAGTGGGGAAGATGACCAGCCTATGTGCAACAGGTTCATATTGACAACAGTATTATTATAACTGATCAAGTCATTGAAAGGAGTGTGCGCTGGGAGAGCGGAGGTGAGACACAAACAGTTTGTGCAATGATCTGTTAGTCCCCCACCCTATTAATTTATGTTTCATATATTATTAAAAGAATTTTAACAACTTGAAATTTGGTTGGTGGAAAAAAGATAAATATTTTAAACCTTTTTTCCCTTTTTATCTACTTATTTAGTATATGTTAGTTTGCAGCTCACTATCACAATAAATACTCGTTTGAGAAAGTCTTGCAAATGCAGAGAAGGTGCGCTTGGGAGAATAGGAAAGATATATGAACAGGATAAAAGCTAATTAATTAGCTAATTAAAATTAAGCTTAAATTCATCTTTATATAATTATGAGTTTCAGGTTTTTAAAAGGCTTTTTTTAACCTTTATCGTTACCAGGAATTTTAATTGCTTCTGTATTTTGTTCATCTACTGCTCAGTGAAGAAACACCAATCTGCAGAACCTAGAAAATTTGTGAGAAGTGTTGTTACTGGCTTTGCTATAAATTATTCAGATGTGAATCTCAATGGGAAAAATGTTGGTTCTACTAGAACAACAATATCCTATGAAGTTATAGTCACTGAGGGACTTTGTTTTTATTGATTAGCTTATTATTCTTCACCCATTCCTTTCTGGGGAGCAATTAGGAGCTGAATTTTGCCTTAAAATTAAAAATTTCTGTATCTTGACTGCTCTAGCTAGCTGATTTTTCTGATTTATTGCATGATGCATATTCTTGCATATTCTTACATATTTTTAGTAATTATGCAATATGACAAAAATGCATACTTCAAAAGATGTTATAAGACAGCAATGGATTTAAGGGCAAAGACTATATAGTCTGTAGTCATCAGAGGGGAGGAATATGTGATGTGATGTTGCAATGTATGTGTGATATAGATATCTTAAACTTTAAARCAGTATTTCATGAATATAATTTTAACAGAATCTAAGATAACAGTTAYTAAAAATAAAAATATAAACCACTGAATATAAGAATATTGATTTTTACCAAGCAATAACAAAAAGATTAATAAGATAATAGATGAAAAGGTAGTTCATGGTGGATTTTCATATGATATGATTTCAGATAGCCCTTGATATGAGAACAAAAAAGAGCATATCATAAACTGGAGCAAGAAAAACCTATCTTTGCTTCATATTACTTCAATGAAAGCTTTTTTTAACAGAATATATCCCTTTTTCATTGCATAGCAGAGGAAGCTTAAGATATACTTGGGAATGGGSTTATCTTTCTTAGCAAAACCTGAAATTGAAATATTTATTTTGAAAAATAAATGACTAACATTCTTGGGAAACTTATGAGTTATTTCAGTGTACAGTAGTTTATTGGTRGCTCATATTTTACTGAGAAATGGAGTCACATCTCTTCTAAATCATATTCACTATTACTCAGTTTTGACAAAAGCCATGAAAGTCGAATATGCCCTCACTTGAGAACTTGCTGGCAAAATGTATTGGTCTTTGGCTGAAGTCCAAATCTGAGCTATTAAGCTGCATTTAAGCTCATCAAGAAAAATTGGAGGCCAGTCATCRAAATCTGAAGACCCCATATGTTAGCTGTTTATTTGTCTTTTAATCTTTTAGAGAATCTTTTAGAGAAGGTATGTATTTTTGGAAGGCTTGGCTACTTAGGATCTGATCTTAAAATGGATTTAGAATATAAAGATGTAGAAAGACATCTAAAATGTTTTCTTTTGTCACTGTATTGGATATCTAACACTAAAAAACATATATGGAGATTAAATACYGATCGTCCTTGTGTCATTAGGCATACAAACATTCCATTATTCTGGCTCGTAATTCTTGTTTGTGTTTAAAAATGTAATATAAAAACTTTCTGACAGTCTTCCCGGAGTATTTCATTTTTTCATGCTGTTTCTTCTGTTTAGTCCYGTGAGATGCAATGTAGAATCACCAGTAAAGTTTTTGTTTTTCTAAGCTTGGAGTAGGGAGGGAATTAGTTGCTTTTCCTTGGGTATTATTTAAACATGGTGTGTTCAAAATTTTTAAAATGGATTAAGAAATTTCACCTGATAATTGCATATGTGGCTCAGTGGCAAAATGTAATATCACTGCCTTTAATAACAGATAGGTGAAGACACCAAAACAAATTCTGATAAATCTGTAAGGCACAGTCCTCATTAATTAAGACCTGGTTTTGAGTGTGAAAATCATATTCTGTATACTTATTTTCAGTGCTTAA
This sequence comes from Eudromia elegans, assembly GCA_003342815.1. NCBI lineage: Eukaryota > Metazoa > Chordata > Aves > Tinamiformes > Tinamidae > Eudromia > Eudromia elegans. Next base: position 1,179,497 of record PTEX01000230.1, on the reverse strand, counting down.
AGGAGATCACTGGACAACTATGATTAATAAAGTAATTTTCTAAAAAGTAATTCTTCTAAACCAATGTAAACAGCTGCTACCCTGCATTAGGAGCCCATCTACCCTGAGRTAAGGATGGGAATAAGGGGCTGGAAGGAGTCTTTGGGAAGGAGTGGCACCTCAGGTGCTCTACCTGAGGATGAGCTCCAGAAGACACTGATCTGACTCATCTGAGAGTTATTTCTCTCTGGCTCCCTTTCTCCTGGATCAAGCAAAAATAATAAACTACTGAGAGTCAGACAAAAGCAAGAAATTGCAGTAATCCCCGAGTCTGTGTTGGCTGCACATATTGACAAGTTGTCTTGCATCTCCCCTGCGCTGGGAAGAGGGAATAAGTAGCTGCTCAATTCTACAGAGCAGAATCAGATGCCAACACCATACAAACACAAAGTGTGTTTTCATCCTAGTGTGTTCCTGTGCAAGGAGGATGCAGTCCAAGGCACAACATGAACCCAGTAGTCATGGCGAGAGCAGATTAGTCACATTCACAAATTTGTTTTCCTGGAAATGTCTGATCAATCCATCTCAGGTAGGACAGTTAGCCCTTCTGTACCTTGAAGAGTATAAAGTATTGATCACAAAATAGATTTTGCTGTGGTTTTGCTAGTATTTAGTATTTAGAATGATCAAATCATTCTTCATATAAGTGTCTACCAAAATTAATAGATAGAAGTGTGAACTTAATGCATGAAGGCTATTGTCATGTTTGGATGCTGTTATTCTACACTCAACTCACCTCAAGTGGGTGAAGTTTTTAATTTTAATGTTCTKCATATATTCTTCAGAAAGTCTTCATCATCATTGTATACAAGGATGAAATGGTAGTTTATAAAAGGTGGCCAAATATATGCAAATGACAATAGTCACCCAGTCMGATTTCTCTATACTTTAAGTACCTATCAGAGAAATAGAGCTCAGTAGGCATCTACCCTACTGAAACTACTATTTTTTTTAACCCAGCCAGTTCTTTTATGAATTTTTAGAAAGGTGGGGGAGGGGAAGACAATGTGGCCCTAGAAGCCCTGTGGAAGCATATTAAAATTTCTAACCAATATCTGCTTCATACTTTTCATTCCATAAGGAATGGTGTCAGTCTTTGTACCTCCCAAAATATTTTGCCTYGTTTGGAGTGATTGTCTAAATGAATCTGTCTCCATGTGAAATGGATGTTTTAATATCAACATGAATTTAATTGGGAAAGCACAGGTCACTAATGAATTTGAGGCATAGTTTATCCAAGTCTGGGCTTAATTCAGCATGTAATTAAACACATTTATAACTTTAAGCATATGAGTAGTTCTAATTAAATTAATGGCTCTGAGTGCAGTTGCATGATTTTGCCTGCCTGAGATGAATTATATAGCATTAAGACCTCAATTTGAAGTTTGTACTTCACAGAATTGAGTTTTGCTGTTCTTAACTAGGAGCATTATTACATGATAACAACTTTGAAGTAATTAACATTCATGTTGAAGGAGAAGAYAAATGCCATTTTTTATAGTCTTACTGAAGACTTCTTAACTTATTTGTTTATACAAGCAGTTAGGAAAACATAGCGCTGATGAATAATAATGAATTTTTTTTGTAGTTTCAAGTCTGCCACATCAGTGTTCTCCAAATGAATTTGGTTTGCAGTAGACACTGTATCTTGCAAACTTTTTTAGGGGTAATATTTAAATGTATTTCCCTGGCAGCATAGAAAAACAAATAAAATAAACATGTGGTATTAACTTTTAGTGCAACTTCAAAAGTAGCTTGAACTGTAGAGTTACCATTGTTGGAGTTCAAAGCAAGTATGCTGTGCAGATAGCAATATTTTATCAATCAAGCAATGAAAATAAAAGTAAAAAGTGCCTTTGCTTAAAGCCTTGTAGATTTGTCTACTGATGTGCTGATTCTTTCAACTTCGATTGTTAACATCTGTATAGAGTGATTAGAAGACTTAATGCTTGTCTCAAGGGCTCCAAGTGTTTTACTGACATTTGTGAAAATAAATTTGATAAATACATTTTAGAATGTAGAGAATTAGGAAGTTAAACCATTAATAAAAGCAAAATAATTATGGATGTGAGAAGTTGGTATTAATACTAAATATTATCATTAAGATAATATTCCACATAAACCATCCCCATGTTATTTAGCTAGACCTTTTGTATTTATTAAAGTCATATCTGTAAAGAGTAAAAGTACATTGTAAATTAATTAGTTGATTATGACCTTCCTCAGTTTCAACCAGCTGCATAAATTTGCTGTTGACATTAACGATGTGTCTTTGCTGTTGATAAAATTTTGCTTCTATATGAAGAAGTTTACCATAAACTGTTTAAATGTAATTTGCCTACAAAACTAATGGAATTYGTTTGGTGGCAATGTACAGATCTCGTTGGTGGTTGCTCAGAAACCTGTTTTCTTCCTGTTTGATAGGCCACAGTATACAGAAGAAGCCTTTTTTTTTTTTTTTTTTTGTCTTCCTGCTAGCAGATGAGTAAGGGGACTGTTGTGTGTATACATGTGTAGCATACAAATATAGCTCATCTGTCAAAGTTAATAGGAGCTATTTGTATGTCTTCCTGATGCTTTGTATTAGCAGTGCTACCTGACCATGTAAGTTAGGCTTAAAGTGATTAACTTGGTAAACATTTCAAGTTCGTTTGTTTTAATGACAGTTACATGCAAGCCTTGAGTCTCTTTTGGAATTACTTATGGCTGAAAACAGCTCAACGGGATAAATTTCAGAATTTTAGAGCTACTGTTTTGCAGATAAGGCGATGGGTTAACGTTTGCACCGCATTTAAAAAGCGCTTAACTGAATACATTTAATTATAAAGGTGCTAAAAACATTCTTTCTACTGAGAGCAAGTGTTCTCATGTCTTTCTCCACCATTTATGGCTGTTTCAAAGACTGACATTAGTGATTTTTTAAAAAATAAAGCAAAAGTATCCATCTTATGAAGAAAATGCTACTTTAGGTATATGCTTTATGTAGGAAAGCATGTCTTTTTCAAAGATTAGCTTCTACTGAAATTTGCCTTGACTTTGAGACCTTGCCTTTGACCTTTGTCGGGCTGGAGGCCTCCTGCAAGAGGGCTGCGGAGCAGCGACCAGCCGTGAGCCTGAGAGCCCCTTGCACCAGGTCCCCTTGAAACTGCGGGGAACGCTCTGCACGGAGTGTCTGTGCCGGCACATGTCTGGATTTAACTTAAAACAGTACAACAGAAAGTAATCTAAAAATGAGATTTTTTTTCAGCTCTGTTACAGTGTGGGGTTTTTTTTTTTTTTTTGGTTTTTTTTTTTTTTTTTCTAAAATGCTAGTTATGGAGCATAGAGTTATTGGTACATATTGATAAAGTAAGTTCTTTTGAGAAAAAATGACCATAACAAAACTAAGATGTGTTTACTGTGATATAAATTTAGCCTTCTGATTTCAGCTTGTTCCTCCCTTTGGATGTATCCTAATGAGAACTATCCAGGCAAAAAATGTGATTTTTTTTTTAATGCAGAAATGAATGTATTTGTGCATATTTTTATGTAAGGATGAGCACATGCATGTGCCTCAAGTCTTCCTTGTGACAATSTGAGAGAGCTAACTGCATCATGTCGGAGCACAGAAATAAAATGTGTTTTTAGCAGTTAAGTTTGTGCTCAGCGAGAATATCCATAGTGTAATCATGGTTACTGTCTACATTGGTCATTGGAAATACATTTCCTATCCTCTTTAGTTGTTAAAGTGTGACCTCTGTCATAACATTTAAAAGTACCAATTATTTTAACATCATTATATGAAAAAAGTCACATTTAAATGTAATGTTTTATTGCCACTTTTGAAAATATATATTTGTGCAATTCCTAGAAAGGTTTGAGATGTATTCTTAGATATTTCAATTTTCTTCCTTCTTGGTGCTGATGAACTTCTCATTAATAACTGCTCTCACCCCCCTTTTCAGCCCAATAATGTTGTAGATCCTTCCTCATTCTGTACACAATTTTATTTCTGACTGAACAAGTTGACTGTCGTGTAAATGTTTGTTTTCTGTTCTCTTAAGAGTATCTTAATTCTAGGACTATTAAGAACAGAACATTAATGAAGAGTATTGAGAGCATTAACAAGGGGTATTAGGAACCTCATGGAGGACTATTCTGAGTAGGGAAAGTTTTTCTCAAAAATTTTAGAGCTTGAACTGCTTACCACTTTGAGGCAGAAGCTTGGCTGAGTTGCTGGTGTTCTAAATAAATGCAGGGAATCTGGCCTTTCTTCTTGGCTCCTGTAGATGAGAGAACTGACCCAGAATAAGGATGAGGAGGAGCACAGCGAGGGGGGCTTCCTTGCTTTTTGAAAATGCTGTTGTCTCTTCTTAACTTCTCTTTGTTCTTGGTCAATTGACTKCATAGCAATGACAGATATCTTCTTGAAGCTTGAGCGTCTTGAAAGTAGTATATGCATTGCTTCTGGACAAAACCCATTGCTTCTGGGTTTGGTGGCTTTTTTTTTCTTTTTGTTTGAAAAGCATAATTAAATATTGCTCTGAGTTTGGGATTGAGAATTACTGAAGTGGTAAGTGTGTACCAGTTGAAAATTAGTTTGTGTAGGGTGATCTAGAATTTAAAATTGTTAGAGGTTATTAGGTTACTGTTCTACCCTACCTTTATCTTTTAAATTGTTAGCTCTAATGTCCAGGATGCTCTCATTGGATATTATCATATAGTAGATCATATCACACTGTGGAAAACTATTCCATAACCATTTGATTGCTCTGTCTGTTCATCAAGATCACATTTTTTTCCATGCTTGGCCAGACATAAATAATATAAAAGATGCTTAGCCATCTAAAACCTTACTGAAGATTTAGTGAATTAATAAAAATTCAAAKCTAAATAGATAAGTGAAAGTAGTATACTCTTGTGCACCTCTYTTTAGTTGAGCATAAGAATTACTGTTCTGAGGAGTCTGTAATTTAAATTATACTATATAAAATTATTGTTAAGTACCATGTATGCTCCCTGATTGGGCACTTTACACTGGAACCCTGAATAAACCATAATTTAGAGAAACGCTTAAAAACGTGTCATAAGAAGCCATAAAAATATCTTACAAAAAAAGTTAAACTTGGCAAACATAATGGTTCGGATAGATTAAAATTTGTTTCTAAAGTGTTATTAAAATGTATGTGTTTGCCTGTCTGTTTGTAGCATATGCTGTAGTTCAACCATATTTGAAATATCCACGTATTTCTGTTTTTCTCTCTATTTTGCCAGATGAATTCTTTCAAGTTTGAAAACTGTTATGCTTGCGTTCATCCCAAGGAAAAACTATTTTGGGAGGGTTGAGAAAAACGTGTTCAAGCATTTTGTGAATAAAAATCAGTTGAGTTCTTACTGGTGTAACCGAAAGCTTCAAGGAAAGAAAAACTTAAAGAATGAAGCTGGCCTCCTCTCCGGGATGGGGGACGTGGTGGGGATGAAGCACAGCAGAGTCTGCAGCAGAGYGTCGTTATGTGCCAAGGAAAGCTCTTTGGAGGCTGCTGTAGAGCTGCCTTCTGCCACAGCAGTCTCTAATCTCAGTCCTCCGAACAGCGGAGGAAAAGCGTTATGCTTAGCACGGACTTAAGATTTGTCCCACCCTTACTTGGGCTGAGAGTTGTGAGAAAGACACCCTCTACCACAACTGGTTCCTGTTTTCTGTATTGCAGCCTAAGGCAGGAGAAAACCTTTGGGAATCCAAGAAAAATCTTGTGGTTTAAGAGTCATGAATAATTAGGTCTGCAGTTTTCTGAACCTCTATTGGTCTTGTAATTTGGTGTTGCCTTTATATGTACATATGTGTGTATATATACATATATATATATATAAAGAGCTCACTTTGTAAAAACGTTTTTAGTCAAAAAGTGCCGTTAATTTCCATAGGATTTATGGCACCTATTTCCTGAAAGCTAATGTGCTTGCTGGCCCTGCACCTGCAAGTCCCCCAGATCCTATGAGAGCACCTGGCTGCTCTGTGTGTGACAAAGGTTCCTTGTCCATGTTGTGCTGCCTAGGGATGAGCAAGGGCTTTTGCTTTGCGTGGAGATTACCCTGGCTCTGGGGGAGAGTCTGAGGGAGAGACGGAACCTACTGACGAGAGCACTTGTGGTGACATCCYGTAGCTTCACGGCTCCGTTGTCAGTTTATTTCCATTTGATGTTTTCGGTGTACTTTGAAGAGGGAGRGAGGGAAAACAAAAAGTGGTGAACTGAAAATAGACTGCATGAGAGAGACGCTATATTGCAGGAGTGATTGCTTTCTAAATAAAGAAACTTCTGTACTTCTGCATCTCTTGAGAGAAATTAGGAAAAGGACCATAAAGTTTCTGTTGGCCAGCAGAAGAGAACCATCTGCTGGAGTTATGAACAGTTGGCTGAATTTAACAGCTAGTGGTTGATGGTCTCTGCCCTGAACAGGAGAAATTATTTTATCCAGTGCAGGTGACTGAAGGTGAAGAATAACACACAAAAATTAAGGAAGAGGGAAAAAAAGAAAAGTAGAAAAGCTGCTTAAAAATACATAGTTATRATTCCAGGAGGACAATGTTTTTCAGTTTCAAGTTTTTATCATGAATCTCTCAAATCATTAAAAGGTACAGCACATGCCATATAATAGTTCTGGTGAATCATTAACTTCATCTCTAAAGAGAAATACAACATTTTGGCACTTCCTTTTCTTTTTCCTTTCTTTCTTTGTGGTTTTCCATTTCTCTTCTGCAAACAGTTAGGATGAACTAAAGCATTCTCTGTTTTCCATTAGGTCTCATTTGCTACAGCTTTCTGCCTTTAAATTACTTCTGAACCACAGAATCTGGCAGGGCTCATCGGGAGGCATTTGAGGACAACTACTTGATCTGGAGTACAGCCATGTACGGCACTTGAAGGCATAGAACAAAGCAGTATAAATTGAGATTATTTTACTAAATGTTTATGGGTCTTCCAGGACAGCCAGTAGAATTAAAGGAAAAAATCTTAATTAGGGGATAGTATGTAAATATTCACTTTTTATTGTATCGAGGAATGCTTTTACCTTCTCTGTCTGAAAACAAAGGCCCCTTTAATGGCTCTTCCTTCATAGTGTCCCTAATCTAGCATTTCTTGTCTTATCATCAGAGATTAAATACACACAAAGAATTGCTAACATCAGATGTATTGAATAGGGGATTTAAGGAGGACTGGCTAGGTTAGTAGATGAATCACACTTCTACAACTTTGCAGCCTTTCACTRCAGGCTGGCGAAAATTTCTGATAGAAGCCAATTTAAACTTTTTGGGCCAAGTTTATTTTTGCATCCACCCTTGCAACCTGGTTAACTTCTATATGCTGCAAGCATATACATGTGGAATCAAAGTGGGTAGGCTTCAGTGTATCTGCCAGTGAAGTAATATAGTAAAAGTAATGATGACRTAATCAGTCTAGCATTATAGTAGCATCAGAATAGAAAATATCTTATAACATATAAAATAAATCTACACCTGGAGCCAGTGAGGCAGTAAAGAGCTTAGTGGTGCTCAAAGGAGCAAGGAAGGCTGCAGTTAACCTGAGTTCTCCTCTCGGGGCCGATTGCTCTGCCTGTTCCACTAGGCCGGGTCATCCTTCCCCAGCATTTGACCAACGGCTCACGAAGGAGCTGTGGTCAATATAATCTTGAATATGCAGCTGAGAGAGAGAAAAAGCCCAGCAAGTGGTTACAAAATATACCTTGGACATTCTTCCTAACTCATTTAACTCTTGTTGGATAGAGGCATTCAAGCCAAGTAATTTGGCAATGTACTTTTTCCTGTTTTTTTTCCTCCATCTGTAATATTTGTATTCTTCATGCAGCAATGCCTGACTGTATTCAAGAGCTTTAAATGTATAGGAGCATGTTTTCAAAACTTGGCCAGCTACATGAATACAAATTAGGGTGACCAAGGTCTTCTGTACAATTTTCCATGGGCAAAAGACTGTGCCTGTGCAGATTATGTATTCCCAGGTGAGGTCTAATTTGCTTCCATGTCACAGGCTAAAAATCATGAATATTAATAGTAATAGGCTTGAACTTTTGGGAAGYTTAACTGAATTGACAATACTGGGCCTTCTGGTTGTGAGCTTTATCTCTTGTAATGAAAGGAATAAATATAAAGTTAAGAGAATCTTAGATATATTAAATAGATCTTTTTGGGGGGGAGYGAAGGGGGAGATGAAGATACATCTGTTGCTGAAAACAATATGTTTGTATTTAAAGCATGCCAAATGTTTTTAGGTCTCATTAAACAATGCAGCTATTTAATGTTTTGCATTTCTGGTAGATGGGATGAGGCTTCCTTGCTATTGATGATARTGCAGTAATGAAAATGCTATGCAATGTTTGAAGTGTTAATGCAGTTTGATTAAAATACAATGATTACACCTTACAGATGGATGTTGGGGACTTATTTTCTGTGGTRTATTTGTCAGGTTCATGCTTTCCCAGCTGAGGAAATGATTGATTATAAATTTGTGCCTTTAGTTTCTCATTTTCCCACCTTTCTRGTGTATGTGTCTTGCAAGCTGATAGCTTCACATGTTTGCCCAAAATTGTATTGAATACCTCTTGAAAGATGAGTGCYTTTTCTTAGCGTGACTTTAGTACAAACAAGACAGTATGTGGGACACTGAAAATACACGTAGCAGCCTCCCATAGTCATGTCCCAGACCACAGAAGTGCATTTTGAAGAACATGGTGTGATGGTGTGAAGTCAGAAAGGCGCTTTTCAAACGTCGCTACAGATTTTTTTTTTTCCATGCTTTTCTACTTTAATATTTGCATGTCATGTAACTATTTCTCTTATACATCTTGATAAAGAATAAAATATTCCATGGAGAAGTAGGCTATACTTATCTCTTATCTTAGGCTTAATTAGGCAAAATTTACTGTTGTATTGGTGATGTTTGAAAAACAGCAAAACGTCATGGGAAAGGGAACCTTTTCTTAGCTATTACTTTACTAATATCTAAAATGCTGGGTTTTTTTCATTCCAATAACAGGTCAAAATTCTGCCTATTTTCCTTCACTGGGCCAAATGTGGAATTTATTTAGATCTCAATCAGATACAGTAGTAACACATTCCCTGTGAGCAGTATGAAATTTCCCAGATTCCTTTAAGTGATGCCAATTAAGCTCACAGCTATGTGAGTCACATCAGAATAAAAAGACAGGAAAGTGACCACAAGAGAGCAAGTAGCTCTCTCTGCATGCTGAAGATTTAGGAGATATTTCTGAATAGGAGAAATACATGTAACAATTTCAGGTTTGTGCTCTAAAGTGCTGATTAAATATACACTGATGAAAAGCTGTTTTGTTTTAAAAGATTATGCAGTCTTTAAAAGGTAAATATCAAATTCRGAAATATTGTAGCAATACTAGAGACACATATTTTAAGAAACAGAGAAAACAGCCAGAAGTTCTCAAGAGTTGTTCATTCTTTTGAATGTGGTGTCCAACAAGCGATATGTAAAAGAAKTTGCAGTAAGCATGAAAGTTGCCAGGGAACACTTCCTCTTAACAAAAGCACTCTATAAATGACATGAATTTTAGCTTCCAAGAAAGTTTAAGGTAAAGAAGAAGGGTTTAATGAAGAATCTGTTCCTCTCCACGCTAGTTTGCAATTCATTTCCTGTGCTACTCAGGCTGACTACCAGTTACTTTGTATCGCTTTGTGTCTAACTTCTCCTTCTCTTAGTATAAAATCTCCATACTTCATAGATAGTAATTCTGCTTTGAAAAAAGTGTGACAGTAATTTCTGCATTTCTTAATAAAAGTTAAGAGCTGTTTAAAGTATCAAGGAGAAACTTGGCAATGTTCAGCTCATCCTCATTGAGCTCTGCTGCAGAAGGATGAGATGGAGACTGGAGCAACACTGATAATACTTAAGGACATTATTGTTGTGCCATAGTAGTGTGATATAGTTACAGCCATGGGTCTGCTCGCTGTTAACGCAATATGGCTGAAATTACTGTATTTTGTATAGCATAGTTCATTTATGTAAACTTGCAAAATGTACACATAGGTAGAATATAACTAATACTACAGAGGTGTGTAACAACTACCTTGCAGGCAGAAAAGGAAAGAAATGTATTATGAATGGARTAAAAGAAAATAGAGATGGGTTGTAAAAGTGGGAAAGACCCAAGTAATCCCTGGAGTCTGTGATAATCTCAGTGAGGCAGGATAAAAAACACTGCAAGAGAAAAAGAAAGGGTTCATGAAATAAAGTAACAACTGTAAATTAATGCATACAAGGGCATGCAAAGGTAAGACGTGAAAAGAGAACTCCAGGCCAGAGAAAAGGAATTCCAGACAGATGAGGCAGCACACACTAAAGGGCAACCCCRATGCACGGTCAGGAGGAAGGGACAGGAGGAATGCATGAGTGGGCAGTAATTGGATGACAGACACAAGATTAGAGAGCCGGGGTGGAGCGGGGCCAAGGAGAGTTTATGAAAAAACAGGATACTAAATATAGATAGGGCTCAGACACTATGTTATAGTGACATAACGGTGGCTGTTGTTCTTTTTTCCCTTTGGAAGGATGCAGCCTCAGCTTTTGAGGTTGAGATTATATGATTAAGGGATAAAGTAAAAAGAAATATGCAGTAATRGTCAAGACAGGAAATGACAAAAACATGAGTCGTAATACACATGGAGCAGGCTGCTAATGAATTAAATCCAGCTCTATTTATTATTAATTTTTTAAATAATTCAGGAAACTTGCAAAGTAAATATTTTCAAGCCTTAAAAATATAGCTTTTTTTTAAAAAAAAAAAAACAAACTATTTAGGGTACATATTTCATTAGATCTTTGTATAGCTTACAGCTTCTCTCAAAGTGTGGTTTAGGTTCCTACACAGGTTATTACGCAGCTTCAGTATTAGAGTGCACCAGTCAGTATCTCCTATTGACTGGCTGGAAAAGCACAAAAAAAAAAATGCTGAAATAGCAGAATACATATTTGAAAAAAGTACTAATTTAATTTTTAAGTGGTAAATTCATGCTCATAATAAGAAATTAAACCTAGTGTCCAGGATCTTACTAAGTTACTAACCTTTTTGTGCATGCAMCCAATTAAGTGATTGCATGACTTACACACATCTAACGCTTGGTAGTTACCACCTTCAGTACCTTCCAGTTAGCTTTTGCAGGCATGTGCTTATGGATATTTTACACTCCTTTGCTTCAGCTCTGCAAGTGGAATGATTTTTCTTGTGCTTTTCCTTTTAGTTGGTCATACTGCAGACCACGTTCTCAGTTGCTGTAAGGGTCTCTTGTTCCTGGCTCTGCTCCTCACCCTTTCCAGCTGTGAGTGATCAGTGACTGCAGCTGTGGGGCTGAGCCTGCTTTGGAGGAGGGAGGGAAAAGCTGGGRCCTCTAAGCTGAAACAGGTTTTGGGATGGGGAGTGGAATGGTCTTGGTGTCATTTCTGAGCTTTAGCAGTCAGGTTGGTAATCTGCTCTCAGAAGGAAGAGCTCAAAGTGATTTTATATTGTGTGGGGGGTCTCTCAGGGGGCTGCTGCAGGTGTCTGCCGCTGAGAGTGAGCGGTAAACGCAGTGTAACATGGGGTTAAGCTAGTTCAGGCTGCTGTAGGCTAAAACCACTGTGCTGGATTTTGTGGCCTTTAGAAATTTAATACTTCTGCTRGTTGTGTTGCCTTTGCTTATGTGCTGTGCCATGTGTTTGGCATGTGCTCACCTGTAMATCAGAAACTGCCTTCGAAGCTGCTGTAGTGCATTCCTTCTGCCTCTTCCCTCTGTGCAATGCAGAAAGCTCACGTTGAGGAGCTTTTCCTTGGTTCCTGGCTTATTCAGTGTCCTACCGTAACGGAGGTGCCTTGTCTCTGCACGGAGAACCACGGGTGGCTGCAGGATCCGTGTGGGAGTGATTCCTTGTGGCTGCTGCTGCGTTCTGCTGTCTCACACAGAAGCAGATCCTGGCCAGGTCCTGGAGGTATGAACAGAATTAAACTTTTAGTGTTATTACGTCAGGTCCTTTTAACAATTAAAAATTATCGTATTGATATATTGACCCACTCAGAAAATGTTGTTGGGAGACTAAGCAGAAGGTGATAAGGAACTGCACCTGGAGCTACAAAACTGGATCCTGTAATGAGTGTTGGTCTTGGTCTTGCTCCATAGTGATGCCAAGATGCTTTGTGTTTTAATATTCTCTTTTATGTTAATGTGTTATTTTGGTTGGAACTTTAAGATAGACAACATTTTTTTTTTCTGTGAGCTCATAAAGAGGAAAATAAAAAATAGGATGGCATAATATAGCACCAAGTTCACTGGGACCTATGGCTCTACTGTATTATAAATAATATTTGAAAATCAGTGCATTTTAACAGCCTGGCAAAGAACATAATTATTCTGCACCTGCCTTCTCACAAAGGGAATTTTCAGCTTGTATTTTTGCTCTAAAGGTGCTGGATGGTGTTTTGTTAATCTGCTGAGAGCTCATACGTTGATAGCGATAAGCTCACTGAATTGTTTGCYTTGTGATTCTTTCTGGCCTAACAAAGGTGAAAGAGGTGAAAAGGTGAAAAATCTGTTCATTTAAAACTCTTGCTAATCACTTAAGGTTTTTTTTCTTTTGACTGCTTATTTAAATACTCAGAATTACAGTTACATTTTTTGCTATGCTATTTATTCCTTTCCATTTTAATATCACTAYTATTTCACCTTGAGCTGCATGAGGACAAAGAACTAAAACAGGGAAAAATACTTGAGGGGCCTTATCCTGTGAGAGGCACGTAAGAAGGTGCTCTTATTACTGAAGTAACAAGTAAAGTACAGGAATTTTTGTTCTTTTTTGCTCTTGTTTGAATTGGTGCATTGGGCCCAAAATCCCGGAAAATGCCCTTTTCCYCACAGCGGAGTATCCCTCTTTCTGTTTTGTCACTTCTCCCTGTTACGTTTGAGCGGTCACTGTGCGCTGTTGCTTGTGGCTGAGTTTGTGGAGTGCTGGGCAGCTCTGCGCCCTCTCGCTGTTTTGTTGCCATCTCTTCTGTGAGATGCCTTTGTTGTGGCTGTTATAAATTCATGGGCTGTTCTTGCTCTGGGATCCCTTGTTTTATTTCTAACACTTCGAGGTAAATCTGAGCAGCCAAGTGGTGCTAGCTCACTTTGGCAGGTAGAGACAGCAGTAGTACGGCAGACACAGAGATGTTGGCTTATCAGGCAGCCAGGCACCTGGATGCCAGAACCCAAGGATCTCGGCATGTGCGTTACAGCCCTGGCTGCTGCTGGCTGTCCTGCTCATCCATTACAGCTCTCGCTGTGTGGACGTGCYACAAGTGTTGGTCTGGTGGTCCGTGTGAAAACGGGATAAACACTTTCCACTCCTTCTGTTCATGCACTGACTGGCTGGGTGGATGAGGGCAGAACAGTGGGCATCATCTATCTGGGCTTCARCAAGGCTTTTGACACAGTCCCTCACAGGATGCACCTGGGCAAGCCAGAGAAGCATGGACAGTGAGGTGGATTAGGAATTGGCTGGATGRCAGGGCTCAGAGGATGGCGATCGGTGGTGCAGAGTCCGGTTGGAGGCCTGTGGTTAGTGGTATCCCCCAGGGGTCACTCCTTGGTCCGGTCCTGTTCAATTTATTCATTAAYGACCTGGATGAAGGGATGGAGTGCTCCCTCAGCAAGTTTGCTGRTGACACCAAACTGGGAGGAGTCGCTGACAGCCCTGAGGGCTRCGCTGCCATCCAGAGGGACCTGGACAGACTGGACAACTGGGCAATGAGAAACCTCATGAAGTTCAACAAGGGCAAGTGCAGGGTGTCTTGCACCTGGGCAGGAATAACTCTAGACACCCGTACAGGCTGGGGACCGACSTCCTGGAGAGCAGCCCTGCAGAGAGGGACCTGGGYGTCATGGTGGACGACAAGTTGACCATGAGGCAGCARTGTGCCCTCGTGGCCAGGAAGGCCAGTGGGATCCTGGGGTRCATTAAGCAGAGCGTCTCCAGCAGGTCAAGGGAAGTGATTCTGCCCCTCTACTCAGCCCTTGTGGGGCCACACCTCGAGTACTGTGTGCAGTTCTGGGCTCCCCAGTGCAAGAGGGATGTGGAGCTACTGGAGAGTGTCCAAGGCAGGGCTACAAGGATGATCAGGGGCCTGGAACATCTGCCCTGTGAGCAAAGGCTAAGAAAGCTGGGGCTGTTCAGCTTGAAGAAGAGAAGGCTGAGAGGGGACCTGATCAGTGTGTATAAGTACCGCCAGGGAGGCAGTGAGGAGGATGGGGCCAGCCTCTTTTCAGTGGCAGCCAGCAACAGAACTAGAGGAAATGGCCACAAACTAAAGCATCAGAAGTTCCACAGGAACTTAAAGAAAAATTTCTTAACAGTGAGGGTGACAGAGCCCTGGAACAGGCTGCCCAGAGAGGTTGTGGAGTCTCCCTCTCTGGATATCTTCAAGATTGCTTGGACACAATCCTGTGCCACATGCTCTAGGTAACCCTGTATGTGCAGGGAGGTTGGACTAGATGACCCCTAGAGGTCCCTTCCAACCTTGATGAYTCTATGTAGACCAACAATCAGCTTCCTTCCAGTCTCTACAATTCTCCCTCCTTTTACTTTTCACTGCCCTGCTTCTGAGTTCAGCCACCAACACAGTTTCCTTCCTTCCATATACGCATTTCAGTACTCAGACATTTTGATTAAATGCACCCATTGGTGCCAGAATGCTAATCTCTGTTCATTAATTTGRCCTCATTGGTTTTTCTTTTGGCTGCCTTCGTGTCAATTTTGTCCTGCTTTATTTTTGATATGCCGTGCCATTAAGAGCCTATGCTGTAGCTGYAAGAACCAGAAATAAGTGCGAGTCTGGTTTCACTTTAAGTTACTGAAAATTAAGCTGCCTGGAGAGTGAAGGCAGCTCCAGGGCAAGACCTCCAGTGAGTACAAATTCTTTTTCAAGTCATAGYTTTTATTGAAGCTTTTATTGCTTTGCTGATTTGCAAATTGCCTTTATAATTCTGTTTCTTTCCTTCTGTGTGATGCAGCGTGGTGATGCTCTTGGATTGCATCKTGCATTTTCAAATTCACACACTCCTCGCATGATTCTCCTGACAAGGAAACACACCTCAACTGATTGCCCATGTTGCTGCGGTGGCTTGTATCTTTCCTGTTTAAAATGTCTTCTGTAGTATCTTCTTTAGCAGCCTAGGCAGCTATAACTTCTATCCATTATCTGTTCCCTAACACATTGAAAAAGGGAAGATTGAAAACCTAGCAAACGCTCCTAAATTAGAGATGGATGAAAATGCCTATTTTGTGTGTGCAGAACTGAAAATGGAATCAAGTAGAAATGAGCCCTTGGGGTGTTACCTGCTTCTCTTTGTGTGTCTTGCTCAGTTCTGAGGCCCGTAATGACGTATTTTGAAAAGTGACAATATGTAAGTATCTGTAAATCACTATGGCTTGACATACAAGACTACTCATGTCTTTCAGTTTGTAAATATGATTTGTATTATATTGCAAAGTATCTGAAATATCTTCTGTAAGCCAAAAATGAACAACAGTTGGCATTTGAAGGTTTTTGGCTCATCACAGCTCTAATAGTACTCACACTTTGGGATATTCTGTGTTAATGGTTTCATGCGTGTGAAATGCCAGTAAACTTGCTTCGCTGTTATTGTAAAGGACCTCAACCTTGGGAAGTTAATTGATGTTTTAAATTGTCTGGAGAAGGGCACTGTTTCTCATGGGTGTAAGCTCCTAAGCTGTTTATTTCCCTTTCATTGTGATCCATCCAATAAATTCTGGCTGGATCATAACAGAAAGCAAAGTTGAGTGAGTCAGTCCATCAAATTGTAGTCTGAGAGTCCAGTCTGCTAAGGCTGACAGTGCAGTTACCACAGAGTGTTTGAGGAGAAAATCTTGAGCTGGAATTGTGAAGTAACATTTGCCTCTTGACACAGTTTATAGTAATGGGCTTAAAAAGTGTGTGACCTGTATTCAGAGCTTAGAATCGCCACAGATGCTTCTAATGGCAAGTAGGCTAAAGCTGCTGTTACTGCACATGACATGCTGTGTGTTTGGGTGAGTATTTAGTCTGTCCTTCTGGCTAGCAAAATGGCATTTTTTTACCCCTCGTAGTATTTTTAGAATTTCCAGTGGAAAAAATATGCATACCCACAGTCTCCAAAATACTCTTGTGCATATATATATACATATATATATATATAAATTTGTATTATCTTTATTTTTTGTGTCTATATTTCCTGAAGTTGGAGTCCTAGCCTTGCATCTCACGGTGACTCTGTGCCTGTGAACTACAGCTTACAACACTAACATAATAGTGAGAATCTTGTCTCGACTCTATTTAAATAAAGATGTTTTGGAGCTGGGCGTACTCTGGAAGGTGGCCAGCGAGCCAAAAACTGGTATTTTAAAGAAGGAACAGGAACAGTTCTCATTATAATTAGGTGAGGAAGCCCAGCCTCCTTTAGGAGCTCCAGGATTTCAGAGTCATGTGGTCCTGATCAGGAGAAGCAGAAATGTATTTTTGTAACAGGTTTTCAGAAGTCATTAAGTCCCCTATATGCTGTTCAGATGCCCCTCATGCTGGCAGCACCTTTGGGCTGCTTGGCTTGCACACGTGGGTGCGAGAGGCAGCCCTGCCCTTGGAGCTGCTGCTGCTTGATTTTTGTACCATTGTCAGAGTTGTGGGAACTTAGTGCTGCCTCCCACAAATGGGGGGAATAACAAGCAACTGTTACTGGACAGGATTTTAAAAGTAATTAGGTACCTAAGTATATAACTCTGCAAATATGACCTGTTTTCCAGAAACACTCAAGGTTTCAGATGCACAGATAAGTTATAGCTCAGCAGCTACCAGTGGTAAGTGTATGTGTGTTATTGGAGAGGGCACGTGCTGTTACCTTGTTCAGCAGTTGATCCACAGTGACTTGTTATCCTGCAGTGGTTTTTTTTTTTTTTTTCTTTTCCAGCTTCCACTAGAGGCCGTGGTGTTTTCCCAAGTGGGGCTTTGCTGGGTGCTCTCTGCACTGCAGGGGCAGGCAGGCCGGGGTCTGGTGTGTGGGAGCAGCCTAGCACGCTGCCGGCCTCCTCGGGAAAGCATTCTTAGCAGAAAAGTCTGCGGCACTGCAAACGAAGTGAAAACTTGGGCTAAAAAAGATTTGATTACTGCATCTATTTCTGGAATATTGGAAACTGTGCTCAGAAATCAAAATAAATATTGCATGCTCTATTAAGCAGCCCCATTTCTGTTGCTCAGGTCTGTGTCTTGCTGCGTCTTACTGAAGAGGAGGAGAAAAAAGAAGGCGGCCCGCTCGGTGCTGGAAAACTCTCTGGCTGCGACCAGCCTTCTTGCTCGTGTGCTTTGGGATTAAAAGTCCCTTCTATCATTTTCAGCGTGCAGTTTGGGATAGAGGAGACTTGGATGTTTATGTCTGAAAAAATATCTCTGAGCAGTTGAGGATCTGTGATTTGGAGATCTGGACTTCTCAGTTGCTCTGTGTTTTCAACAAAAAAAAGTATTGTTTTAAACACAATTTCAAAAGCAATAAGAAAAGCTACTTCACCAGAAGTAAGTTAAGTTGTATGTGGAGTAGTAAAAGATTTCTAATTTGGATTTGAGTTATTACTTTAGATAGGTGCTACAGTGCAAAAGCCCAGGGCATGAGGGTTTATTGTTTGGAGGGGGCACGGGGACCTGCGAGGTCACTGCAGGTCTGTGGGGCTGCTCTCRGGGCAGATCCACGTTCTTGCCAGTGTGCCGCAGTGTTGCGGGGGCTGCCGTACAGCAGCAGGGAGATGTCCCCTGGGATGGGGTGGCACGTGGTCCCGGTCGGTTACGTACGCGGCTTTCTTGTTCTCTGTGTGGGTGCAAAATGAGGCAACAGGGAGGTGGGCTGCCAGCGAGGGTGCTGAGAGCAGAAAGCAAATGAGCAAGGGTAACCTGCACAAACTGCCAGCGCCGTCTTAAGCTAATGCTTGCCCTGARTAACTGGAGTGGGAAGATAATAAGGAAAGCTCTTTTTACTGCCAAGTATGTGGTTGGGGCGTGCTTCAGGGGAGCTGATGCTGTGGGGAGCTGTGATGTGGGCTGGTGACACAGAGCGGGGCCACACTGGTGCAGCGTGGGGCCAGGAGAGCTGCCCCTTCTGCTGAGCCTGGCGCGGGCCACGGCGCTGCCMACCACGGGGCTGCCGCCCTCCGAGCAGGACTCTGCTGCTTCAGTCCCCTTGGCAAGGCTGGAAAGTGCCTACAGGGGAAGGCCTGTGCTGAGCCTAGCGAATAATTTCCATTGCGCAAAGACAGTGCCCAGCACTTTCTTGCTTGCAGTAGTGCTGGCAGGTGGCTAATACGCGGGTCAGCAGATACCACTTGCTGCCCATATGCAAAGCCATGCAAATATGCCTCAGTTTAGAGATGCTGAAAAATACCATTTTCTGTGTCTATCAGACTAGCCAATGTCTGGTTTGCTGCCAATACCTTTACAGATGCAGTTAGCAGCAAGCCTGCACTTCCTTCGTATTTTGGTTCCCAGAGAGAAACTTCTGCGGACATTGCAGGCAAGAGACGTGATTTGTTTTGCCTACTTCTCCACATCCTCTCTACCACAAAGCCCTTGTGATAGGGTGGCAGAAATCTCTGAACTTGACTCTCTATTAGGGCTTGTTAGTTCTTCTCCTGCTTGATTTAATTGTATTAAAGCTAGGTGAAAGCCAGAATAACTTGCAAAATCCAGGTCTGTGTCTTCTACTCTCTTAGCAGGACTTCAGTCATGAATATAGGTAGAAAATGTGGATAAGGGACAGGGGTGTCTTATTACAAACGTTTAAAAAGAGTGAAGTGTTGCACGTGTGTGGTATAGATGCCCAGTTGGGCAGGGCTGTTGATACAGAGCTCAGCCCAAGTTAGGGGTTGCATCCTACCTCAGGTCACGACAGAGAATTACTGCCCAAGCTGGGAGAAGTCCAAGCATGGTGCCTCTCCTCCCCAGCCTTGCATGTCATCTTGGAAGTGTTTCTGAGCACTGCCCGTGTCGCTGCCACCTCCTGTTCCTCCTGATGCTGTCTGTGAGCTCCTCTCAGAGTGCAGACCGCTGAGCTTTGTGGGCATGACAGATGGTGGAGCATGGGTCTAGCTGGGTCTGTTTGATGTTTCCACCTAGGGCTCTCTGTATTGTGTACCTAAACTCAAAGCTTTAATTTTGTTTGGGATGCAAAGTGACTGGAAAGGAAAAAATGACAGCTGTGCAACACAACTGATTTTAAGCTAATGAAGTGTTAATGCAATTCTCTACACGCTGGCCTGAGGATGAGTGCAAAGCTCCCCTGCAGAGAGGGTTTTACTGGTGCAAGAGTAAGTCTTCACAGGATTGTAGTGGTGGGAGCATCCCTCAAGTTCTGTCTGATAACTGTAAAAATGATCAAATACTTCTAAGAGTTAATACCTGGGCTAGCTAAAGTTGGAGAACCTAAGCTAAAGTTGGAGCAATGGGAGTTTCTAGCCCATAACCTGCACTTTTGAGTTCAACTGCTGCCCCTTGGGAATGGCGCAGCCCTCTCGCTCTGCGGTGTGCTCGGGCTGCTCGGCCAGTGCCCTTCAGAGGGACCTGCTCTCTGTAGAGGTGAGCGCCCTCGGCAAAGGTTATGCAGAGATGTGCCCACAAACTTGCTTTTCCTTCCTGCTGCGGAGGGCAAGTCTACCCTGGGAGGACAGCTCTTCCTTTCATGAGAGTTGTGAGGGAGGAAATGGCCTTGTTGATCCCAAATTAACCACAAGCAAGCAAAACCCAACCCTTCTTTTGAAAGRGGGGGGGRRRAAAGAAGGAAGTCATCTTGTTTATTCTATGACTTATCTCAAATCTGTGCTGGGTCATTTATTAATTAATAAATATCAATTTTTGCATCTTTAGAGAGTTTTTACTTTTTTAACTTGTTGCTCTTGTATGTATCCTCTCAGTTAATGGTACCCATGTTCTAGCTATGTATTTAAATCAGTTTGATTCTGTTTCCAAGACCTCCTCTCTGTGTATCTCAGTCCATTCCGCGTTTTCACGCAGCAAGTTAATGGAAGGCAAAAATAACAGGGGTCTTGAAAGGCCTAGCAGGGCATGTAAAATAGAGTTTGTAAGATCCTTTAATAGGCATAAGAAGTGCTGTGTGTCAGGTAGGCATTACACATCTTATTTGCTTTTGTTTCAATTTCTGTTCTCTTTCAAAAAAAAATAATTCCTGAAGCAAAATGTAAGCCAAGGCAAAAAGAGTCAAACACAGTGTTCATGAACAGTTTTTGGTGATAATTGTTTAAGAA
Organism: Eudromia elegans; assembly: GCA_003342815.1. Lineage (NCBI taxonomy): Eukaryota > Metazoa > Chordata > Aves > Tinamiformes > Tinamidae > Eudromia > Eudromia elegans. The sequence goes on along the minus strand of PTEX01000230.1, from coordinate 1,159,134 downwards.
CCAATTCTGGCAATCTAGAAAATTGTATTGCAGTATGGTGTAGAACTAAGATGATTAAAATAGCAGATAAGGTATTTTCCTAATTTTTATGTATAATCTATCTACATGATGGAAACAACTCATTGGAAGTGACTAGTAAAGGAATGCCACCCGAATGCAAGGATTAAGATGATGGAAAAGAGGGATGATTTAAAAGAAAAAAAAATTGGAGAAAAAATTAATGGCATATTACTGGTTTTATTAAGGAAAATTCCACACTGGAATTGTTACCTAGTTAAAAATTTTTGGTTGCTGCAGTTGTTTGAGTTTAATTATATTTTCTCCTCTCCCTTTTCAGATTAAAAATATCCATTCAAGTTGTATTAAAAAATATAGTAGAAGGAAAGTAGAAGAAAGTGACCTTCTGGCTATATCCTAATTGGTAGGGGTAGTCTGAAGCCAAATGGTGATTGAATGATGTTCTTTCACAGAGGATATTGTAAGGCCTCTGCACGTTGTATTTGTGTCATGCTTGAGTTGCAGTATTTTAACTGAGAGTGTCTGGCAGGGTTTGTCTGACCCAAGTGGCTAGAGCTGCACGTTTGAGCAATTTTGTTCTCATGTGTTCTACTTTCAGTAAGTTTTTCTTTTTTAATGTTTTTGCAGATCCATCCACTATTGCTATACRTTTAACTTTGGATTAGAGAATAGAAATATATCTTGAAGAAAGCTGTGCTCAGTAGTGTTCTGTGCCTAGCTTTTCCCCATTTTGGAGCTGCAGGAAAGTTGTGGTGCTGTTGAAAGCTATCCCTAAGTGTTTCTTAACTTTTAATTTTTTTTCAAATCCAATAGTTTGGATCAAGATTACAGGCATCCAGCCAGCTGACTGCAGGTCTCTTCCCTGCTGGTTGCTGTAAGATTTTGAAAAACTTGGAGGACTTTTTTTACTTTAAGGCATGTAGGGACTGGCAATTTCTTACTTGATAGACCAGCAGATGCAGTTGTTCCCAAATGTATCCTACTGTTTTAGACGTAATGCTCTAATGTTATATCAAAGAAGTGTTTTGTTGAAATAGTAATGTCAGTGAGATCCTACAGCACTGCTAGGTTGGGTTAAATTATGCAAAATTGTACTTATTTGTGACATTCCAATTTTGTTTTCTAGTGTGTTCTAATTTGGCTTTACTTCCACCTTGAACTAAAGCTATAAAATGGTTGAATAGGCTTCATTGTATACCGTTGACTGTGTAGAGAGGGGAAAAAAATAAGATTATATCTCTTACTTCTGGGAATAGTTTTCAAGATTATTCAAGATTACTCAGAATGCCTTTTCCAAGATATCTTTGAGCGCTGGAAAAATATTAGGCACATTGTTAGAAGTGGTATTAGGTACATTATTGGTATACCTAGAACATATGTTTTATATGTATTAAGAGGCATTCCATTATTACCAAAGGTCTTTAACTTCAAAAATATGCATAATGACAAAGTATAATATAAGTCTGAGGAGGCTGTATTTTAGCAGGGGTTCTATAATTCGCCTTAGACGCTCTGACAGTGTATAATTAGCCACTATTTATGTTGGTATTTAGTCACACTTCTGGAACTCACAAAAAAGAAATGCAGGAGAAAGACAGACGTGTACTTATCCACCAGCTGGTCACCAGCAGAGAATGCAAAACCCTGCAAGTACAGGCAGTCGCAGAGGGTCTCGTTTGCTTTGTTTTAGCCCACTGGGTAGTAATTTGGTGTGTAAGTTTCTCAAGCTTCTCTTGAAGGTTGTTCTGCCTTTCTTCTGGCCATTCATTCTTTTCAGTTTGTCTTGACTTTTCTCCTGTAAATTCTGGTTTTGAGTATTTTAATCTTCTTGCTTAAAAGCTACCACTCTGCTACTTGAAAATTGCAAGYTAGTTGGGATTTGGAAGTCCATTTTTGACTAGGGCCTCCAAATTCCTGGCTCTAAGCTGAGTAAGATTTGGGAGAGAAAGATTTGCATGGAGGCAGGATGATATTGAGGAGGGTAGGAGAGAGGATGGGACATTTACAATTAAATGAAAGAAAAATTCAGTGCTTGCTTTGGGAGTAAGACCTTACAAATCACTGAAGTAGCAAGAATTCAAGGTATTACCCATATCTAAAGCTGCAAATCAAGACCAAATAGCCAGCAACCTTTATCCTGTAAGAAAATTATTTACCTTGATGGTTAAATAGATATAGAAAGATTGCAAGACAAGTTACACAAAGATGGAAGCTATTTCTGTTTTTGTTCTTATTCTGATGAGTGGKTTGACTACTTAATATTTAATTTGGTCAGTATTTTATTTTGAGATATGCTTAGAGGATATTGTGAAAATGAGAATGTACTGTAGAAGCAAAAAGGAGTTGTTCTTGCCTTAGCTTTATTTTTGGGGTTTTGGAATTTGARTTTTCTAGTTGAATGTTTAGCTAGTGCACAGTGTCATAAAACAGAGAGCCCCCAAAGCAAATAAAAAGCTGCTGAAGCCACACTTCAGTTGGGTAGACACTGTGCTACTGTATGACAGGCAACTTTTTAAAAGTTTTTTGAAGGAAAGTGCTTTCATTATACTATGAATTATTTTACATCTCCCAGACAGTGGGTTTTTATTGTATAAGAAAACTTCTGTCTTTGTCTGTAATTGACTTTTTTTTTTCCCTTCTCATGTGAGTACCTGGAGTTTGGTTACGTTGGCTCTTTCTCTGTGTAGGGCTGGACAGACAGAGCGCACAGAGTCCCTCGTGGCACAGAGCTTTATCCCCGTCCTTGCTCGCGGCTATGGCCCTGTTTCAGACACTCTGCGTTTCTTTTTGGTAACGCATCTCCCAGAATGGGTGCACCAGATATGCACCGAGTATTTTCACAGCGATGGCAGCGATGCTGCTCTGGCTCTGTGTCCATTTGAAAGTCACATCCACACTCTTGGCTAAAGCGCAAGCCTCTTCAAAGAGGGTGTTTGTTCAGCTGCCCATCCACAGTATCTGCCCAGCTGCCTTGGAGTAGCCGTTCCTCAGGAAACTTGTGCATTCTCTGCTTCAGGCTTCTGTTTTCTAGTGTATACATTCCATTATATTCAAATGTAAAGGTGTATAACATGCTTGGATCCAGCGTAACAAGTGCTTTAGATCGCTTCCATTGCATGGTTCTCTTAACTATTAATGCTATTCTAGCTCTTGCCAAATCCATTAACTTAGGGTTTTTTCTGTCTTTTGAATGGCTATGTCAAATAACAGGAGGCCGACAGAGAGTTCTGTAGAGAGCCACTTGCAGCAGGCAATCTTAGAGCGGCATTCTGAAGCTTGCCCACCTCGCTGGCTGCTTCAGAGCTTTTACTAATGCTTCTTGTCTGTCCGGTTTCTTAATCAAGATGTGTGGGACTGAGCAGAGTTCCATACAGAAGTAGTATCTCACGTCAGTGCTTGTCTTGACAAATAAAAACAAGTCTAAAACTAAAGTTCTGACAAAAAAAAAAAAAAGCCAAAACAAAAAACACTAATTAATTTGACAGATCTTACTTTTTGTGAGCTTGTTTGATATTAATTGATTTAATTACTTGATACTTATTATTTAAAGTCTTTATTAATAAACATTCTAAATCAAACTTCTCATTATTTTGTATGGATTCAGTATCTAGAAGACTGCCTATCATAGAATTAATCTCCCCAATTACTCATTTTAAATATTGCCACAACCCTAAGTTTTCTTCCAGGCATTTGGGACTTCTCTACTATTCCAAGACTTACTGAAAATAAATGTTAATGATTTAAATGGCTTGATTTTTTTTTGTTGTTACTTTGAATGCAAGTTATTTGAACCTAGTGATCTTTCAGAGCTTTTAGCTAGCTCTTCACATACAGAACAGAAGTGATCTGTTGCATGCCTCTACTTTTTCTGCATTATTAGCAGCAATTCCACATTTCAGTAAGATATTGGATATATATTTTTGCTTGTTTTGCTAAAAAGGCTTTTATTGTTTTTATTTTTATTGTTTATGTGATGAGGATTTTATTTGCTTTTACTTTACTTTTTTTTATCTTTTAATACTTTGAAGCTCCTAATTACTAATACTGTCTAGTGGCTTCAATTTCTTTCACATATATAGGGGGTAAGGACATGAAACATAGTTTGAAGCTGCTTCTCCTTCTATGCTTAACTAAATTAGTTTTGATAAGTTCAGCAATTACACTGTGTAATATTCTTAAAAAATTCAAGTTAACCCTTACATCTTTAATTCTTCAGTAGTTTTGTCTCACAAGTGAATTTTACAGATCTGCATGTGGATTACTGGATTGGACTTTATCTTATTTGCCCATAAGTGACCACTAATTCTTACTCTGTGACAACTGTTATCTTAGGGTGTTTCTCCATGTAGAGTGTTATTATTATTTAGCTAGAAAATAGCTGGGTTTCAAGTAGTGTTGTTGCTCATAGCTTGAAGATTTCCATTTACATATTGTRAAACTTAAAAGGTTTGGCTTTTTTGTCCTAATAGAACCTGAAAGAGGTGGTCATGCTGGACTATCACTGTATATTTTGGGAAGGATGGGGCCGGAGGATGTTTGTGGCCTTTAACAAGTACAACTGATACCTATCTCTTAGAGATTGTGCCAAGCAATGAAGCTCCTCGTAGGTCCTGTTCTATCTCCTGTTTTTCTGCATGGTCTCCCCTAAGCCATTCATAGTAATTGATCCTTGCCACTCCAGTTGTGCAGRCCTTCCCAAGGAGGGAAGAACTGGACTTAGGTTGGTAGAAAAGAAAGAATTCTTAAGAAAAGAAATTCCCCAGCCTAGTGGGAATTGACTTGATCTCCTGGCCAGGAAAGACTTTCTGTTGTTTTTTGTATTGCATTTTTCCATAAGCCATATTGGTATATATTTTCTGTTGAAAACATTAATTCTGATTGCCTTTTTCATAAACCCATGGCTAACTTTCCGTATTTATGATAAGCAATAAGTCTCTGGAAAATATTTTTACTGGGGCTGTTGTTTATTTGTATGTGAGAAGGGWCATTAAAACAATCCATACAGCTATCGAAATGTTCAAAGTTTTATACTGCAGACAAAGCTGAACTTTGAAAATAGTCCAAAATGGGTTGACATTCTCATTTGATTTTTAATGAGATTTACCTAAAGAGGAAGTTAATTCCCATGAGACATAGAACCAGATTTTCTTTGTATAGTGGGTACAGTTCTTAACTGAGCAAGACCATGGCCCCAATTTTTGGTGAACCCTTGCCAGCTGCTGCAGTTCTGCCCATTAAAAAGAGAGCACAAGTAAAAGCTGGTATTTGTRCAAAATCTTGCTTCATCATCCATTACTTGTAAGATGTCAGTTCTGCAACTGGAAATGAATTTTTACATATGAAGTACTCAAAAGGCAGGAGTTGATCTTTATCATTGGAGTTGAAGGGCTCCTGAAGTCTTCAGGTATTTGGGGGATGGAGTACCTAGAAAACTAAATGAAAGGTGCAGTAACGCTTTGAAAGTATCTGTGGCAAGCTCCGGTTATGCTAATCCTTACCTATATTGAAAGGGCATAGAATATATTAATGAATATAGTTGGTTGTGCAGATTAGATTGCTACAGTGCCAGGTCTCGGAGCCGTGTGAACAGCCCCGCAAGACAGGGGCGCGCACAGAAAACACRGTGTGGGCTTCTCAGCAAGGGGCAGTTGCTGCACCTGAAGCCTCAGGGTATGGTTTGGGGCTATGCCTGAATCTGCTAAACATGTATCTCTGAAGAATATATTTGCAGGCACAGCTGAAATTTGAACCTGTGCTGTTTAAAAGATTTTTATAGCTCTGAAGAGAGCATCACTGCTGTCCTCTGCTTTCTCAACCGCCCAGGGTTTTTGCTGAAATATACTTCGTGTGGCTGCAGCTTATCACTTAACTCTTACTTTGTTTCCTGGTGTGAGCGACTGAAGCTAGTCAATAGGCAAAATATCTGTCCATTGTGATTCCCATAAATATGCAAGGCTGTATCCACGGGAGTCGTGCAAAGCTGCTCTCGTTGTGCAAGAAGGGATAATTTATGTGGAGACAACAGGAATTTCRGCCCAGGTCACCAGAAGAGGGTTTAACAGTGAATTATTTGGAGTGTATTTCCAAATAATAATTCTCTCTTCATGATTCTCATCATGATATATCTCAAGACAGGGAGTGAGGAGGAKGGGGCYGGCCTCTTCTCAGTGGTGGCCAGTGATAGAACTAGGGGAAACGGCCGCAAATTGAGGCACCAAAAGTTCCACAGGAACTTGAGGAAGAATTTCTTAACAGTGAGGGTGACAGAGCMCTGGAACAGGCTGCCCAGAGAGGTGGTGGAGTCTCCTTTTCTGGAGATCTTCAAAACCCGCCTGGACATCACCCTGTGCCACATGCTCTAGGGGACCCTGCGTGTGCAGGGGGGTTGGACTAGATGACCTCTACAGGTCCCTTCCAACCCGAGCCATTCTGTGATTCTATGATTCATTTCCTTAAATGCCCCTACATTCTTTGAGAGCATCTTTCTCACTGTTCTGATCTTTTCTACAGTATTTTTCCTTAAGCCATTGAAGTGTATTTAAGTGACCTATATTTCTCTGTTCCCAAACTTTAATGGCTGAAGAAAGCAAAGGAAAAAGTACAATTTGTAGTTTTTATCACCTTTTTTTATTTCTTCTCTGAATACTGGAATAGTTACTGTACAGAGTGCAATCTTCACATAAATTCTGCCAACTGAAAACATCTTGTAGGGCTTGCTTATTTTTCTTTTTGAAAAACAAACAAAAAAAGGTGCAAATTCAGTCTCTCCTCTCCCCCGCCCCTATTGCTGCTGTCACCTAAGGTGACCTGTCAGCATCATGACTCAGAGCTCGAAGAAGATGTAATGCGCAGATTACTGAATGAGGATGAAATGTGATGTGAAGGGCAAGGATTCTCTGAAACCAAAGCACRTGGAGTTTTAGGCTCCCGTAACCCTTTTGCTGTTTGGCTAAGCAGGAGGCGAGGTTTGCTTTGACCAGCGTGCCCAGATCTTGTGGCAGGTGCGTCAGGAGCTCGGGGACGGACAGCACATAGGGAAGCAGGGCTGCTCTTTTGGTGCCGTGAAACCTGCTTTTCCCCGAGCGAGCGGGTCCACCTTGGGCTCCACGGGCTCCAGGGCGGGAGCGAAGTGGGGAGGCGGGCGCGGAGGGCCACCCTGCCTGTCCTGATCTGGCAAAAACGGAGCCGGATTGGGCACGAGCAGAGGGCCATGGATCTCTTCATTACAGAAGATGGCTTCATTAACTGGTGTGTGGTGAGTGTCCTCCTCTAGATCCTCCTCCAATTTCTCAGAAGGCTTCGCTCTTATGTTCTTGGCTTTCTCTAAAATGCYCAAGGTTCTTCTCAGGCTCACTCTTAATTTATAAATATGCAAAACCATTGTGAAAATCTTATATGATTCCACTTTAYAAAATGGTTGTAAAAGCTCTTTCTTTTGTTTAACTTGCCCTCAGTTAAGCTGGTTGTGAGATGACTTTAGCTTGCTGCAGTCTGAGGTCAGAAAATTGAGTTTCTTTCCTACAGTCGGYGCTTCTTCCTTGGGAATACCAATTCTGGAGGCAAGTTGTCTCTTGAGTCACACCCGTGCAGTGCCCCGACCTTTGAATTACACTGACCTAAACCCTTGGTGCACCCCTGTTGACTTCAGTATAGATCTTTGGAGCCATGTAGCTGGGACCAGATTAACAGTTTTTTGATGTGAAAARCAGTCTTCCATCATCCCAGGGTGGCAACATCAGTAAATGAGAATGAGAAAGGTGTTTCTTTGACATAGATGTATTTATATCCATCCAAATATATGCTGTCCACAGAAACCCAAGTTCTTGAATTTGCATTTTTCTCTTTTTCTTCTTCTGCATCACTTCTAAGACTGCACTGCACTTGATATATGTGTGCTTATTTAATGCATATACATGTGATTTATTTTGAGAAAGTGTTAGTTTTAAATTAAAAATTAGCAGTTAAATACTCCTTATGCAGCAACGGATATGCACTGGCTGCAAGTTTTACTTGCTGATATCCTAACACCGGCACATCTCAGCCATGCAGTACAGGATTTAACCTACTTCGTCTTGCAGAAGTTTCTGGCACGCTAATGAGAAAAAATGCTGGCTATTGGTGGGACATGCATTTTTGTGAAATTTTTTTGGACTCTTGGGGGTAGTTGGGATAGTACAACCTAAACTTTTAAAGTATCTGAATACAGATGTTCATTGTAGATYGTATTCTAGTGAGAGGAGACACTGCAGGACTTTGGTAAATTCTCCACAAGCACTAGGAGACCAGCCTTCATTGAGGAACCCTAATGTCAGGCAGGGACTCCTCTGGAGGAAATGAACTTTGAAGTAGGTGGGCACAATTTCCCACATCGCTGAGCAGAAGAGTAAAAGTGGCCATGGAAATGATTACTGCAACCCTTCTGGCTGCTGGCTGTACCGAAATGGTTTGCTTTGGACTGAGGACTCACTACCAATAATGGGGTTTCCACTGTACTTTGAAACGTTTTGTTGGATGTCCTTTGGTTTGGTGTCAGCGTTGAGAAACAAGCTCATCACTAGGATGTTTCWTAGTGCTGCTTCTTAGTGTGATGTTTCTTCAGAAAAGTGAGCAATATTGACCAAAAGTAAAAGCTGAGAATACTTTTGCCTTCCATCAGTATTTTCTGTGTTTTGCTTGAGATTAGGGTTATGAATATTAATTTAATACTAGATATGCTCCCGTAATATGCTTTCATCAAACAAGGACAGTGCAGATAGAAACTTTGAGGCAAACTTCTGGCCCTATTCTTCCTGTAGATGCAAATGAAACAACTTATTAGGAGTTTCTTTGTTGGAAGAGAGAGCATTCTCCAAATGGGACTGCCTGTCTGTTTTAGGGTAGAATTAAAAATGGAGGAGTTGCTGCCTCCCTTCCTGATTTGTTTTGGTCATTTTTACTACCCTTTTTATTAAAAACTTTTCTTTTGATTCGGTCACAGTCATTAGTTTAAAAGCTCTTTAAAAAAGTTCTTTCAGTGTTCCTGATCTCTAAATAAAGTAAACAGGCCTATTTTTATAGTGTCTGTTATCTTTAGTCTGCAAATCATTCTCTTTCACACCTCTCCCACAAATTTATTAAATATCTGTAAGCTACTAGGAGTTGTGCTGTGTATTGCATTTTAGTTTGCTTTCACTAACTTTACAATCCATCTGAATTAATCTAAGGATTATCTTGGTCTATTTTATCCCAGCAGGACATGGTGAGCTCATTTTGTGTTGCTTGTGTGCTGTATCCTCTGCCAATCTTTTACGTTCATTTCTAATCAAAAATTCAGAAAATATTAGTAATTTGAGGGTGAGTACAGAGTGATGCCAAGTCTCAATCTGATTCCTGCAGAGACAGATACAGCAAATTTTTTTTTTTTTTTTTTTTTTTTTTAACCTATAGCTGCTTTTGGAGATGTCAGCCTGGTATTAGTCCATTTTTATTCTCTCTCCAGGTTGTACACTGATAATAATAATTCAAATATCTTGATGCCTTGCCGAAATCTGGTCTGTCTTCACACATGTGCCATTGCAGTTAAAATTGGCCTGCATGGGGAATGGATTGCCTGTGTGCATTTCAACACTAAATACTTTTTGTTACATTTCTCTCTCTCTCTCTCTCTCTCTCTCTCTCTCTCTCTCTCTGTCTCTTTGGGCTTTTCCAAAAATTCTATTAAAACCTGTATCCTTTAGGCAGTATCTCTTGCTCAGCCCACCTCCTGAGTTTGTCACGGCCTCTTCAGGCTTGCTGATGTAAAAATGTGTGTCCCTAATAGCTGTAAATTAGAATGATGTTTAAACAGCCAATGGGCTGGAAATTATTAATCACCCTCCTTTGCTGCCAGCCTCTCCTTCTGAGCCTAAGTAATCAGCTCCTTTCTGGTGAGCGTTCCTGCCTTTTGTGTGTGATTGTGAACAAAGTTACCTAGTAATGGTCTTGCTTCTCTGCAGGCTTGCCTGGCCTTCCTGTTCTTATCCGTATGCTCAGGAACCCTATCATTTGGGGAAAATTGCCCAAAGTCTTTTTTTCTTCCTAATAGATCTGCCGTACTTAAATATTTCCATTCTCTTATTTATTAATAGAATTTTTGGGTGCTGTCTCCGATTTGTTACCAAATCAAGACAGGCTTTTCCCCAAAGTGTAAGGCATCACTGTGCAACACAGAGATGCAGCTCAGAGTTCCTGCACAGGTAGCTCAGAGCTGCTTTCTGCCTCCCTTTGCTTGACCTTGACCGTTGGCAGTTGTGCCCCGGGGCACTGTGCTCGCTCCACATTCTGACAAGATGGCCAAGCACAAGCACTCCTCGGGCTTCAGGCATGGGAATGCCCACTTTGGTGTTCCCGCTAGGGCTGGGGTGATGCAGGCACTGGCATGTCCCAAGGACTGACTGTTTGGGCATTCTCAGGGCATGGATAGCTGCAGGAATTTGAGTTTTAAGGAGATTTACAGCTGGACCTGTAAATAGCAGATAGCATCTGTAAAAGCTTTAAACTCTCCCCTCAGTTTGCTGCTTTAAACAAGGAGACATCCTACAAGGATGTCTCGGTAGCGTGTAGCCTCCCAGAGGGGAGGGGGGGTGTGTGTGTGTGTTTGCACGTGTGCATGTGTGTTCCTGGGCACGCAACGCTGGTTTGGAGTGGCCTCCTCTGAAAACTGTCTGGAGAACCACTACCCTTGTCAGATTAAATATTAAATATCTGACAAGGGTAGTGGTTCTCCAGAGAGTTTTCAGTTTCTAGCGCAGTTACCCAGCTGCTTGGTTTTTCTACTGGAGAGCAACCTTTGTGTTTAGAACCTCAAATGGTTTGTTATTCCTAATGGGAGACCTTCAGATCTGAAGATTTCTGCCTCTCTGGTGTTTCTTTCCATGTATCCTACAGCTGCTTATGAATAGTATCCATGCCCTAGCATGACCTGTCCACAGACCTGCCTTAGTGCCTCTTCTTCATTGTGGCTAGTTGGTGTGTTGGTCTTTCCCAACATAGGACGTAGCAAGCAAGTCATGCACCAATATAAAAGGAAAGATTGTGCTTCATTTAAAATACCGTGCCCTGTCTCGTAGCCTTTATAGAAAGGATTGTCAGTAGATTTAAATTTTGCAGCATATGACTTATCCCACAAATTTCTGTAGTCCTATTTATATCAGTGCTTCTTAACTAAAGCAAGAATTTCCCTTTTTTTTTTTTTTTTTTTTTTTTTTTTTTTTTTTTTTTTTTTTTTTTTTTTTTTTTTNCTCTCCACTTAGTCAAACTGCTGGCATTGGTCAATTAGGAGAGGGGTAGGGAGAATCCTAATGCTTTCTGCAGCAGTTTTTTTCTTGTATCAAACACGATCTGTTGTACCACAGCCATCATCTTCAGCTCAGTGCCCTTCTCGCTAGTCAACTTAATCCTTAGCTGGGAAGCTTGGTGATCCTGGAGGTAAAACAGAATATACGTGACCACCTTATTGCAGCGCAAATCCTTGAGTATGGATTTCAGCAAAGAGAAAACAGCAGGCCTCACTCTGCTTAGTTTGCGAGATGGGGACTATTGTGTTTGTATCGCTTCTTTTCGTGCTTAAAGAAGTTATTTAATGTCCTCTGTTGCAGTTCTTTCAAAATTAAAAAAAGAAACATTGAAATCACTTCCATACATGTGCTAACTTGAAAGGGTGAAATTATTGCATCATCATTTTATAGCTCTTGGCAGAGATACTATTCTTGCTAATTTTATCCCAAATCTTACCGACTTAAAGCCCTTCTCTTGCAGTCTTGGTTTTCAGGACTTTTTTTTTTTATACTTAATGCACAATTTATGTGCTCTCCATAAAGATTCAGAAGTCTAAATGACCTTGTCCTTGTTTGGATGCCCTTCACTTTATCTGGTGCAGACTGTCAAATATAATGTGGTGGCTCTTATGATAAAGTAGTCCCCAAAGTGATGGTTCTGTGAGATTATCATAAGGATGATAGTGGGGCACGACAACGAAAAGGAGCTGATTATAATATTTCATACTAAAAAATGCCAAATGGCCCCATTACAAATCCACTTGTAAAAGATGCTTGAGGGGGGAAACTTGCCTCTCCAAGAATTGTTTTTCTATTCATGAATTCAGTTTTTGATTTGCTGCTTTCTGTCCCCTGAATGTTGCAGAGACTTTCCCAAGGAAATACAAATACTTGCTTTTAATAGTTGACAAAGCAGCTGCCGGTTTGTAGAAAGAGGGGCATAATATTTCTTTACTTGTTGGTGTCTCCTAAGAATCCAGCCATTTCAAGTTGCAGAGGGTACCTGTGTATCTTTGGTCTCTTTTTTTCTTCCTCTTTTTTTCGCCTTTTTTTTTTTTGTTGTTGTTTTTTTTTTTGGTCTTGAAAATTGTTGTTACCGTGGACCTTAGTTCCCTAGTATTAGTTGTTTAAAAATCAGTCAGTGTGCATCCTGTGCTGCTAGAACTACCCGATAGATACGCAAAAATGACTACCTCATGTCTTTGCGAGAGGAGATGAAAGCACAAAATTGAAGGTTAGTAATTTTGCTAAGCAGAGAAAGTTGCTTGCTTTCAAATTTCTTTTTGCTTTCATTACTTCTGAATGAGGTAATGCAGCTTTTATCCACAGCAAATCAATAGATTTTTTTTTTCCTGATAGAGAAATTAATTATTTTGGAGAGGTTTTGCAATATGCTAATACTTCAACAGCATCTTTACCTTTAGTAAGATGATGTATTTCTATTTATTTCTTTCAATGATTTTATCCGATTTTAAGTATATTTTTAACATAAACATTCTATGCCAAATAGGAAGTGAGAATATCTTTGATTGAAGCAAAAAGGCGTTTCCACTGATCAGAATCCCATCCCACATTGAAAACTAAAAATGGCTATTTAGTCATTCACGTAGCGTTACTTGTATACTATATATATAGTTAAATTTCAATTGTTAGTGTTTAGGAGTCCTTGTAAACACATTGTAGGCATGAGTTAACTTACTCAAATGAGTTAACTTACTCAAGTGAGAAGATCTTTTCCTGTATCTTTTCCTGACCATTATGTGTGTTTCCACATATCTCTCGAAAGATATATGAGCACAGCTATTTGTATGAACTAGAAAACCATCTGTTCAGAATTCTCTGTCTGAAAACTTGTTTCCTGCACTGATTTTTTTTTTATTCTGATTTCAGACTCTGCTGTATTATATATTTGCATCTGTGGGGGGAGATGGGGAAAAAAATCTTATGTCTAGCTTGAGAAATAATTCTTTTATGATTTGCATATCTTGCTTCACCAAAGTACAGGATTAAAAAAATAATCTTATGTTTCTTTGCTTAAGTGAGTTGCAGTGTTACAAGTGAAGCTGTGTGTGTTCAGATAATGTCCAAAGAAGATTATTATCACTGAATTTCTTAGGGAGTAGAAGCTCCAGGAGATGGCACTTTTCTCTGAAGAAGTAATAAAATATTAACCATGGCAATTCCTAGGACTGCTCTTTTATTTGTATCATAACCAATTTTTAGGAATCTTGGCTGGCTAAAACCTTCATATTGTAGCAAAATCAGCCATCATATCATAGACAGACTCCTTCAATTTGATTCAGCCCCAATTCAGAGGCAGAGGCCTCAAATACCTGGAAAGGCTCATTTTGTTTAAAAAAAAAAATAAAGGAAACTTTTACCGTGAAATATTTAATGAGAACTTACAGAAACAGAATGCCTTGATCCATGTAATTGCAAGCCTACAGATCTGAGATCAGCAGTGTGCAAAGCTCTAGAATATCATTTGCCTGAAAAGGAGGTAGATGGCAAGTAACTTGAGTACAGTAGTTCTGTAGAGGAGATCACAGCAGCCTGTTCAGCAGAATGATTGGTAGGATGGCAAAGAAAAAAGTATGTGACTCCAAACTGGAGAGGACAAAAAATAAGCAAAAGAGCTAACTGATGGATTAAGACTGGTTTAAGGGGAGACAAAAACTAGTTGTGCCAGAGATCACTTATTAGGGGAGAAGAACTGATCTTTGTCTTCCATTATTCTCTTCTGCCCAAGGACTGCAAATCAAGAACAACTAAATGCATGATCTTGCATTTCCTACAGTGGAGCGTTGTCCCACTTCTATAATTAGGTTTCAGTGTCTGTACACGATTCAAATCCTTTTCTGTGGTGATGATGATCCTCAACGTTGTGCTCAGGGAACACATTTTAGTAGGACATTCCTATTTTAATGAAAATGTAAAGAACAGACTTGGAAAGCTATTATACCATATAGAAAATAATCTGAAAATAAATAAGCAAAAGCCATATGGTAAAGATTATACAACCTTTCCTAACATTGTTCAGAACTCTGTTGAGCCCGTCTTGCCATCATGGCCAGGAGAAGAGCCGCTTTCTTATGAGAAGGATAAGCTCGGCCTAAGTGAATTTTACAAAAGGCTTCTAATTATCAGAGAAACAATGTTCTGAAGCGACTCTTTGAGCAGAAGTACTAAGATCAAAATACTTGATTAGTTTTAAAACACCTCTTGTCACTTTATGGCTGGGCTTACCTTATAAAGTGATAGGCTGAGTGGCCCACGGAAGCTCATCCAGTTACAGAACCGAACCTCTGCCAGTGAATGTGGAATAACTTCAGCACTGTAACAAAAACTGTCGCTGATCTGCTGGTTTCTTTAACTGCTACAAACTGGGAAAAGATGACTTTGACTTGTCATTGATAACAGTTCAGTGTGATAAATATGCTTACCTTATAAAAGCACCCCCCAGGAAAAAACAAAACAAAAATTCAGAAAAAGCTACTCTCGTACAGTCTGGGCAGTTCAGATGCGGTCAAAATAGAGCATGTTTGTGTTCTAATGCATAAATGCAACCTGCAAACCACATAATAAAATAGTTCTAATGGTCACGTTGGATATCCTGTCAGCACTCCAAAATGAACTCAAATACAGTTCCAGAATGCATTAATGATTGTTTCCGTGTTTTCTATCATCCTAGCCAGAAAAGATTAATAATTTTAATCTAAGACTGAATGAAGTAATTTCTGTATCATTTCATAATTACTTCTAATTTTAAAAAGTTGGTGGCCGTGTTTATGCACAGAAGCAGTATGAGTGAATCTAGTGCTTCAGTTTTGATATCAGAAGATTTCTTTTTCTGGATTACTGCAGTGACCTAGTATAGATTGCAGAAAAGATGATAGATTATTTCTAATTCATTTTGCTTCTGTGTTTTCTGTAGAAATAAATTCTGTGGTTTTGGCTTGGTGCAGGAACATGCAGAATTATATTTCTGAGTAGATTATCGACTTATTTTGTTTTCCAATAGCAACTTGAATTATAAAGAGGAAACTTTAAAGACATTTGAGGAGCAAGGGTGAATTTGTGCATAGGAGTCTTATTTTTCTGCAATGCAGTTAAAGGGCTGTGCAGGGAATGTGGAAAACCTTTGGCAGTGCTTTCAGGACAGAGCACTCGTGTTGAATAAAAACTAAGCAGTCAAAAAAGAACAAGAGAATAAAAAAATTACCTTCCAAATAGAGTCTGGAAAGCTAATGAGTGCATGACATCATTTAACTAGTTATAAAAAGATTATAGCTCGTCTGGTCCAAGAAACAGACCCGCAAGATTTCTTATGTTCCATAGATGAAGGAGGTTTAACTTTGCATTCCACTTTGTCCTTGCCAGGAACACAGCAGAGAGCTCAGGTGCTCACGTGGTTCGGCAAAGTTGTCTCCAGGGCATCTGAGCTTCCGCGCCTGCAGCAGGGATCGCAGGGGGTTTCCATTAGGAGCATGGCCCCAGCTTAACTCAGTTGGGACAAACAATAACAGCTTAAACTGGCTGCCTAGAAAAAGTCTTTGGACGTTGGGATGTCTCCATCTGTGCTCGATGTCCCAGCAAGTGGTGGTGCCTCGAGGCGGCTGCCCAGCTCTTCTGGTAGGAGCAGCTCCTGCAGATCCCCTTCTGTGTCACCCCTGTAAAGGACAGTAGGGAACAGAGTATATGGTAGGCCATGACCTCCACACGTGCTTGGTCGTTTCTGAGTTTCTGGGTACACAGAAACTTTTGCTTCTGTAGGAATCCAAAAAAGCCATGTAGGTCAAAGGACGATGCATACGGCCAGAAAGGCTGAGGCCGCACCAGCATTGCTGCTGCTGCACCCACAAAGAGCCTGTGGACTCCTTGGGCTATAGCTACTGCTCGCTGACTTGAACAAGTCCACAGTGGTCTGGTTTCTCTTAAATCTAGAGAACCATCGAGCAGATCTTCTAATGTTCACTGTGTCCTCACAGTGAGGGAGAGACACCCTGAAGACTGTGGCTGATGAGTAATACCAGTTCTAATGGAGAAGGGTTTTAGATTCAGGCAGGACCACTAGTTTGTCTGGTTTTCAACCTTTGATACTAGGCTTCTTTCTCCTTTTTGCTTGGACCKTGCTTCTTGAATTATCTTGCTGCTTTCCTAGAGTAGCATTCTTGTGAAGGCCTCTGTCTTCCTATCTAAGAGCTCGYAAAACCACAGAAACATAATTGTAATTTAAGTCTTAATAATTATATTTCAAGTTAAGGATGTGTTTTTAGAAAAGAATAAAACCCTTGGGTTTCCTGCATTGGCTTAAAGAGTTCACTAACCTGGGGTTTTCTATACATGTAGCTTTGATGCATGTATTTCCCTTTATGGCTGCAGGGAGGACAGAATATGACTCTGTAGGAGCAATTCAGACTCTTCTACTCTACTGCATGTGTTCTTGCTTGCATCCAAATTGTTCAGCATGGCCTGGTAGCTGCATAGCACTGAACCATGAAGCAATGACTTACATGGAAATACGGAAAGATTGGGAAAAAAAATTGGTCTTATCTGTGGCTGGAGGTAGTTTCAAGATAGTAGATAGATTAGTTCAAAATTCTCTAATTTTAAAAGCAGTTACACAGACCATGCTCAGGGCACTTACYGTAATGCACATCTGTACTCATTGGAGGTACTCACGTGTACTAGAGGTAGCTCTGTAGAGGAATCCCAACAGTTGACAAATGTGCTTCATGCCAAGTCTAGAAGAGAATTACAATTCTGCAGAAAGAAAATTACAGGTTAGGAGATGTGTGTGTGTGAGAGAGACTTATTGGGAGTAATTTGCATAGGAAAAACACCSGGGGAAAAGCAGCTGAGCAGTTAGCCATGTATTTTGTCAGCTTCTTCTGAGATTTATTCTTGTCCAGCAATGAAAAACCAATGAGATTTTCACTATTTGGAGGAGGGACATGGAGGGGAAAAATTACAAAAGACAAATAAGTACTGGATATAATTCAGAAAAGACACGCAATCAAACTGAACAGATTGCTCAGGAAAAGATCTATTCTGTTGCTGAAATCCAAGAAAATGGGGGAAAAACAGGAAATAGTGAAATCTGTTATCAACCATCTGCTAAGCTTAAGAACTTGAGAACCATTCCCATGACAAAAATATTTGATTGTGAACTTGATTTTATATATCATAATAGTTAAAGTACAGACAGAGAAGTCCAGTAGAGGCTGGTGTTACTAAATGCTTAAAAAGAAGCTGTAATTCTAACTAGAACTCTCAGTGTTGACATCTTTAAGGCTTCTCCCTATATATGTTTATTGAGGGGTTTAGCAGTGCCTTGCAAGGCAGTGTTTTCTAAACGTGCTTTCAAACTTCCAGGAGAGTGGAGAGGAGGTAAGCAAGCTGCGTTTGCTTTTGGAAGGTTGTAACAAGCGATCTCCTCCAACTTCTGTCACTTTGCCCCCTTTATTTCTTTGTAGTGACGAACTTGTAATTGCTACCATCTGATGAGGGATCACGTGCATGTGCAGAGGGAACTGTTCATGGGCTCTGATGCTCAGACACTCTGCATTTCAAACCCTTTAAAATGCTGCCTTCATTAAAGACAGCATGTTTATTCTGGACTGCTCTGCTATTCCCTCTCCTATTGTACAAAAGGGCTAGAGAAAGTATAGTCCAAACTAGTTTAGACAATTGGGATGTTAGCCTACAAGTTAGCTATAAATCCATCTGAACTTCCTGTATTTAGAATTACTCCATATGTGCAAAGGTGTAAATACTGTTTTCTGAAAGTGTTTTCAAAGTAGGTGAATGGATTCTAATTACAGAAACTGTAATCTCTGTGACTATTCAGAGGCTACGTTGCCCATTAAATTCTCAGTAGTAATGAACTTGGTGCACAGTTTGCAAATTTTCTTAAACATAGGCTATTGGCTGGCTTAGCTTTTGGAGCCTTTTCACAGTTCAAAGATAAAACTGAGAAATCTTTGGCAAAAGAAGTGTACTTGTGTAAAAAGTATCTATTGCATGCAAAAAAAGTTCGGATAAAGTGACACTAAACTAGAAAAGTCAAGCCCTCCAAATTCTTGAAATGCTATAAGATAGGTTCCTGAAGTGGCATAGACTATATCATTAATTATCTGATCACAGACATTCTTTTCTGCAGGATCCACAGCTCATTTGCAGCATGAGATAGAGATTGCTAATTGAATAAAGAACTGAGGACAGCCTTTTCATCATCTTCGTATGCTGTCTGGCCCTATGACCCACCTCTGCCTTGAAAGCAATTACTTATAAATTGACTTGCTCATGAGTTCTCCTCGTTGAGGTATTTGTTTCACAAACAGTTAGAACTGTAAAACTTCAGAAATGCTTACCTTAAGCCCTAGAAGGTAAGTGATTAATATTTCCTGTTTGACAGGTGGGGAAGAAACAACATGAGAGCAAGTCCTTGAAACTGCTCATGAATTCTGGCCATATGACCTGAAACTTCTCAGCATGATTCTTCATATCCCCCTAGCTTTGCAGTAAAAAATCTTATTTAATTTCAGTCTTTTAAATACTTGGCCCTTCTGCAGAGCAGAATATCTAAGCTCTCACATTTATTATATACAGAAGGACTGTCTGTGAAAATAKTCTGGTTTAGGAGACTTGACCAGTAGCACAGATGGAGAAGGGAGCAAGTTCTGCATTGGAATGTTCTATGTCCTTAACTTGTATGCTTTTTTTTTTAAATTTTTTTTTTTCCCCCTGTCTCCACTTTCTTACCTTATTCTGGTCTTGAAATCTATTCACCTTAACTATAAATTATTCAGTTAGGGATTTTTCCTTTGCTATCCAGGTAATAGTTTGTCTATCCTGTGAGCTAAGCAGGGTTGTAACGGGTAAGGTGGTCTATGGTTGCAAGGCTAAATACTTATGGAATCTCATAGTAAAAGCGATGGAAATGCATTCCTTGTCACAGAACAACGCAGCAGAACAGGTAGCATCCTGAGCCTTAAAAATGGACCTTAATGCTTCTATTAATGGATTAGCTATAGAAAAAAATCTTTAAGTAGTAAGTCTGAGTGAGATGTGCACATTGCCATGAAGTCTTCAYTGTCTGCCTCATTGCAGCCCAAAGATGCTTTTGGTGTGACAAGCTTGTGTTGCTGCTTGCATTGCTGCAGAGGTTTTACTGCTCTCTCCAACACTCTGTCTTTTCTTCTGTCTCAAATAGCACATTCTCACCCTCTTCTTGTACTGGAAATACTGCATTTAGGTCCACTTGTTGCATCTTGCTGACCTTGACTAAATGGCTTTGCCTTTCTGGGTCGTTTTGTATTTGGGTTGGGACCTTTTCAAGGTTTGCACTCTGTGCAGCAGCAATGTGTTTGCTGAGATGAGAAGAGATTAGTGTCTTTAATAGCAGTTTGGGTGCAGCAGATCACAACAGCAAGGATAAGCAACCAAAGAGAAGAAAGGAAGAAAAATGAAATATCTTCTACCAGCTGGAGCTTGCTCATTGCAGATAGAGTGAAGAGAAGGAATGCCTCCAAACACTGTGAGCCTCAGCAGAGTGCCTGAAAATAATGCCTCTGGGGGGATGGGCCGAGGGGGTTTTCCCCAGCCTGGGAAAAGTGCTGCCTTCAACTCCAAGGTCAGTTCAAAGTCTGTACTCCAAAACATGGAACTAGTAGCATGAAAAGCGGAAATTACTCAGAAAAAAAAAGTGGKTTTGACTTTTAGAAACAGTATATTGCAGGAGGAATTTATTCATTTAGCATTCTTACATTTATGGTACCTCACAACTGTAGCTATAGAACCAGGAGTTTTCCTGAATAGACATGGGTTATAAGCTTTCTTGCACATTTTCTTTTTCCTTTGAAATTTGATCTGTCACAAGTTATCACTTGCCATCCACAGGAGGGCAGTAATCTACATAGGGGTCATCACATGGATTGCTGATTCATCGGGGTAAATCAATAATGTAATCTTACGTGGTGTTATATAATAGTATTATATAATTCTTTTGTAGTAGGGCAACAGTGCATCTCTTGTGTCTTGATGTGTTGTGCTTGGAGTCTAAATGCTAAATAGCATTTAGCTTCCAGCTTCTGATAGTGGCAGTCTGTGCATTTGATGGAGAAATAAAATCTGCAGGCAGTTTATTTTGTGGTTTGTGTGTGTATATGAATGCACTGACATATGTGTATTTTATATATTTTGATGTATACATGCAGCAGCATACACACATATAAAAAGGGCTTAGTTGCTGCAGTTTATGTATAAACGTTGTTGTGCTGCAAGTACTTGCTTTGTTGCTGTCCTCTGATGCAAACTGCCATGTCCTTGAATAATGGGGAATAGATGGAATAGAGCATCCTCCAGCCCTCAGTTCCTCTCTGCCCAGATGTACAGTTATGGCAGTTCTTCTTTGCATACTGTAAGTTGTAATCACAACTTAAATACGACCTCACATCAGGTTGTATTGAATTGTATTTTAAAGGAACCTGTGTCCTGAAGCAGTTCCAAGYCCAGACTGAAAAGTTTGCAATATGGAAGAAGGGGACTATAACTGACACTTAAAATTAAGAAGACATATAATGGAGAATTTTCCCTTGGTCTTGAGGGCTTTGGAATAAATGGATGTTTTACTAATGTTCTTTTTGGTCACAAAATGTGCTATTTCTTGAGGATTCTTTCCAGTTGCCACTGTTCTAGAGAGGTAGTGAGGCAGCAGCCCGGTTTGTGGAGGCAGTGTTGTGGAGGCAGTGGAAGTSCGTGCTTGGGTCAGGAATAAAACTTCTGTTAATGGTGTGTGCTCTCCCTCCTTGCTTGCTCGAATGTCACTGAGGTTCCTTCTCCAGCCCCACGGGTAAAGCTGCGTAGGGAGGAGGGAGAAGCCCTTCTTGTGCCTGCTCTTTGCAGAGCCCACAGGAGCACACTGCATCCATCAGGAAGGGAGCTTCTGGCCTGTCATWAACTGAGGAACATTATAGCATTGTCCTCAGTGAGGATCCCGCTGGTAGGGCAGAGCATTGCATTTGTTCATGCTGAAGGCCCCTAGGCCTCCAAGATGCTACTGGAAAGGACTAGAAGGGGATATGAATGTGCATTTGCTATGAGAGCGACATGACTAGATGAGTATGAGCCACTAACCATCAAATTCCAAGTTTCCCAACAGATAATAATATTCTGTTTAGATTGTGAAGGGATCTATGAGGCCTGTCGCCTTGTACTGCACTAGTGCTTGGAGTTTCACACGGGATGAGCTGTCTCGGTTGGAGGAAAGGAAGGATGCATAGAGGGGCATGACGTGGCATGCTCGTACTCGAGGCGGAAGGCTGGCGTTGATTCACTCGTTACGCCTCGGCTCYGGGAAGGGAGCCTAGTTGGGACGATGCACTACGTGTCCACAGCGTGAGGAAGGRGCCTTGCCCCGAGATGCTGGCGTCCCAATGGGTGCTCTGTCAGGGCAAAAGCAGATTGAAGTGCTTTGGCTGGTCACCGAGTAGGCTGACAATATAGTCCAGAGAACAGAATAGAGGTTTTTGGAGAACCATCCGGATGCTGCATTTACTATCCATCCCAAGTCTTCGGAGGCTTTTAGCGATAGTATATCTCATTCAGACACGTACTTCATCCTTCTGTAGCGCACAGAAGATAACTGTTTTTGTGAAGTTCAACGTTTTGGAGTCTTTCGTTAAATATTCAGTTAGGATAATTGATTAGGACACTTGGAAACCGGTGAGTGCTGTAGCTGGAGAGAGACACAACCTTCCTGAGAGCTTGGACCAGAAAGGGTGATGGTCTGGGAGGCTTTGGTGAGAGTTCAGGACCTTGCTGTTGATTTCTTTACCTGATAGATAGAAATAAGGATCTGTACAAAAAAAAATTATTATGTGGTTATGAAATGGAGCTCATGCATTACTTGGGATTCTGTCCCTAATCATAACTGCACTGATTGCTTGCAGTATTTTGAGGGCCAGTCCAAAAACTGGTCTCTAAGTGCATATTATAGTTTGTTTTAACTTTTGATCATCTTGCCTGGAGATTGTTCTGCTCTTTATCCTTTTCAGAAAGTGAAAATATTGGCATAATTTACTGAAACAGGTCATAGTTTGCTCAATATGGTATTTGAGCATACAGGATATTTTTGTTGGCTCCAGCAGCACAGATTTTTCTTTACTTAAGTATCAGGTTTGTTAGCACAGACCAAACAGGTGCTGCCTCTGAATTATGCATAATTGCACCATTGCTTTTGCTTGAATAAAAGGTCTAGCATAAAATGCTTTTTTCAGAGTTATGCTGGGTAGTGGGATAATATCATTGTACAGTTATATGTAGAAGTGGTAACAGAACCAAAAATTGATCTCTGTCTAGCTTGGGAAATGAGCAGGCTGCTTCATGAAATTTATGACATGCCTATTTGGAACTTCAGCAAATATGCTGGGTCTAAACCTAGTGGGAATTTCCTCATAGACTGCCAGGAACCTCTGTAGGTTCTGTGTTTTACGTCCTTTCAGATATGTGAATCTCATTGTTAGAAAAAGCAGACTATGCAAATGTCCTGAAGTATTTATAATCGAAAGTATAAATGAGTATAAGCATGTGGTACCTTTCCATGGGCAGGCTTGCCTTGTCTGATCTGAGGCGATTCTGAAGGGAATTGCATGGGCCTTGCATCGGGTTGGAGGGAGTAACTTTGGGAAGTCGGGAATGATAACGTCCCTCCCATGCTCTAATCTACCAAACTTATTGTTACCAACTCACCAAGGGAGAGAATACTGCAAGCTCAAGTGAAGGCTCGAGGCAGGTAAGCGCGCCAGACGGTGTTTCAGATGGGCTCCGCTCTGTTACCTTCCAGGAACAAATGTGTGGCATGCAAGAGTATTTTAGGCAACAAGCTGATTTTGACTGTCGTAGCTATAAGCATTTGAAAAAGATGGATAGGGTATAATTTAGAAGGTAAAGTTCAATAACAATTTGATGGCACTTCAGTGTCACTCATCAATGTAATAATTTAGTTATGGAATATTTTTTGCATTTTGTCCAAAATATCACTGCCCGGCATGACATCAAACAAGATGGCTTCTTAGGTACTTTCAGTAAGGAACTTGTAGGAGAGCTGAGATTAAGGTGTCAAGCGAAAGTACTTACCCTACAGATTATATATATATATATTTATTTATTTTTGTATCCTTGAGAACTACAGTGCTGTAGAAATGAGGTATCTAATCTTGGTCTGCTGTCAGTAAGTTTCAGAGCAGCTCTGTCTCGGAGGTTGAGCAGCTAACTCGTTAAAAGAGAGGTCAGGAAAGGTTTGCCTCCTCCCCAGCCCGCTTGGATCCTTGAAGCAGTACCCAGTCTCTACCTCCAATCTTCGAATTATATCCTGGCTCTATATGAAGATAGAATGAAAGTATATGCACGGGTAGGGCAAAAGGTCACAGAAATAAGAGATGGAAATATCTTCAAGACCCTGTTAAGTATGTTTYTGTCAGAGAGACTTGTTTGCTATAATACAATCTTAAATACTTTCTTCATTAAAAATTAAACCACTTAACCTCAGACTAAAATGCTTCTATTCCTTTTCCTCTTAAAAAGTAACGTACACATGTCTACTAAACTGGCAATGTTATATTTAAAAGTACCTTAACGGGGTGGTTTCTAGTGACTGTTTCTTTCTGATAACTGCGCTTTTTCTAGAGCAGTGGAGCACTTCATAAAGAGTTAACTGGAGCAACAAGAGACTTGTGAACTTGAGGAACAGAMTTGTTGGTCTCAATGGTTCTTGGAGACATGGCAGCCTTGTCGGGAAGAGCAGTGCTGTGACAAATTGGGAAGAGGGTTTGGAATTACCAGCAAACTTTGGGATGTGCTGCTTTTGGATGTTAAAGCTGAAGTGTGTTTGCTTAAGGAAGGAGCATTACAAGGACCATTCTTTCTGTAAATCTATATTTGTAAGACACWATATCCCCTAAAAGAAATTTAGACTTAACGTTAAAATGTTGAAGTCTTAGCTTCTGTATTAAAGACTGAGTGTTTTACATCAGCCCATTTCAGCTCTTCAGTGTATATAGTTTATCCTGGCTGTCTCTTTCATAGCACTGGTATTTAAATTTGGATGTCATGTTTTGTTAATAATATGGGAATGAATTGAGCTACTGTATTTTTAATGCTAGCCCTTCAGATCCAATGAGGAAAGAAATAGTGTAAAATATAATAACTGAAGACTTAATATTTTCTTGATCACAAGTCAAGCCTTCTATATAATTTATTAAACTAGCATAATGTCCTTAAATTTGAGGTCAAGATTTTGCAGGCTTAGCAGAGATTTTTATGCATAAGGGAAAGATGAAACTTCAAAAATATTATTTCAGCAGTTTCATAATTTAGGATTGTGACCTCATGCTCTAAGAATAATTATGGCACAACATGATCAGCAATTTATCAATATTCATTCATAAACTTATTTATTGATTTATTTATTTATTTAGAGGCAACCATAGTAAATTTAAGCCTTAAGAAGCACTGCTAGTTGCGTTTTTTAGTTTGGGGCCTATGACTAGTACCAGTGGTATTTATCAAAGCCTCTTTTGGTGTATTCTTTTCCCATGTTTTAATCTAGATGCTGAATGTGCTGCTSCCAGTCGAGGCCAGTGTTTTTAGGCGCTGTCAGAGTGGCCACAGGCAGCCCCTGGGACCTGCGTTTGTGGTTGCYGTGTAAAAGCTTATTGATCAGCTGTGCTTTGGCTGTGGCCACCACGAGTTTACTGTGGCTGCATGAGTGGTTCCTGCAAAAATGTACTGGGGGGTGTCACTAGTTTGAACTGTAATTATAGTGGCTGAAAAGGCACGAGAAGTTACGCAAGCTTTAAGTTGGGAAAAGGCCAAGTGTTTCTGTGACTGCTTAAAACTAGTCGGTGGCTTTAAACATAGGAGTCCCTACGTTTGGCCGTGGTCAGGATGGCCAAAYGCTGAGCTAACGCAAGGCAATCCTGGACCAGTGGCATAAGCRCTGCAAGAGTTCAYTGGAGCATCCATCCCTCRTCTGGGACAGAGCACGAAGCAAAGKCCTAGAGCTACCCACCCGGGGGCAGCAGGATGTTGCCAGCCTCACCGAGTCCTGTAATGTGGTGAGGATGGTAGCGGGCAGGAGCTCCTGCCTGCCCTTAGCTGGGCGTGAGCATTTGCACCTTCCAGGACCGGAGATGCTTCCTCAGAAGCTCAAGAATGCAGCTGTGTAACTGCACAAGGAGAAAGGTGAGAGCTCCTGCTGCAGCTGCTGCACTTGAGAAGCTCACGTCATCTGTCACCTCTTCAGCAAAAAGGAACTTCCATTTTTGCTGGAATAATGGTTGGCAGACGTTTGTTGCTGAAAGGAGCCTTTGGAGATTTAGCCTCTTGTAGAAGCAGCTAATGCAATTTTACATTGAATAAAARTTCAGAACAGCTCAGAGAACAGAATAAAAGTCTGTATATCATTTTTGTCAGGCAAACCAAGGTTTCTGATACCATTGATCTGAAGGATTTCTTCAGAGTTCAGCAAGATTTGGCTGTTTGGACAATCTCAAGAATTGGCAGATCTGGCGAGCGTTTTCCACCAAGGCAGGATGCGAAGCCCTTTGCTGTCTGGAGGGCTCGAAGACAGGCTTCATCTGCACCCTCATCTGCTCGCTGTCTTTTAGGTGAAGCAGCCTCTGGACATACTTGGGGACGAGCAGAGGAAGCTGCCTGTAGCATCCTGGCACTGAGGGGTTTTCAGCTTTCAGCAGAACTGCTGCAACTGCGTCTAGTCCAAGGTCACACAGGCGGCGGGCTGCAGCCTGCTCCCTGCCACTGGCCGCTTGTGGGTTTCTGGAGGCTTGGGAACGAGGTACCCATGCTCTTGAGTGTTTTGCCAAGCCGCTTGGCCTCAGCCCTAGTGCTGGGAAACCCAGGTGCTGGATGGAGGTCCTGCTTCAGCCTCGCCCTACTCGAGAGCGTGAACCTGAGCAGTGCAAGCTMGACACTGGCAGACAAATGCACCACTTCTGCAGCCAGTTCCGAGTGCTGGCCTTGACAACAGAGTCAGGAAAGAAGGTAACAAAAGGCAGAGCAGCGTTTGTGAGATTAAAGCAGTGTTTCTGGAACAAAAGCAGTGCTGAACTTCAAACAAGTGCTTGGTGCGCAATTGCTTTTATTAGCATTCCTCCACATGACTGTGAAATTTGCATAAGAGCCTTGTTCCTTCCAGGCATTAACCAATTGCTATTGGGAGCCTCTGAGTCCCTCTTGGTTTGAAAGGCCTGGAAGAGACTTYTAGGCATTGCGTTCCTACAGGTGCTTTCCAAACACTCAGAAACACTGTTCCCATGGACCCAGGAGCCCCAAAGCAGGTTTTCAAAGAGAAGGATGGACAGCCCATGACCCAAAGCCCCTTTCTCTGGCCTGATGAAAAACAGAATGACAGAGGCAAATCCAGGAAATATTGCAAGGAGATGTTCAAGAAAATTCCATATTTGGAGTGCAAAACCACATAAATGAGGATGACTCTACCCAGACACACCATCTACTGGGGTGAAGCTTTTGAAGAGTCAGTAACCAGACTGCTGTGTTTATATGGAAAGCTATAATATACAAGGGAAAATGAGCAAAGCAAAAGTCAGGAAAATGAGCTATCTGCAGCTGTTAAGTGCTGCAAGACATTTTTTTTTCTTGTCAGTTTAAATCCAAAAGCTAACTGTTCGTGCACTGAATAAAGATGTAGGTATCATCATCATAATGGAAATTCTTTTTTCCCCCGAGTTATGCAAAAGAACTTCAGAGACGCATGGATGTAATTGTTAGCTCTACTTTTAATATGCAAAATGACAGGCCCACGGTCTTGTCAAAGCCGTTTTTAGAAGAGGTAAATACTGTGCTTCAGTCATCTGAATTCAAAAATAATGAAAAAAATGTGTAATACCATGGTGCTCGACTGTATCTGCTCTGTTTGGCCCTAAGTCTTCTACTTGCTTTAAATTGGGTAGTAGGATTCCACCTATGGGTGATATTAAGGGATGCGCGGGAAATACAGCAACTGAACTCAAACGAATTGGGGCTTGGAGCTCTAGAGTTTTGCAGTTGTTGCTTTCACTGGYGATGAATTAGTTCTGAATTGCCTAAATCAAATACTGCTGTTTGTCACCAAGGGCGAGTTCCCGCCCCTTTCTCTGAAAGTGCCCTCAGGACCCAAGGCAGAAGGTGACACTGTGCTGGCTGCGCAGGCTCCCGTGTGCCTCCCCGGGGTGCTCCCCGCACCTGAATCTTGGGCAGCACAAGGACGCTGAGCACGAGACGGCGTTCACCAGGGGTGGGAGAGGTGGGTGGTCTGGCGAGAAGAGCAGTCCAGAGGGCCTCTTTCCGTGTGCGGATGGCCAGAGGGCAGGCTCTTCTGAGGGACTTGTGTGCTTTAGTTAAGCAGATCTGCTTATTAAATAGGCAAGTATGRGTGAGGGTCTGAAGCAATGGATAGGGTTTTCGGCATTTTTCCTGGTTGAGTTATTGGTTACAATAGCAAGTCCAGCGGAAACCTAGGTGGAGCTTGTCTTCCTAAGGAAATGAAGTTTATGTAACCGTGCTGTCTAYGTGTTCCCCACCTAACAAGTTTTGAATGTCAGCCAATTTCAGCTAAATTTGACAGTGGGTAGCTATTACCTATTTCAATTTCAGCTGTTATCTCTTCCCAATTTCATTAAAATAAGTGACTTGATGGAAGAGAGACACCCAATTATTGCCCCCACAAAAGCACAGGTGATAGTTTGAATTTTCCTCCTGATTCCAAGCACGAGGAAGGAAGACATAGGAAATGGAGTTTCATTAGTCCTGCTACTCACTGATGAGCTCTAAGGATGACAATCAACTCTTTTCAAAAGTACTAAAAACATTTTGGAGTGTAGTATTTGTTCCGTTTTGTATATGCTTCTTGGGTGTAAGGATGGCAGAAGTGCAAATAGGGAAAAATTTTAAGCCTCTTCTGTTTTGTGACCACAGGTGAGAGTGCACCGGGCCTATGGCTCCTGCACCAGAAATTCCACAGGCTGAGATGATCTGAGAGCTGCAGAGGGGTGTGAGTGGGGTGCAGTGCTTATTCTTGAGCAGTTTATTTAAAATTAACTTAGACTGCAGCGATCTTTTCAATTTCARGCTCTCAGAACTTACCTTTTGCTGAATTTCTCTCATGCTTCCCCAAGTGCTTATACTGCATATTGTGCACCTGTTTACAGCAGAAATAATTTCAGCAGTTTCAGGCAAAATATATATATATATATGTCACATTCTTTCAGCATAGCATAAATTGCTCAGTGTAGCAAAGAATATCTGGTTTGGGGTTCTTTCTGTTTGGTTTTGGATGCACTTTAGTGCAATACTCTGATTTTTAAAATGAGTGTAATTCTCTCAGTCCTTGTTGTAGAAGGCTGAAAGTCTTCATCCYATAGATCCAGGGTTGGTGGCTTGGATAATAATGGTTGCTAGATACATACACATTGATTAGTTCATGTAAATTTGCTAAATTTATGCATAAAGATATAATTATGCATACTCGACTGTCACTTTTGCTCTGGAGTTGCATGCTTCTGTGCATAAACAGCAAAACATCATTTTCATGGTGAGGGAGAGATGCTGGTGTTTTTAATTGCTGTACCAACCCCTTCTCCCACTCAAGTTAAATACAAAGTACATATTGCCGCGGAATTTTGGCAGCGTGAGGCCAAGGGTTATGGAGAGGAAACAGTGGTTATGTTAGTTGCAGAGCACACCTTTCTTGGTCTATATTTTGTTTAATGTTCTCATTTTCCTTTTGTCTTTGCTATATGAGTTTCAGCTCTTCAGCTGGAGAGAGTGTTAGCTAGAGCAGTGTGTATCATTAATATGTGAGTAGTAGAGCGAATTTCAGCTGTATAAAAATGAATTCTTTGTCTTGCAGTTGTGAACATTTCTAGTTTGCCTTGACAATCCTGTCAAGACAAATCTGAACTTTGTCAGCAATTGTGATTGCTATGGGAGAATTACCAAAAGACTTTACTCTAGGTACTAAGTCAGTGATTTCAGGCTATTTGGCCAAAATTCTGACAGATAATGGAAGGATATTTTAATTGATTTAAAAATTAAAATCTTGTTATTTAATATAGTGTAACTGTTTTGCATGCCAGTGACTACACTTGCTSTGAGAACACAGAAAGGAGACTTGAAAGCACTTGAGTTTTGCAATATTCTGAAAGTGCACACACATTGATTTTATTTGCTACTTGTGCTGACTATCAATAGGCTTCTTATGTAATGGGAACAGAGGTTTCCTGTTTTGTAATTATAATTAATTTTATAGGGGTTTCAGAAGGACTTGAATACAAAGTGATGTAATGGTCAACAGTGCAGCCACAAACAGGTGGGACRGAGCTATAGCTTTGTATAAATGCAAAATTAAAGACTTTTGCACATTGTCACCTTGTATAGTAGAAGTGGGGAGTGATGCCCCTCTCTGGTGGTGCTACTTGCCATGTTCTTTGCTAATCACACAGTTTCTACAAGCAGAACTGTTTTGAGAAGTTTGACACACGAAGAAATGCATAGGTCATATGAGCAAGAATAGAGTCAGGGAATACTTGAGTTTCTATTGGTGTGTTGATTGTGAAGGTACCACAGAGGCCTTTACTATCAGCTAATAACTTTAGACTAATGGTTATTCATATAACAGCTACAGTTGTGCCGGATAGATAGGAAAGGAAGTAGAATGGGTGCATAGATATTTCTTTGCCATGAAGAGAAAATGAGAAGGCTTTTCTTACCTCACCCTGCTTAGGGGAAGTGCAATCTGAAAACATGAGAGAATCCTATAGGGAAATTTGGCCTATAGAAACAGTTTAGCAGGGAAACTTCATAATCTGATTGTAAAAAAGCTGTAATGAATGGGTTATGTCTGTGGACCAGACAATGTGTGGACTTGGAAATAGAAGTTTATTCAAAGCATTGACTGTTACTTCTCAGCCTTAAAGTAACACTTCCCTACCAGATAGAGCATTTGAGCAAATGATGGCTAATGAACTCGCTAGAGGTATTGGATAAAGCTTAATTACAAACTATTTGCAAGCATCCAGAGAGGGAGGCAGAGAGCCTGTTTCCCAGATGGGTTCTAAGCTGGGTGGAGTTTGCGAATATACACAGTGAAAGCCCATTGGGCTGAGAGCCCATAGTTGCCCAGGAAAATTGGAAATGGTTGCACTAGGGTAAGCTTCACCTCCTACTAAAAATAGACCACGTTTTAGGTCACTTTGGGCAGCCTAAGTACTTTTTTCTGCTTGTTTGGAGATGACAGAGGATGATGATGATGCTCTTGTTTAATTCAAGACCTGAAATAAATCTGATTTGTAGAAAATGCTAGTTAAGATGGCTACCTCCACTGAAGGCCTTATAAGAGAAATATTAGAAGTTTCCAGACGTATTTTTCTGTACTATCTCTTCTGTAGCATCCAAAGAACAAAAGGAAAACTGAGATTTCTGTGTGTTCTTTGAGGACAGCAGATGTTGGAATGGCAGTGAATAATAAGTGATTAAGATCAGATGTTCTAGCTAGCGTGACTCTTGTGACAAACTATGGAAGGCAAAAAAATTATGTGGATTGTGGACCTGGATCTGGAATAGGCATTATGAGAATGGGGAGTACTAGAAACATGTAGGCAGGTTTGAAGGTTGAAGAGGAACTAGGGCTTGGAAGAAAACAGGAAAGGAGCTTGGGACATGTGTGGTTGAAAGAGGTGCCCCTTAAATAAGGATTCTTTCCATTTGCCTTGGTTTCCACGTGAAGTGGGCAGCGCCGTGGGGAGAAGTGTGGAGATGCCACTGCTTTCGGGCCAGACTAGTTCTCCCTGCAATGCTCTTCCTCTTTCTCCTAGAAGCTGATGGGTGGGAGTCCTGTGTCTGGCTGCCCTGTCTTGTGTAGGCAAAGGCCCAGACAAGGGACAAGGAGGGAACTGTAGAGAAGACAGAAATGGGAAAAGCCCTGTCTTTTCTGCTTTCCAGCTCTAGAAAGATGCTTTCTTGGTTTTGTGGAACAAGGAAGCTAGGAAAGACAAATCTAACAAGCTAACATCTTGTTAGTGTGATTTCCCAGCCCAGAGCTGCAAAAGCAGCTTCTGGGTTTTTGTATCAAGTAATAATTATATGCATTAAAAATCATGAATAACTTGTTTCTCTTAAAATGGCAAAGAGTTAGGTAAAATGAAGCCTTCATGATTTCAAGTAGTATTTTGAGAAGTCTCAGGTAGTGTTTCAAAATAGTGTGACTCTTTGCCTCTCAAAACACCTGTTAATCAGAGTTGGTGGTAAAGTTGGAGTTCAACTTCTGCTGTATTGTCTGAAGCAAATTCTAAGCTGGGGGTTTTCTGGTAAAACAACCAGCACTCTGCATGACCTTACTAAGGATTAGTAAGGTCTCTTGATTAATGAGATCATCTTTGGAAGACTATTTCTTTCCCAACCTTCCTTTTACCAATATATATAAAACTCATTGCACATGACAAGGTGAGGAAGACCCGAACCTAAGATCTTCTCGTGGCCATGGACGAGAAGGTTTGGCTCGGTGCTATCTGGTTGCCTCCGACCAAGCGATGCTGCAAGGTGTGTATTGCATCTCTGTTTCCCAAGGTCTTGCTTTGGACTGTTGGCTTAGTCTGTTGTGCAGGCTTTTCTGCCTCTACGTTTGGTCCGTATGTGGAATTACAGTATAGCATACAATGGCATTACTGTGCTAATACACTTTCAACATATGTACTGTTTGTTGTCCTGTTGGTTGTGAGAGCAAAAGGGAGTTGGAAGGGAAAAATATCCTTCCCCACCAAAAAATTAGATTCTTTCAGCTCAAGCAATAATTATATGTGTTGTCTTTTAGAAGCCTGTGGGATTGCTTTTATGAGGAAAGGTTTGCCATACTGGGGCTTTTATTTGACAAGTTGGAAAATAGCCCTTGTTCCCATGGTAACCTTTTTTTTTTTTTTGGTGCTCTGGTGCATTTTTTCCCTATGGTTTCATGGTTGCTCGGGAGGTTTTTCTATTGTGATGTTTTAATCCCCCTTACACTGGGGTAGCAGTTCGGTTTACCTTTTGCTGTTCCAAAGTACTTTAAAAATTTTTCTTGTATTTGAATACAGACCTCTCGTGAAGGTCTTGTGTGATGGGTGTGRGGAGGTTGTCCGAGGGCGTCCTGCTCCCAGCACTCACAGAGATTGTGATGAGTGATGAAGAACTAGATGAAGCTATATCCATTCTAAACTAATATTTCTTCATATAGCTAATCTATTAGGACTTATGCTGAGGAGCCTTTGGCAGACTTGCCACGCAGTTGTATTGGTGACAGAACAGCCTTTCTCTAGGTTGAAAGGGATCAATACTCAGGCCTTCTCATGTCACTGCAGGTAGTTGGACGAAGGGTTTCAGATCATAAAGATTTTGAGAAGAAAAAAAAAAGCCATATTTGTAGGAACTGCCTGCTTAGGCTCAAAGCAGAATGTGAAAAAGTAGTAAACTATTTTTGAAAAGGAGGAACTTTTTTTTGTTGTTTTTTTAAAGGGACGCTCTTATTACAGGTAGAATTTCTGTCTTTGATTTCTAAGTACGTTTTTCTTTGTTCTTGTTTACTGAATTTTCCTTGGCCTCATAGAAGCCCACAACAGTAGAGCAAAACAGTCCTTGTCCTGCCTGTAATTCCCTTTGGCAACAATTTCCCAGCGGGGCCAGGATCAGCAGGTGAATCTCACTTGAATAGTGGCATTTTATGCAGTTTTAAAATATTGCTGCCCAGGACAGCAGCAGAGCGTCACCGTTTAAACACTGCTGCGCTCCAAAAGAGCACACAGGGTGCGTAACGAGTTAAAATGTGCTTTCAGCGGTGAAAGGTGAGATGGTGCTGTGAAAAACRGGATTTCCAAACCCCTGCTACTTTTCCATTAGTCTTTTCCATTAGTCCAAATGTGTGAGAGTGGAGACAGGAAAAAGAGAGTTAAATGAGTTCCCCCCACTTTCAGTAATTAACTAGATCCTCTTCCAGATAAGCTGCTGCTGCCTTATCTCGCTATACAATACCTGGCAATTTATAATCTACAGGACTGATACCAACATCGCTTGTATTTAAACTGCACTAATTCTATGAGGGAACCAAATATTGAGAGCCAGAAGAGTTGTCATCTTAGGCTTCTTGCTGTTCTGTGGCTTCCCCAGTTGGAGTTTTGCTTGTAATGGTAAACTCCCTAAGTTAACCATTCCACTAGAACAGGTAACTAGATTTATGTGTTAAAAAATTGCAGAACAAGTAAATTCTGTTTCCCTGGGGATTTGGATCTTGTTCCGTTGTGACGGTAGTTAGAGGAAAAGTGCATTTCAGGAGAATAGCTGGAGCACATTGTGCTTCAGACTGTCTCTGATCGCTGGATCAGCGGGTAGAAAGTTGATTTATTTCCCTAGGAGATAAGTGCTGCTCAGCTTCAGTCTGCCAGAAAACACATTTATTTACACTTTTCTGTAGCCAACACATTATTTGAAGGTAAAATTTGGATAGCAAACTATAATTACTACCAAAATATTTCCGTAGAGCAGGGTGAAGGAAAAGTCAAGGCTTAGAATTGGATTGAGCAATGTGCTGGGGCCTGCCCACATCCCCTAAAGTGAATGGAAATTACACTAGCTTCGTTCTGTAACATCAACCTGTACCTTAAAGTTAATGTAAACACAGGAGCCTGTTCACTGGTGACATCAGCCATCAGTTTCAGTCTCTTGAATAAATATTGCAATTTAAATGTTTTTTAAATCCCTAATGAATCTTTGTAGGCTTGGATGGGGATGGGGAGGGAAAGGGGGGAGCTCTTTTGTTACAGGTGTTCATTAGGGATCATTAATTGCCATGATGAAGATACAGGTATGAAAGTTGGATATATGACCTGTAGGCATCGCTATATAAAGTAATTAAATGTGACAGCTRGCCTTGCTGAGGAAAGAAACGGTATCGTTTCATAGTCTGCCCCCTCTTAACTGGCTGTGCTGTCCTCTGGCTTCGGTGTTTCACCTCTGTGAGCATTTTTAAAAAGGAAAAAAATATAAATACTAGATTAATTTTGTAAGCTATATTTTGTAATAGAGTTGCAGTATCTGAGGCTGAAACAACAGAAAATTCTGTCTTCCAAGAGAATCTGTGATTTAAAAAAAGAAGGAAGACTATCTGTTAAATTAAATGTAGTATAAAAACTGCTGCATTTTATTTTTTACTAAAATATAGATCTTCAAAGTTGTAGGTGATAAAGGCAGTTAATTCTGAGGAGATGCTGATCCATTTTTGAGTGGGAGTTCTTCAGCAATAGCTAAAACAAAATAGACCCAAAAGGTGTCCAGTTAAGAGCCTCAAGGCTTGGAAGTTTGGGGTGCCTCCGAAATAATTGATTTGTAGGGCAAGAAGGTAMCAGTTTCTGGGAGGTTCTTCCTCCTTAGCTGAATTTTCTGAATATTTCCTGATTGGGAAAATGCACTTTCAACAGACACTTTTCTTGTCTTTATTATTGTAGTCGATTTAAATAATTTTTTAAAAATTCAATCTTTCCCTAGCCAGTCCTCCTGCTCTGGGGCTGATGCAGTGCTCCCCATGCYGAAGATAGCATGTGCCACTTCAGGTGGTACCCATGGTGCGTCACGTCACYGAGATGAGCATTTAGTTTCCCTGAAACATCCAGATCCTGCCCAAGGTGACTTCTGCACYGTGAAAATCTTCTTAGCTTTTATTCTTTTTTAATCTTCCTTTCTCTAATTTGTCCCAGCCGTTGCTGCCRCGTCAGTGTCCTCACCGGGGGTGCCGCAGGGCAAGGCGGTGAGCGGGGCTGGCAGCTCATGTGTCCATGTCGCCACCGCTGCGGGAGGTCCCTGCTGGGGCCCGGTGCCCCGCTTGGCTTCTGGGTATCCTCCTTGGGCTCCGTGCTCGTTCGAGTCCCATGTGACTGCCTTCTCTTCCCAAAATCTGATCGTTTCATCTCTGGTTTTACTTCTCTCTGCTTTCTTGGGCTGCTGACAAGAAGATTGGGTTATACAGGCTGACATTTAAGAAATACCATTTTCCAGTCTGCTAATCTGCTTTACGTGAGTAGTTGTAGAAGAGAACCGGGCTGCATTCCCACAGTGAAACTTTTTAAGAAAATCAGGTTACAGAAGGCAAAACTGGTATTAGGAAATGGTAAATGCCACTGATAGAGACTGTGACAAAGATCTCCATGCAGCGGTCAAATAATCTGTTGGACAACTTATTTTGACCCATGTAACATTTCCTAAATGACCCCTGGAGTTGTCCCGGGTGCTGAGATTCTGATGTCTGGRTGGCCTTGCACTAAAGTAGTTGCAGGAACGTGCAGCAGTGCCGCTGGTGCTGTGGCCTGCGCCAGCAGAGCGGGCAGCGAGCTCRAGTCCCCGGAGTGTGGGGCTCCCAGGAAGCACCTGTGGGTGCAGCGGTACCTCCGCAAGGTGCTGTGGCCAGTGCCAGCTCTGCCTGTGAGCCGGGGCTTCCCGAGCAGCCATGGGGAGACAAGGTGGCAGGTCGGGAAGAAGGCCTGCTGGGGCACACGGGTTTGGGGCTCGTCCTGGGGCYGGTGCTTCTTTGGAACGCTTTGTTTTGCCACTGGAGAGGAGAGGTTTGCTCAAACTCTGCCCCTGTATGACATCTGCTTTCAAAAGGATAATAACGCGTATAATCAGCTTTTAAAATGCAGGATTGTCTGTGGGTTTATTGACTCTTTACAAAAATCTGTTATTTCTAATTAATTCTCCATACAGCTATTGCTAAACATAACTTGCAAAGACGCAAATGAGCTTGATGGCAATGGCTAGTCAAGGTCAGTAATTAACACACAGCGTTTGTAYTGTTGAAGGTAATAAATCACGAGCATTCCTAATCACATACCCTACTACAGGACAAATACTGGCGGAGCCATCAAAGCAGCTATTTTACAGATAACTTAGATCAGCATCATTAAACGGTGCCCTTGCCTGTAAAATTGTTGTGATAAAACATGTGTGTTCTGTTGCATTTCTTGTCCATGGGTCTTGCAGTATTTTTTTAAATTGGAAATACAGTGGTAGAGATAGAAATGTAATGAGCCCTATTCAGGCTATAGGAACGACTGATATCTAAAGGCAGTGATGGCAGCTAGCAGGTGAGCTATGGCACCATATCATCTTTGCTGTATTTGCAGATGGAAGTTTATAATAAGGGTCGATTGCTGATAACAAGATTTTTTTTCCTGTGTCCACTGTCTAATGGTTTAGAAATAGCATTAGAATTAAAAATAAATAAATAAATAATTTTTTACTTAGGTGTTACATGATAGTGGAATATTTATTTATTTATTAAAATACGTGCTTGATTATTTGGAGATTTGGATTTTTTTTTTATTTCTGATAAGTATATGTCTTGCCTCACATACAACACAATAGAATTGCACATGCGAAAGAACATAGCTCTATCTCGATGCCCCAGTTCTGACATTGCAGCTATTTTATACTGAACACCAAGAGGAATTTTGAGACAGCCAACTATTGTAGCATTTCCYGGCTCTCAGCTATGTGGTCAGTGGGTTTTGACAAGAAAAAATATGATCTGGTACTGTTGATGAATGGGTCTTTGAGCTAAGAGCTTGGTAGCTCTGCACAAACATTGTTCCCTATATTTTTTTGTAAGCAATGCAATTTGCTGTTTCAAAACTGCAAAGTGTCCGAGCAATATTTATCAACCATTATCTTAGACTTGACATGTGTAATACCAGTGTTTTCACTTGCTCTGAGGATTAAAAAACTCAGYCCTGCTCTACCCTGTAGACGTCATTCAAATACGTATTTGTCGATAGCCTTATTGCTGTCCAAGGAATCACTATAAAGTTCTTCGTCTTTGGTTGCATTATCAGTCCTTACTTGGAGCAACTGTTAATTTTTCAAAAGAGAGGACAATATATTTTGTAACAAAACTTTTCACCTTGATGCTGTGAGTCAAACTGAGCTACCAAGAACTAAGATTAAATTTAGGTATTTGCTTGTTATAATCTATTGAATTCATAATTTTYATCTGCTGTTACTTGCTTGTAGCTTTCTCCACATTCCAATTTACTGTATGATTGCATGCTTGGAATATGTGGGATTTTTCAAAGGAAAACTAATTAAAAGGGAAGTATTTCAGTAGGATAGAGTATGCATGAAAAGCATTTTCAAAATAGGGCTATTTCTATGTTTTAGTTTTCTCTATAAATAGACTATAGAGTYATACTAAATAAGTAATTGATTTAATAGAAGTCATGAATAAATGTGTGTGTCATAAAAGCTCGAGTTGAGGGTAGGGGGATAGTTTCTTTACCATTYGGATCTTGATGCGAAAGGGAGTTTAGGAGGAAAAGGTGTAACGATATGTGCAGCCCTGCTGGAGAAAAGCAAGGCTTCCACGGAGAGAAAGACCGAGTTTGACATTTACCRATATGATTTGAGCATAATTTTCAAGCTCAGTATTTTATTATTTTTGTGAATGCACAAACACCACTGTATCTCTTGTGTGTAGTGATATAACCTCGTTTTAAGTTGGAGCATATTTCTGTGTGGCTTGGAGGAAAGAGAACATAAGAAATTTAAAAACCCAACAAGCAGGGTGCTGGGTTCGCTGGGATGCAAAGCCTAAGCTGGCAAAAGTTGAAGGAGATTTAAGTACTAACAGCTTGTTTCAAAGTTGCTTTGCAATCGAGTAGGAATTTCTCTSTGTTGGATTTTCCTTTTCATAATAAAAATATCTCTTCTGTATTGTAACCTATTTTTCTTTTGAACCGATTAAAAGGACGTATAGAAGCCAATTGCRTTTTATTTCAGAATGTGAAGCGTCCAACTGAGATGCGGTTGCTGAATAGCTGAATATGTGCYTTATATTCCGGCTTTCCCTGTATCTTTCAGCTGTATTCCAGCCCTTCATCTAGATAAGTTCTGTACAGCATATGCTGTAGGTAGCGTCCTAGGCAGGCAATTAATGACAGCCTTGGATCAGCTGCTGTCTCCATTCAACTTCCCCGGTTTTTAGCCCAATAATTCTATTTTTTTTAAGTGCTAACTTATATAACTTAAATTTTAAAAGGAAAAAAAAAGTTCCTCCAGCTTTTGCAAATCTTATCTGATTGTATTTTCAATGAAAAGTAATAAATATATACAGGAGCACATATCTGCAAACACACATTATGTGTTATCCTGGAACCTTCCATTTCGCCATAGGAAGAGCTCTTTTACTGAATTACTTTTTTTTTCCTTTTGATATAAAAAGGAAAAAAAAAGACTTTCAGGATAGAAAGACCATACATTATAGTTGTCATATGGYAGGAAAATTTTTGTTGGTTTTAGAAAGAAATGGGAACATGCAGCATCAAAATTACAAATGCCTCAAGGCATTACAGTGGAATGTTGGAATGGAAATGTTTAATTTTTCAGACAAAAGATGTGAAAAAGTATTTTAAAATAAATAAATCATTTTGGAGGAGTTGGCTTCCCGGACTATTGACATTTTCTCTGGAAAGCAGAYGCTTTTGAAGAATTTTGCTTAATAAGAACCTTTTTTCACTCCATAAGAACAGTGGTGGACAGCGAAGAGGGTTTTTTACCCCTGTCSCATTCTTTGCCTAAGCAATTCAAAACATGGAACTAAAATACAGCACTGAGCAAATAGTTCTGAGAAATCCCAAGGTGCCCACCTTGCCTGRCATGGGTATTTATACAGTGTGCCTAGATATAAATGGGACTTGAGCAAATAAAACTTCTTTCTAAACACTTTTTTGGTGAGGCTTTCCTGTGTCTCTCTAAAAGATGAACTAATGCAAGCCCCTAGCAATCATCAAGGAGTGTTACATTATCTAATGAAAGTGTCTATAGCATAAGGAATAAGACTCGTAAACGTAGCAGAGCGGAGAGCAGACGAGAAGTTGTTATTTGGAACATTTTGGTTAGTGTGTGAGCGCCGTCTTCTAAAAGCCAATTTACTTTGGATGTTGCTGCAGTAAAGCTGCAAGCCAGGAGACTTGTGGTCCTTGATCTGGAGTGACACACACTCTGTGCCTCTGGGTAAATCATTTGACCTCTGTATAGCTCTTTAAAGGAAAACATGAAATGGAAAATGGCAGTGTGTGCATTCTTGAAATTTCCTGAGCAAGCTGGTTATCTGATGTTTGAATTAAGACTGCCTGTCAACTTTGTTTTCCAATGACTGACTGACAAATCCTCTGTGACCTGCAGTTTGAACTATCAAATTATTCCACCGCTGGTGTCACATTGTTCAGGGTTACTCWTATAATTGCTTGGCAGCATTCAAAATGGTAACACGGAGAAATGCAAGAGGTCGTATTTGCCAGGTGAAGGGAGTCTCTGCTGAAGAGAAGATCCTCTGCAGCTTTCTAGGCGCAGGAGAGATGCAGTTCTCTCCTCTCCTTCAATCTGGCGCGTTTCTTCGAGCACGCAGATCTTATTAGGGTGGCATTTCCAGTTCCCCAGGGAAGGCGGGAGGGAGGGCAGAGACTCACTGCATCATGAAATGTGAGTTGGTTTTGAGGAGTACTGTCTTTTAGAGCTGCCAGTGGAAAATATKTCCTAAAGATATCTTCAGAGTCATCATTAAACCCCCAACAGCAAAAATACCCCGTGTTTTAGCAGTGTGGTACATAGCTGAAGCTGGGTTTGCAAGATGCATCATCCTGTAAAACTGCTGAGTGTTTGCCAAACCTCTGACCCTTCTTTTCTGGTACCTGTGGTGCTACAGGAAGGTACTGTACACGGGGAGAACATGGAAATGCTTCAGAGGTGCTTCGGAACACGAGCTGTTCAGCGGCACCGGTCTYGCCTGCGGACCCGAGGAGCGTGGTGCTGAGCGAGCATGCAGGCCCGAGCGCACGCCGCCTTGCCGTGCGGCGCCGCTAAGGTCTCATGGCAGCTTTCRTGTGGATCTGCCTTAGCTATGAAAATCTTGAAAGAAAAACACATACAGCAAAAGGAAAAGGAAATTTGTGGCTATGTGACCGTTGACAAAGTGGTTTGATTTTGGTCTTTATTTCCAGTTTTAATCATTTGCCCTTGGGGCACCTTCTCACATCAACGTTGATAGATTATGGATGTTTTAAAGCAGACTAGTTTACTAATAAAAGCAACTCATGTGTTCAGYCAGGCACTGCCAGAAAGAGTTGTGGCTTCCTCGTTCTTAGGTACTCTGCGCAAAATACCTGTTACAAATTCTTACCTGAACTTCATGTTCTGGCAAATGTGATTTGAAGTAG
The DNA here is from genome assembly GCA_003342815.1 of Eudromia elegans. NCBI lineage: Eukaryota > Metazoa > Chordata > Aves > Tinamiformes > Tinamidae > Eudromia > Eudromia elegans. The sequence continues at coordinate 1,118,519 of PTEX01000230.1, read as the reverse complement.
TCGTAACTGTTTTGTGCTTTGTTTTTATTTTTCCTCTAGCTCTTCATTGAGAAGTGTATCATCCGGATCTTCAAGACCTTCCAAAGTGTGCTTGGTGTGCGGAGATGAGGCATCCGGATGTCATTATGGGGTAGTCACGTGTGGCAGCTGTAAAGTTTTCTTCAAGAGGGCAGTAGAAGGTAAAAAAAAAAAAAAACCAAAAAACTACAGAGCAAATACACATATACAAATCAAAACCACCACTACCAACAAARATAAGACACAATATGTGCATAGAACGTTTTACACACACACTTTTTCCTGTAGATTTTCTCCTGTTGATAACTTTGTTACCTGTTATTAATATGAAACAAGAATATTTGTTGATTKGACACCGATTGCATGCATTATTACAAATATAGACTGTTTTGCAATGTTTTCTGATRTACACTTTATGATACTGCAGTGGGTAGGTAAGGAAGCAGGAATTAATTGTAATGCATTTCTTAGAGATCTTGATGCTCTTCGTCATTAAGGACTTAGCACTTTGTAGAGCTGACATCTCCTCATTCAGTGCAAGTCATGGCATTGCTATTCTTTCCTGCCATGATGGAGAACAGTCAGTGAAGATTACTTAGATTACTGCGGGACATCTGGTGGAGTTTGCCCCTCCATCCTTGGGGTAGTAAGGTAAAAGAAAGCCTTTTACCTTTAGAGGCTTTGTAAGCATTTCTGTAAGTGATGAAAATAAGCTTTTAATACATGATGGAGAGTTCCTGGTATGTAAAGAATATAAGAATATACTTTTTAGGTAAATACTATTTATATAAATACTGTATAGCTTTTTGACTTTTCTTTTAAGATGTTCTTATAAATCAGTGATGAAGAAGAAGACTCTATTCATTCACCTTTTTTGATGAAGGAGAAAACATAGAAGGAAGCAAGCAGGTTCTTAACATGTTGTCCGGCTTGTGCCCTGAGAACAGAGAGGCCATGTGTGATGTGATTGATTTTTTTCTGTGGCCTTTAAATCCGCTACTGAGAGCAGTAAGGATTTATCTCTCTGTTAAGTAGACCTGGAGGACTTGGGGATATAACGTGTCAAGTCCTCATGTAATATCTATCCATCTATCCTCAGAAAGTGTCAAACTAATTGAAATAAACTTTCCAAGGTTATAAAGACATGGAGAAGCTTCCTTCCTTCTGAAAGYTTTTTCTCCTACAGCTGTTAGCAGCTAACCATGATGGTCTCCTTCACTGATTTCTTGGTTACATTTTTTTGTGATTTAATAGAATTATTTGTTTGTTTTTAAATGCAATCACCTCTCCCCAGTGTATGAAGTGACAGTACTTTTTTGTTAGATTCCTTTCTTTTTTCCTGTCTTCCAAAAAAGCTTCCTTCCCAGGCTAAGTGACTGTAATTTTAAGGTTCTATTTCTCTACATCTACCTTCCTTCTCATATTTGCTGTTCTTTCAGAGATATTTTGATAGATATCCATATCCTACTTTACAGATATTTATGAAAAATTTTGGAGGATTTCCTTTAGGAGATAACAAAGTGCATAGATTAGGTTTTGACATCTCAGGATCCAGAATTATTAAGAGGATTATTATGTAATCAGGCATAAAAGTCTGTTTAAAATATAGTTGTTATCAGCAAGTACTGAAAGTTTACCAGCTAGGCAAAAAGAAAGACTCCCAACAGTTGTTTTAAAATGCATTTTTAGAATTATTATATTCATATATGGGCTCTAACCTGTGGTATATGAACACTGTCAAGACAGCTGCTTGATGRACACGTGACTGCAAGCTCTTGATGTTGCCAGTTGTGGGTTTGTTACATAAATAATGCAAGCTTGGCACTACTTTTCTGAATTTAATACATATTTCAATATGTCTTTGTTTCAGATAAAATCTTTTGGAAATATTTCCTTTTGCATGACTTTTTCAGTGTTGGTAGAATAAGGTTGAGACATTTCAGTAAAATTTGGAATTTCAGTTTCAGTCTCCCTATGGTTTTGTCATCTTTTTAAAGGTTCTTGTGGGGTTTCACAAGACATAAAGWTGAGCATAAAAGTGAGCTGTAGAATATTAGCAAGAGGAAGTTAAAGGAATGAAGAAATCATACACTCTCAAAAGTGACCTTCAACTCCATTTTTATCAAAATGATAGCTAAATTTCTTACCATTTTGGACAGAGTAACTGGGAGGAGTTTTTTTGTTTCTGCTGTTTAAGTGAAGTTTTATTTATTTTAGTTTAAATATATATATAGGTGGGCCTTCAAAAGGTTCAATGGGATGGAAGTCATGGGAGAGAGCAGCTGGTATTCAGGCAAAACAAACAAACAGAAAGGTAGATACAAATGGTGTCAGAAAGGTGTCAGAAATAAACAGAATTCATGATGCAGAGACAGAGAAAGTAASGCGCCCCCGAGGTGTTCTGCTCTCAGCTACAGTTGCGAGCCAGTTGCCATTCCCCCTTGAACAGCTTTGGAGCGTGGATTGCTTTGTGTTCCTCTGAAGTACCATAAAATGGCCAGGTTAGAACAGGCAAGGGCAATTGCATTGACATTTAGAAACAAAGCAAAAGGAATCTACAACAAAGAGATTAAAGCTTTTATTTTTGATTTCCAAACCTGGGAATTTTGTTCTCAGTGGATCTTATTTTTCCAGATTTGCACAAAATATTTTGAATTTAAGAAAAAGAGATTTCTATAGAGGAAAAAAAAAAGTTAATTGCTGACCGTTTTAAGTAATTCCAGTAGAATTCACTGTGGGGATATGAACTATGTGCAGTATTTGGGGATCAAGTAAGCTTGAACTTCTTGTCAAAGTGACTTGATGAACAAGAGTTTGGTATGAAGAAATGCCACTGTGTCATTACAATAAATTCAATCTGCCTTGCAAACGCTRAAGTCCTTTAATTTTGGAGCATGAGATTGGATTTTTTTAAAAAAGGTAATTTGGTTTTGAATTTCCCAAGGTTTGTATCTCTACCCCCACCCCCAGAATGAGAATTTTGTATTCTTTCTAAATTACAGACATTGTCCATGATAAAATTCTTTCCACTTAGTTTATGTTAAATAGGGCAGTTATCTATTGGAAAAGTACAATACCGATGCACCTGCCTAGTATTATTTTCTCTATTTACACTGAACCAGCTCCCTCTAAAGAGAGTAAAGGCTTGAAGTCAGCATTCATAGCTGTTTTGGGGTATGCTTTCAAATTTTATTCTTCATTTTTTTCAAGCTTCAGAGAAGTATAAAGTAATCTGTTCCAAATGAAAATTATTTTACATCTCTGAAGTTGATATTTTGCCCTTCTTTTAGCCAGGATGTAAGAAAAGAGGAAGGCATATTGTCAGGTCCAGATGGTGCTAAAGGTTACAGCAAAAATGACTGGTTTTCAGTTGTTTTACATATTTTCTGGGAGATTTCTGGCTACTTAATATGGAGGAATTAACAGATTATGTCATATTAGTTATATTGAAGCTTGTTTTTATTTTCTTTAAATAGAAAGCAGCAGTGTTCAGGACTTCGTTGTTGATTTCTGCTCCAGAGGATTGGCATTAAAGCTACTTCTGTTCTTCTGTATCAGAAATGTAGATCTCTCTTCCCGTCTGGGGAAGCAGTGTAGTCACAGTTCCTTTTTCACCTGAACTTTCATTATTTGCCTATTTGAAGCTGGGGGAACTTTGGCTGAAGGAATTTCTTTCAGAGCCTCATCTGATAGCATCTTATTTGAACAGCCTGCTGAATATAAGAAATACRTTGTATGCACCTCCGAGCGGGGGCAGAAACAAAGAAATTGTGTCTCTGCTGAATGTTTGAACAGCAGGTTATCCAAGACTTCCCCTCAATAGTGGAAGGGATGAAATTTCTTCCGTGGCAAGCCATAAAGACCACACACATCTGTGAGAACCAGGATCGCCTCAAAGCTAGGGTTACGGAAAAGAGTGATGTTCTTCGTTTGTCTTTATGCCAAGTCGCTTTGGGAACATAGGAAAAAAATAACCTGGGCAGCAAGAGACCCAGCCCAGGAGTTCCTGAGGCTGCAGTACAGCTGCCAAGGCTAATCTTGCTGTAACCAAAGTGATCCGGTGTCCTAATAGAGAATCATCTTAGCATGCAGGATTGCGAGCTGTTGGTGACCTCGAAGTTTGCTAGTAAATCATAACATCCACGGATGCTCTGGTTTTGGGAGCACCCCGTTGCCCCTCTTTCCAGGAGGGGAAGGAGCAGGCCAGGCTCGGTGTTTTTAGCAAAGCAGGTAATCTTAGTATCACTCTCCCATGCACCACGCACGAGGAGGCAGCCCAGAGTGCTACGTCTCCCACTAGGAATTGAAGCCTCTCTCTCTCTCTCCTAAATTTTTGTCTGAATTGTTTGGAAATAATATCAAGCTAGAAGAATTTGAATGCCAGAATATCTAGCTCTTGAATCATTTGCTTAATTACCATAGTTTGAAGTTTTATAAATACTCCTGATAAGCAGAAAAGTTTCCCTTTTTGACCATTTAAAGCTGAATTGGACACATTATAGAAAGGTGTTCTCCCCACTGTTCTGTAATGTGTATACCCATGGATTTTATAGATCTATATTTCTAGAATTAATTATGTATACAGCTCTCTCCATACTCTCTCCACTCTTGTGTTCATTCACTCTAAGGGAGTTGGTGTTTTTCCATCACAGGCTGCAATCTTCATTTTATCCACTTTTGTAAGGTCAGTGACCTCTCAAAATTCAGCATCACGCAGTATAAATGTCCATATGTTTCCACAGAAATTTCTGTGTGGGATTTGTAGTTAACTCCATTCCTGACCTATTGCAAGAATCTGTTTTACACCCTATCAAACAGCAATATTAGGTGAAGAGGAAGCAGATGGGTGATCTGCTGAGGGCAAGTGAGCTGGTCAAATTCATGCAGCAGCTGCTACTCTACTTGATATGCTATGGTGAATAGGTGCAAAACAAAATTTAGAATATTTAGTCTTCATAGATTTTAAGCTGCCATCAGACTTCTGTACCCTCATAGATGGAAAGGCTCCCTCTTTTCCACTGTGGCTGCAGGATCTTAGGGAACTGAAGTGTTTTATTTCTTCCTGCTCCTGCTTGGCTGTAGTTAGTACCAGCTCAGAGTTTAAGGAGGCTGGTAGGAAAAAGGGGCCAGCAGTGTTTGCAGTGGGACCCCCACAGAAAAGGCAGGACGAGGGGTGAAGGCAGGCAGCGAAAAGGGTGCTGCCAGCAGAAGAAAGCCTAGGTAGGGACGAGGCACATGCCACATGGGAGCAGGGGAGTGGGAGGGAAAGGTGCATCTGTCACTGTTGGATGTATGTGGCCTGCCTGACAAACTCAGGTTGAGGCTCAAGAATAAGCACTGGATCTGTGTTAAATGTCAGCTAATATAGCAGGCATGCTGCAGTAATGGTTCAGAAAGAAGGTGAGCGGGAGGTTTGGGAGCCTTCTAGCTCATACAGTGCCTTGGTCTTGCAGCTAGCAAAGAATTAGGAAGCTGGCAGTGCCACAGAGAACGTCAGGATGGTTAATGGCTGGAGGAATGTTTTGAAGAAAAATACTAATATTTTACAACCAGGAAAGCTAGACATCCACCTGTGTTATTTTCCAAAATCACTAATAATTTCTCCTCCCCCCTGTTATTTACTGTGTGAGTGGGTGCTGCTGGAGAGAGAGACGAAAGGACAAAAATTCAAATGTGGGCTGCTGTCCAGCCTTGAAAAATGATAGAAGATGTGCATGCAACTTCTTTTCCCTCTGCACTGTTGTGTTTGCCTTCGTTCTCTGAATGCTAATTTCTAGACTGCTTCATCTATTAAATAACATATTCAGTAAGTTATAGCCATCTTGGTCAGGCAAATCTGCAGTAAACAGAAATTGCATGCAGTGATAGGATCAGTCCATCTCAGGTGATGGACTTCCATCCCCCGAAGCCCAAGCAGCGTGCTGCTTTTCAAGTGTTCCTTTCTCCGTGCCTCTACCCTCGTCGGCTTTGGCACTCTTGGCTTATGCCGGGGACCAAGAGGCCTGTTTCTGTTGTGGTTTTGTTCTCCATCCCCCTCCTCACCCAAAGACAACATCCTGGCAGATGGGTCGATCAGAGTTGTCATAGACTAGAGGTAGGATGACTCTGTGAATTCATCCTGATTTAGAGCCGCCRCAAACCCTTTGGCTAGAAAATGATCAAGTGTCAGAGGCATTAGTTTACTCTCTTCTTGAATGTTTCAATTTCCTTTTCTTTCAGAAGGAATAGGTTTTCTGTGTGTCCTACAGGGAAGGTAAAGTGCTTCCTGGAAAATTCATGTGTTGGGAAACAGTCAGTCCCAAGGTGGCTGAACTATCAGTGTAGGTATAGGTACAGCTATACAAATCCCCTATCTTCAGGTGTTTCACGTATTTGAAATAGTTAGAGAAGTAGTCACACCATGATGGTGCAAGTGATGATAGTAAAAGTTATCTGGAGTGTGTAGACTTCTGGTCATCAGAGCATTAGACAGCTTCATTCAGAGTCAAATAAACATGCTGGGAGAGCTGCTGAAATGAAACGAGGAGTAGAAATTTATCTTCTGCCAGGTGACTAAGTGCTTTCAGTTGTTTTTGGCTTACCCAGAAAAAGTCCAAGCTGAGAAGTAATTCCCATCTATAAATATTTTACAGGGGAGGAGTAGAGACCTGGGCAGGAGAAGAATTTATTTTGAGCTAAAAATTGTATTGAAATAACTAAAAATGGGTAAAAGTGTTGATATTGATATTTTTGAGAAGGTGGCAAACCATCAAAACCGTTTTGGAGGCMCTTTCCTAATAGGAGTCAATGTGATACAACATTTGGTGGTGGTCTGTGGTAGTAAAGCAGAGGCCAAAGACATCCCTTCTAGCTGGTCTTGTGTTCTTCTGGTAAGACTGGGGGATCAATCTGACTGCAAAACTGAAGGATACTGGAGCAGTAGCAGAATGGGTGAATCAATGTGTTTTTTTAGATATGCCCGTTGTTCTAATGATAGGTACCTTGCACAGGAATATAGGGTTCTACTGAACACCACCCCACCCCCCCCCAAAAAAAAAACAAAAACAAAAACAAAAAACACACCCAGACAGATTAGAAGTGCCCAGGTTTTACATAATGTAGAATTGCTTTGTAGCTGTGGACACAGAAAAATGTTGCCTCAAGTTAGATACAGGGTGGAGGCAACTAGTGCTAAAATGGAGGAGACTTTGTAGGCAAATCTGCTTTTTTAGAGGTGGTTGTTGTTGTTTTGTAATTGTCTRGTTCCCATGGAGGTCTGTGTTTCTTCAGGTAGGCAGAACTTTTCTGCTGTATTGTCATCCCCTGTAATGATTCTAGTTCTGACTTGGTAAAGAAGCTCATGATAACGAGCCCTCCCAAGATCACAACATCCTATCCCATTCTGGCTCAGCAGGCACCCACAGAGCCCATCAGAGCACAGCATGTTTAGTTGYATTTGCTGGTGATTCCCTTAAGTGGGGAGCCTGGCTACTGAGAAGCCTTCTGTGGTTGAAGTGTAATTGCTGTGACTTCCTTGACACTGCTTTCTTGCACCTCTCAGCCAGCAGAATTTTAAATGCTTGACAGCATGAGGTAGTGTTCACGCTGGAACACTGGCCGTAGATCCTGTATATCCAACTACAGAAAGCAYGGGATGACATGCAGCATATTTAGATGCTTTAACTCCTTAAAGCTATGGTACTGGTTCTTATGAGATACTGCTCCATAAAATGCTGTTAGATCTACCAGCCTTCTCAATTTGGCAGCCCATTGAAGCACTGCCATAAGCTGCATTTTTAGCAGAAAATAGAGGGGCTTGGTCAAATTCTAGTTCCCTTAAGGTTCAGAAAACTTTTAGAATCTCAACTGATGCTTCCAGTCTCAAGCAGGTAACAGCTGAAAGAGGATAATCCTGCAGGATGCCTTCAATGAAACAGGGCTAGAAAGGAGGAATTTTGCACTGTCATGGCTGAAAGAAACTCCTAAACAGATAAAACCTCAAAATAAATATCTAGCTACAGAAAGGCAGAAACAAAACACCTTTCTGTAACTGCTAATCCCACTTTAAAGAAGAGGGTGGAGAAACAGCTTCCAGGCAGAAAATGAAATAAAATGTATATACCAATCTGCCTGTTATAAATGGTGGGAACAAGGCATCTGCCAGCATGTTGGATATAAATAGAGTGGGAAAAGGTAATGGCAAATCTCCCACTTCCTTACAAGCAGCCAGGATTGCAGCCTTTTTTGCAGCCCAGTTTTAGCTTGTGCAGGATTGTGAGTGCTTTTGTTAGCCCTGTAGCCTAGACGTGGTCAGTGGCAGTTGTGTCGGGTTTCTTGGTAGACTGTCGTGGGGCATGGTCAGTGTTGAAGCTCACTGCTGTCTATCCTGAAGGAGGGGAAATGCTGAGGCAGAATTATTACCTGGCTTTCACCTGTAAAATAGTTTAGTCGGTCTCTTGTGCCAGCTTGCAGACCTGCATTTCCTTTCCCAGTGCCTTGCCTTTGGCAAGTGCATCACACTTTTCTCGAGGGTGGTAATGCTGTGGTGCTTTCTGATGCCTCTAGCACTCACTGACAGCAGGCACAAAGGCCTTTGCTCCAGGCTCCCTAGATGCCAGGGGAAGGGACCGGGTCCCCAGGCAGCAGGTGGCTCCCGTCCTGCTGGAGCTGTGACGGRCACCTCTGCCCTGGCTGCGGAGGCGACGTGGCTGCTTGGGTAGCCGYGGAGGTGGCCGGTGCACGAACCTTCCTGGCAGTGTGTACGTAACCCGCCGTGCGGCCGCGTCCACAGAGCAGGGGTGGCGCAAGCCTGAGGCCTGTGTCGCCAAGCAGAAACCTGCATTGGTTTTGTGAAGCGGGCTCCTGCACCACCAGCACGTGTGTCCCCTGTTCTGGTAGCGGCACACGCGTTGGTAACCATGGCACACACACGGGTTCCCGCAGGTATAACTGAGTGGCTGCTTTGTGTGCACGAGGCTGGGCAGGGGTTCACCAGCGCCTGCTCCTCTTTGGTTGCTGAGTCAGGCAAGGCTGGACCTTCGGTGGGCAAGGAGCCTCTCTGGCATTTGCCAGAAAAAGAAGCTCTGAGTACAAGGGGCAGGTCCAATGCCCTGGGACGTGGCAGGAAATAAGACTGTGTACAGCAGGCTGGACAGTCTATGAGAGGGCGTATAGGAAACTTAGGATTCCTGCACATYGCCATCTCTGGGCAGGAAAACCTGTTCATGTCCCGCTCCAAGGGCAGTTCACAGGCAGCCCTGACAGCCTGTTTCTCCTCTCAAAGAGAATTGAAATGATTCCAAGTGACCACAAGTTTGTTTTAATCTCCCCCTTTCTGCTGATGTATGTGGGTTTCTATATAATGCATAATGGTGGATTTCTGAGGGGTTGGGGCTGTCTTTTTTTCTTTTTTTTCCTCCTCCTCCTCCGTTTTGCATTTTAAAAATCTGCTGAAAACTTATTAAGGTTGCAACATCACAGCTAATGTGAAACTAATGAATACTAGTGGCCTTATGTGGTCTTTGTTCCTCTGCAACACATGTAGTGCTTTCTAGTTCAGCCTTAATTACGCGCTCACATACAACTCTTTCTATGAGACCTCTGCCTTGTTCACTGAACAGATTGGATAGTGTTCAGTTAATGAGCAGCTATTCAAAACTTTGTATTCTTCTCATTGCTCAATATATGGTCTTTACTGTTGCTTACTATTCATCTCTTGCTCTGAAGACATAATTATTCATTTCTTGCAGAGTATTTCTGTGGTGTTCATTGCTCTAACATCTAAGTGCTTCACAAACGTTCATTAATTTACCCTTGCACTACCAGACGGGACAAGTAGTTAAGATGCAGATTGGATCCAAACATATCCACTGATTTGAGGTTCCTTATTTGTGATACCTCGAACCTCAGGGTGCAAAACTACTTGGCATTTTATAGCACTAAACATGTCCAAACTACATTTCTCATTGACTTTGACTTGTTGCTGTGATTGCTTGAAACACTGTGAGTCGGACTGCAGATCTCAGGATGGATATTCAGGAAACAAGGGGGATATAATTAGTGATTTTCTTGCTTATACTATAAAATGAGCCCATGCAGAAAAGTTTCGCACTGGAGAACTATCCAATCCTCCATGGCACCATTTAAAATCCTGCATTGACCTTGTCTTTGTCTCTCCCTCCGCACCCCTCCTTTTGTCTCCTCCACTGACAGACTTAGGTGCTTTTTGTGTTTAAACAGCAAGTGAACGTGYATTGCACCCACAACTGTGTGTTCCGATGCATCCTGAGTCATCTCTCGTACTGTCCACAGGGTCAGTTAGAGATCTGGCAAGCAGAAACAGAGGGCAGAAAAATAAGGCATAACATAACTGGAGACTTCTGSTGGTTGCAACCTGAACAAGGTTTCTACGTGGTCATTTCATGTAGGAAATATTAATGATGGTGGTAGGTTGTTCTTGGAAAATCTACTTATAGCTCTTGGAGTGCTGTAGTAACGATTTACCACAAGAAAATGTGCTAAACCATTTGTGAAGTGAATTTGGAGAGGTATATTCCAGATTCTACAGCTCATGCTGATATTTACATTAGAGGTAATGCTAGAATTTTTCTAATTAATCCTTCCTGTCCTCTTTGTCCATGTCATATATTGCAACATGGTTAATAAYATTTCCATTTTGAACCTTTTGGCTGTATAAATTCTATGTACAGGTTACTGAAGCATGTTATAATCCTAGATTCTGCTGGTGGTGCTGTGTTGCTTTTCAAAGCAAAATGGTCTGAGTTGGAATTAGTTGATTGTCAGCTAGAAATGTCCCTGGCTCCAAATTCTTTTTGTTCTGTCACAATGCTTTTCTTTATGCTGATGGGCTTTGCAATGTCATTATCTATTAGTGAAAAAGTAAAGAGTTAAGACCAAAGGAAGGGAGTGCAAATGAACAACAGCAAAGACTTCTCCTACCAGACCCAGATAAGTTTTAAATGAAACTCAGGCTTCTACCTGGACCAAAGTCRGATCTCTTAGAGACTCTCAGTGCTAGCTAGTTTGTGGTTGCAAAGAAAGAAAACTAAAACTCTATTAGATCTGAGCAATATTCTGCCTCTCAAGAGTGACTCCTGTGTCAGGTTAGCASGCTGCTTTTTTTGATTAAAAATAAAAGTCCATGTAGACATTTCAGTGTTTTGTTTTTTTTTTTTTTAACAGTGACTAGTGGACCATAATAAGAGGAGAAAGCTATATTAGAATTACTGTTTTAGACAGTAGATATTTGTGTATTGAAAATTTTTAATGACTCTTGCCTGGAAAAGAATATCTGACAAAATCATAAGGGATAAATAAATGCCTGAGAAGAAAAAATGTGGAAAGGTTATATTTTAGGTAGCAGTAGCATGACTTTCAAAAGTCACGGGGAAAAAATACCAAAATAGAAATAGCCTCTTCAATATAAAGGCTAATACATTATTTTAAAATACAACATGAAGTAATTAAATAACATATAAACATAACATAAAACAGAAAAACAGTGTAATATTGGGCTAGAACAAACTTGAAATGTGAAATTTTTAATGCTATTCTTGCAAGATGCTGATAAAAGATGTTGTTATTTGTTGTTACTGATCATTATGACAAACAGGATATTTTGAATTTTTATTATTTAATGTTTCATACCCTTTCCCAGAGCGGGTGCAGTTACTATCAGCATTAATGCCCCTGAAATAGATTTCTGCATCTTGTCCATTTTGCCTTAAATTCTTTCTCATTCTTACTGAAAACTGTCGCCAGAATAATGACATTCTCTCTGCTCTCTTGCTGTTCATATTTGTATTCATTCTGGCTATTACCAAGTATAAGAACTAGAGTATAGTTTTCTCAATCATACTGTATTATTCATTTGATTTCATGTAAAACTTAGTTCATGTTGTATTGCAATATAGGAAAGAACTAACCTGATGTTTCACACTTACTGTTGCAAAGCTCCCTTGCTCCTTTCTTTACATATAAATAATACAACCCTTATGTAGGCATAGAGAGCCATGGTTTGAAGTAAGCATCTGGCAAACAGTCCTTGCAACATCAGAACAGCTCTGATTAGACACTGTATGGTCTTTGTGCAGGAACATATCAGAACTGAGCTGTAACTTTTTCTAACAAGAACTGTCTGAGCTGCAGTTTGAAGTCTCACAAACCGTCTGCGTGCTCCACATGAGTACTCTGCTCRGCCTTTGTTTTCACTAAGCTGGGGCACCGGTTTTAAATTAATATCAAGCAAATGTTTATGGGGAAGAAGAGCAGTATGAGTTCTATAGTTACCAAACTTGGCTATTTATGTTAGTTTTCTATAAACTTTTTAAGAGAGTAAGAGTATTTGTTTTGTTTAGGGTATTTAGCTCTAGATGAGTATTACTACATGTATTTTCACAAACTTGTGTTCTAATTTTTCTTTTTCTAACTTTAATTATGTATTTGGAGTCAAACATTCAATTATTTATTCATCCATTTYATCATACGGACTTAGCAAATGGACTTGTGTTGGCCTATACACCTTGTCATGCATGCAAATTCTACTTGCAACAATACTGCGTGAATTTTTGTAAGTGATAGGTCCTAATTTTCTCTGATAAGAGAGAACAATAATGATGGACTATCAGGAAAAATTAATAACAAGTACCTCTTCTGTTTTATTCACTAGCATACTAAACCATATATAAAATTTTAAATGTGAGTGAAAGACATTCATCTGTTTTAAAATCAGAGTCTTCTGCTTGCATTCCTTTTTTGTAATAGCAGTAAGAAAATGTTCCTATGCTGGTAGCGTCATATTCTTGGTTGAAACTACTACTATCCATCAGGTTGCTGATTGTTTGGGAGGAGGGATTAATGACTTTAAACAGAAGGAGCGCCACTGTGGAGCAGTTGAATTCTAGACTTTGGAGCACTTTAGAGAGCCTTGGGAACTGCGAGTGATATTTCATATTCACCTTATTCTGCACTGTCATTATGCAGGTACTCTGTGCCGAATGTAGGGCATTGGGCAGTCTGTCAAGTGCTGTAGCTATGTGCAGGAAATACAATTAGGGGAATATTTTAATACAGTAGGGTAGCATGCAGCTTCCTAAAATAAACCAGGGTGCTGGAAAATAGTGCAAGCTCTGGAATGCAATGAGCCGCACACTGAGCTGCACCTTCTTTGGTTTTTATTTTGAGAAGGCAGCAGCTTTTACAGAAAGAATGCCTACCGATTAGTCCCTTTCAATTATTCAGTTAGGAGGAGGCAGAAGAAATATGACAAGGAGATCTGCCTGTTTAATAATAAAAGGCAATTCATGGCAAGCCTATAAAAGAGCAAAGGATATAAAAATACAAGCAAAACATGTGTATCAGTATGTGCCAGAAGTGTTCTGTGATAAAGACACAATAGCAGAGCAGAAGAGCAGAGTTTTTGGAACAGTGTTTGGAGAGATTTGCTTACTTGACTGTCCCTTTTCCCATAGTTAGATGCAGGAGGGAGACAGATCTGAAGTATGGTAGGTAGAGATGTTAAGTGAGCTAGTAGTCATCATCCAATACCTGAACGCAGGTGAATTTCTCTGTGGCTTCACTTAGAGGAAGTTTGTCTGCCAACTGATGAAGAAAAAGAAATCCTTAGAATCAGAGTATTAACACCCCAACATGGGACAAATTAAGTTTTCAACTGACATCAGAAACAAAGATTTTTTTTGAAAGAGAGAAAAGATGGGCTTCTCTCATCCAGAGAGAGGTGAAACAGGCCACAGATGTTTCTCCAGTCCTGACGATGAAGGTAACTTCTTACAGAGACCTTTTCTCCCTTCATTCATAATTAACCACAGTTATTGTGGKTTTTTTTACTATTGGCTCACAATTATTCTGTGTATTCATTTTCATTAATGAGCGGGTTGCACTTCTTACATGCTGCAGAAGCATACGATCCCTTTTCTTCACTAGGAACCCATGGCCCTCAGAAAACCCACGGCCTCACAGTGCTTGATAAGCTGGGTTAATTTCTCTTATACGGCTATAACTGATGGCCACTTAAATGTGTCAGAAGGACGGCCAGGGGTTTCTCCTCATGCCTGGCTATGTTTGGGAGCAGTGCATTAATCAGTGCTCTCTGTCACACTTTATTGCTTAATGGTGGGGGTTAACTGACGGCTTCCCAGTAAGAACGAGAAGCAGAGGTGGGTAATCGCCAGCTGAGCAAGGAGGGCATCTCCAGCGACTTGCCTTCCATCCAGCACACCCACACAAACCACTTTCCTTCCTTGCTCCTCGAGCAGCAACACACGTGTCCTCTGCACCACTTAAATGTGAACACATCTTTTATAGGTTGTCTTAATCATAGCTCGATCCATGTCACATGTTTTCCCAATTAAAACAAGCAAAACAGCTGAACCAGTTACGCAGATAAAGCCAATGTAGCTGTGTGCTCTGTGTGCAGGAAGACGTGCTTTGGTTGAACCAAACATGCTTTGGGACCGTGAAGTTACAGCCGTGCTACGCTGGCAATGTGTGGATGTGGTAGCGGAGCCCAAGCGCGTTTATGGTGAATGGGAATGCATAGCCCCTCTGAGCAGGGCCGTGTAATTTGTGTGTTTTGATGCAGGAACTGAGCGTGTGCTGCTGGCTTACCTCGCGCCTTCTGGTCAAATTGGCTCATAAGCRCACGTTAACAAGTATTTCGGAGTGGTCTTAATGCGGTGGGCAGTTTGCTGCTGATAGTGGTTAGCGTAGAACTGGTGTACGTGGGAGCACGTGCCCTCAGCAGCCACGCATGGTGGGGCAGACAGGCCCTGGCCCCAGAGGCTGCACCAAGGTGGGGCAGACAGGCCCTGGCYCCAGGGCCCGTCGGGGCASTGTGTGTGTGTGGCGGCTGCMGTGGGCAGCTCGTGCTCCCCGACGCCTGCCCRGCTGCAGGRTGTGCTTCCCTTTGCCAGCCACASGCAGCAGGGAGGCATGAGGGGCACAGCAGGGTGAGGGAACACAGAATACGCTCCTCCAAAGCCGCTCTGCTTAGTGACTGGGACGTGAAAGCTCCTTTTTTGCTTACCAGGAGTTTGGAAAAGCAGAGAATATAAATTAAATGTTAGTGCTGTTTTCATTTTCTGAGGTAAATATTTTCTTGAACTTCTGAGGCTGAACCCTTGATCGTAAGGGAAGTTTTGCAGTGTGCTGTATCAGCCCCATGCAGCCCGTGGGCTGGCATCTCTGCAGTGTCTCCCGCTCTCCCTCACAGGAGTGCACGGACTGAAGGGTAGAGGTGAAAGGGAGGGTCTGGGCCATGCCTCCGTGGCAGCGGCACCCAGCCGACAGCAACGGCGAGGGGCTGTGGGCAGGGCCGGTACCTGCAGCAACGCTGCGAGCGCGGGCAGCACCGCGAGCGCAGGCAGCACCGTGAGCACGGGCAGCGAGCCTGTTTTGAGGCGCAGTGGCTGGGGGCTCYCAGCAGGCCGGAGTTGGCCTCTGAGGAAAGCAAAGTCTCCTTCGGAAAAATCAGGTCGCTAGAGCAGCAGGTCAGGCACAAGATGCTGCCCAAGTAGGTGTTTGGGGCTTGTTTCCAGTGTGTAGAGTAGAGGTGGCTGTGCCATCTTCTAGGGGGATGGAGTCTTAAGGTTTCTGGGTTAAACRTTAATGGTGTGGAGAGAGGGAGCATCTCAACTTTACTTACCCAAATAATTTTTTTCGTAGCTGTTTCTGTTTATCGATACCATCTATCTCCATGCTGTGCTTCTCTTGCCTCTGATCAGCATTTACCTCTTGTCCTATATTTCCCTTTATACTTTTTCTCCATTAATTATCATTCCAGCATGGTCTGTCCTGTCCTGGCCACTCTCCTTGTCCTCTCGCTTGTTATCCTGCTCCTCCCCTGTTTATCCTCCTGCCTGCGTTTCCTTCTTCCCTCCTTTGGTTTCACTGGCTCTGCGGCCTTTATCCTTCCAAGTCTAGTCCTGTCCTTTTTGTCCGAAGCTCCTGTCCCCTCTCCTCATGAAACTCCTTGCAGCTTTCTTTGCAGCTTTCTTTGCTCCTGTGACCTGTGCCTTGCTCTGCTTCCCTCTGAGCCTTCCCTTGTGGCACAGGGAGTGCACGGTGGGGCGCCTCTGCTGTCCCCTGGTTCGTGGAAGGGGCTGCGGGAGCGCTGGYTCCGCTCTGCTCGCTCCCGTTGCACCAGGCCATGCTCTCTGCAGGAAGGAACTTTGGAGGTTGGCAGGCAGGCTTCACCAAAACCTTTGCAAGTCGGATCACGTACAAGCTACAAGTTTTCAGTGTCTTATACTGTGATCCGATAATTTTAAGTGATAATGTATGAGATGGCAAAAGGCACATCTGTGGTATCAGAGCAGTGATACTTCAAAGGGTCTGTCTGAAAGTGTGAAGGCTCTTGAGCTTCTCAAATATGTCTGTGAAAAATGCAACACGGAGGAAAACCAACATGTTTCTCCCTACTCTGAGTGCAAACTAAGTTTGTGAATAAGCTTAGTACTTCTGGCTGATACTTTCTACAGTCACAAAATAAAATTCAGCCTGAGGCAGACATCCAGCATGGGAAAATTCAGCCCTAACTGCTAATGTGTGGTAAAGTTATAAGCAATAGAATGCGGTGTCTTAAAATGAGAAGTGTCAGGCAACCTTAACTATATGTAGTGCTACAAAATTCACTGATGATAATCTGTTTTTTGACAGACTTCATCCAATTTGCAGATTCAGTTTGACATGCACTGTACAAAGCTTAAAAAAAAAAAAAAGGCCCTAGCGTAGGAGTATCTGGCTTGTGGATGCCACCTTACAAGTAGAGAAGGCGATGATCAACTGTGCAGTCATTTGACTTTCTGCCGAACCTTTAAAACTGACTGCAGAATGTCCATAGGAAAACGTAATGCAAAACACCAAGGCATTGATGCACTGAAGCTGAGAACTGTTGACTTCATGCCAGTTCTCATCTCATTCCCGTAAACCTAACTGTGGGTTCCAGGGAAATTGTGGAAGTTCAGAATATTGCAGAGACTGCAAGACAGAGCTYGCATTGCATGCGTGAACAGGAGCCTCGAGCAGCGCGCTTTTGAGCATTGACATTGGTCTCTGTAACGCAACCTTGATAAGTGACGCTGGGTTCCTAACCAACGTTGCAGACATGGGCCTGCTTCCAGGTCTCCCCTCCACACCCTGCCATAGCTTTTTCTATATTCATTTATGAGTTAAAAAATCTATTTGGAATATTTCTCACAGCTGGAACTGTAAAAGCAGCTTGTTTGTCACCCCACCAAGCCACGGATTGAATCACAAAGCAGAGGAAGGGGGTTGGAGCTGGGGGCTCTTGCCTGGCTGCCCTTGGGATGGTGTGTCCGGCTCGGAGGGGGCCGGGGGCCGCGCGGTGCCCGCGCTGGGCTGTTGTTCACATGTCGTGCAGCGCTGCAGCAGGCCTGCTCAGGGGCTGCCGGCAGCTGCTACCTTTGTGGGTTTCTTCAGGTTGCATGCAAAGTCTGTGAGCATGGTAATCAGCCCTTCCCGAGACCAGGCTCTGACAGCGCCTGCATGACTTTTAGAATGTCTTTCAGCAGGGCCCTGCTGACAGCTCCGCAGTTACATAAAATACTACCTTTCTAAAAATCCCTTCCTAGCAATGTCAGTGTGTGAGGAGAAAGGCAAAGCCAGTTAGTTCCCTGCTGGGATATAATTCGTCTTTCTTTTTTTTTAAGAATCGTTCCACCTGTTTTACACTGCCCAGTAGGAAAAGTGCTGTTTAGTAGATCCCTTTATCAGGGCAGCATCTCTTGGCGCTCTATGTTTGTAAGGTGTTTTTAGTCTTGAACCTGATCTTGCAAGGACAGAGCTACATACGTAACAGTACTCTTTTCAAATAATCCCATTGACTCTATGCCTCCATCAGAAAAAAATAACTTTAGAAAGGTAAGTAAGCCTGTTAGCAGGATTGAAATTAAAATCTTGAGCAGGACTTTCTCCATCATTTGTGGTAGTTCAGTTGGTTGCAGTTCAGCCTTGGGAAAGTTTCACTGGTATGTAACCTAATTCTTTTTCTTACTTAATCTCACTGTATTCATCAGGTTAAAATCTTCATGTGCTCTAGATGCTTAAAGCTAGGCACGTGCTTAAGTGCCTAGGGCATAAGTGCTTAAGGCACGTGACTGAGTTGCAGACTCGAATGAGGTTGTTATCATTTCCCGTCTTTAATTATCGGTGAAGGTACATATGGGTAAAGGGCTACTTTACATTTTCTTAGTAAATCTCTCCCTCCAGCCTTTAATCATTTCTGTTCCACTTCTCTGGACTTCCTCCAGTCTGTTTGTATCGTGCAGTACCGAAGTGCCTGAACTGCAGGCGCTATTCCAGGCGTGGCCGCAGACGAGACGCATGGGGCGAGCAGCGCCGCGCCATCCTCCTCTCGTGGTTTGTGCCACTGCGGAAAGCCACCAGCATGATACCGGTGCTTCGTTCTTCTCTCTTGCTTTGCTGCTTTAGGCTGATTCGCCCTGTTATTCYTAGGCATCTTTCAACATCATTGCTTTCCATATTTTTCTTTATCATTAACTCTTTGTTTTGAATTATTCCCTTCGTAAGTGCAATAGCATTTTTCCCACTGCAGCTTTATTACTTATTTCCTGTCTTTGTTTCTAATTTCTCTGCATCCTTTCATATTATTYTTCTCTTCCCACTTGTGCTGACAACTGCTCCTCCTTTCTTCCTTCTTCCAATGGAAAGATCCAAAGAAGCAGTTGTCTCTCTAATTTTCCTCAGGGTGTCTTTCCAGTGTGATAAACTGGCAGTATTCAACAGTCTTATGCTGTGTAAGAGTTTGCTGTAGAAATTTTGAATGGCAGAATTAGTATAGARTAAATATTGCCTAATATTAATGATGAACTAGATTCTAGATTTCTTCTTTAACTTATAAAGAGTAGTTCTTTCAGGTGAGCAACAGAGGGAATGTGAGTTTGCTGTATAAGAAACATGGTGGATAAAATGAATGCGAGTATGCAGTGCATCAGTGAATACATAAAATATATTTTCTACATGAGTGCATCTGCACATGTACTTCAATACTATGTGTTCTCATCCTTCAGATTGAGCATTCWGGACCTTGTGTGTAGCTCAGCATCTTCAGGGGCTACTGTCTTGGGAAAAGTTGGGTGTGGGCACTCCTAGGAGCAAGAAGTGTGTGCTGTGCCCTGAAAGGGAACTGCCACGTAGTGCTATTTATTCTGCAAAGAACTAGTGGACTTTTATACTTTGGGCCTGATTTCCCCCTTCATCTTGTGTGGACAATTCCACTTGAGCAAAATAGCAGTAAAGCACTGTCATTCTAATCTTGCAGAGTATTATGCTTGTTTTGTGCCGGTATAAACGGCTCTGTCCTCTTGGACTAGGTGTGGCTCTATGTTGCCAAAAATACTGCTGCAGGAGAAAGCGAAGGCCGTGAAGCAGCCCGAGCACACCCGGAGGCAGGACTGTGGCTGTGTCAGGAGCCAGGGAAGCTCTGCTGAGGACTTCATCTGGTYTTACGCTCCTGCGACTGCTCCGCTCTCAGCTTTTCTTTGGCCTCCCTGAGCTCATGCCTTCCATGCTGCTGGTGTTCCGAGTTTTGTTTTCGTATGCSTTCCGCTGGGTTATGTAGCTGAAGAGCAGGGCACACAAACCATCTGCAAAACCAGAGTTTTCCCTAGGCAGCCTCTGCTCTTGTGCAGAGCTCTCCTGTAGCAGCTTCTCCGGAGTAGGTGTCAGGAATGGCAGGATAAATCAAGTCCAAGCTATCTTTTTGTAGCATGCATTCTGATTCAAAAGGCAGTTCACTTGTTTTAGAGCTATTCTACCTTAGGCCTTCCGGCAACTAAAAGTTAGTCTGTCTCTTGGAAAACCCCGAAATCAACAACAACAGGCCTTTCCACAAAACTTCTTAATTATTTCTGCATGTGAGTTTTGGCTGTGCTCCAACTTTGAAATCATTACGCTGCTGCAGAGTGTAAATAGGTGGGACTGGATTAATAAATTGTACGAAACACGGAACCACACTTCATTATAATCCACTTATCAAAGTGGAAAAACCTTTTAGTACATAAAGTGCATCTGCTTTTAATTTTCATTTTGATCTTCTCTTTGTATGTTTTGCGACACAAGCATACCTGTTTGAGGAGGCTTTTAATCCTGCTGCTTGGCAGTTGCAGTTACTTCTACAGACACCAAAAAGGAGCTGGGATGCTTGCAGTGCGTTAGCAAAAGCATAGGTCTGGCTTAGTTTTTCCCAAGTATGAACTGGGATGGTCACCATTCCAAAGTCTGGCATAAGTCAGATGAAGATCTTGATGATGTTAGCACAGCCTTCTTAAAATTTCCTTTTTCTTTCTTTTTTTTTTTTAATGCAAATTTTATTATTTTTATTTACAAAACACATTGCAGACTAGTGGAATTTTGTCTTTAATCCTTATCATTTTTCAAAGACATGATGCATGCTGTTGATGGCAATAGTGAAACCTGCCATTTACTGCATATCACAACTATATCGTGAGCCAAGTGAAGCTGAGGTAAGCTCCTACAAATCCGTCATACAAACTGACCCTCACCCTCAATGATCTGTTTGCTTTGTTGACCTCCCTTGCACACTTCAGACCTGAGAACTATTTCCTAAGAGATAGGGATTTGTTAATGGTTAATCTCTATCTCATTTTAAGAACATTGCTGTATTTTATTAACATTAACCTGAAGGATTTTCATACCATTCATATTCTTCTCATAGGCAATGATATTTCTGTTCTGTGAGTGTTTATTAAATAACTACTTGTAAGAAAGTAAAATTAATTCAGTCTGCTTAGCACTACAGGAATTTTAATTATGAAAATTGAATTAAAACATGTCCCCTGTTAGGTTAAATATGAACACACTGAAGAGTTTGGGTTTTGCTTTTATTTATTTATTTATTTATTTATTTATTTATTTATTTATTTATTTATTTATTTATTTATTCTTAAATGTGAAGGCAAAAAGTGAGGATGTTTGCCACAAAGAAGGAGATACCCTAAGTCAGAGGTGAAACATTGATATGAATTTTATATTGTTTGGTCTTTGGGCTTTTCTGAGCAAAACAAATTTGAAATAGCAATTATGTCAATTGGGCAGAATGATCTCTGAAAGCAGAAGAGAATCAGCCTTTCTGGTCCTTGGCAAGGCCGTAATTCTGCCCTGAGATGGCTTTTTTGTTGCCGTTGGGCTTTATCTTTGGCTTCAGGACTGGTATTCGCCCATGGGCCCTTGTCCAGCCAGCCTGGCCGCAGCGCCCGTGTGCGGGCTGCGGCGCAGACAGAGCCCGGGCCGCGAGCGAGCTCCGGGGAGCTGCTCTGACATTCACAATGACTGCATGCAGCAAAGCTGCTTCAGTGTATTTCCTGATAATTATTCTTCACCTAGCCCCTTGAAATCAGGCAAATAAGCAAATGGTAAAATAGCTGTTTTCACTGGTGCAGAAAGGTTGCCATATTCCATTCAGGAGCTGCTTTTCAGAGGCTGGTGAATGATGACTGTAGACAGGCTACCCAGCGAGCCTGACCTACATTCTGCGGAGCGGCCTGTGTCCCRTGGCTCCCCGGTACAGCGCCTGGAAACTCGGCACCAGCTCCAGGGCTCTTTTGACAGAGACGGTAGTTGATTTACAGATAAAAATAGATAACATGATCAGTATAATATCTCTTCAGCTGCTAAATTTAACTTCTATGTTGCTACCATATTTTAATATTCTAGTTACTCTGAAACATCCTAATAATCATTAACTCTTCTGATTTTTGTTCATCCTCTTTCTACTGTTTCTTCAACTTCATCTGGAGGAACACAGAGCTGAGGTTCCTGATTTAAACAAACAAACACATAAATAAAATAAATAGGCATACACTGGCATATTATGCAAGGATAAAACAGCTTCATTTCTAAAAGCAAGCAGGCAAACCCTGGGAACTCTTCAGTTMACTTCTCTGAGCATCTGATATTATTTTGATCAACATTTCTGTCCTTTGAATCTCAAGAGGCTCCTTTCAAAGGCCTGCATTGTTATTGGAACCATTAAAAGAAAATCACTACTGACCAGAATGAAAAGATCAGTAAATGTATATGCTGATGATATTTTAAATTGTTGCTATTATTTGTGATAACATTCATTAATAGGAATTTAACATAATTCCAGTCGGACTTGTAATAAACTGTATGAGAAAAATAGAAGAGAAAAATATGCTTTGAAGATAATGTGTTGTTCACACAGAATAAAATTTATAATCTGCTGAGCATGTTAAATGCAACAGCATAACAGACTTCAATTCAGACTGTTTTTCCAAAAAGCAAAGGGTAATTATTTTAAAAAACATGAAAAGTACATTTTATGTGAGACTGGGAGTTGGGAAAAGTTTTGTTTTGTGAAAAAAAACTACTCACTTTTCACTAGTATTTATACTAATATCTACATTGCCAAGTAGTGCTCCATATTCCATGACACTAACCTCCTCCTCGACCCTCTCTAATCTGCTCTAAAATGAACTTGATATTTATACAAATCTTCTTTCCAGGCTGTACTTTTTATAACCTAACAGTGAAACAGTGAGCTAATTTTAGAGCAAAATAATGTATTACATCTGTAGCAAATAGAGCAGAATAGTTGACCACTTCTATGAGCAGAAGTGGACAAAGGTTTGAGATAAAGACTCGTGCTTGAAGCTTACTAAAAAATGCTTTTCAGTCATTCTAGACTGCCGTGTAGATGTTCAGGTTTCCATTTAAGTGCATTGTAATTTGTAGGGTATCAAGAATGCCTTATCAGATTTTAGCAAGGGATAGCAATAGAAGTAGGCATCATATGTGCAACGTGATCTCTTGCAGATCTATCATGCATACTGCTTTGCAGGTAGCAGAGTTTGGAGATTTCAATATTAGTTGTCATTTAAAATGTAAAGAAAATGAAAATTTGGAAAGTTACTACAAATGTATCTGATTCTGTCAAAACAAATTTTTCTGAAACTTCAGTTCAGACTCTATTTATTACCATACACAATACAGTGTAAAATTAAAAATAACTGGGGGAGGGGAGAAACCCTAATCTGAACAAAACATATGTATAGGAGGATATTTTGGTGTTTGCAACTATTTTTCTTTGGTATTCCTGCTAAAAAAATTTTTAATGCATTGGGATTCCCCTGAATCTCAAGAGCTTTGTCAAAATCAAATACCTTCCCTATGAAAAGTATCTTTTCTTACTCCTAGGCTATTTAGTATCTTTCAGCATATTTTGACTACATGAGGATTGCAGCATAGTAAATCTCCTTTGCTGAGCATCCGCCAAGCAAAGCTGTTAGGTTTAAATTCCTGCTTGCTGGACGCCAGGCTTCTTAGCATGCCTGGGTTGCAGCAGGCCCTAGCCACCCTCTTGGAGATTTGTGTCATGGTTCCTTGGTCCAAACTGTCTCCTCCAGCTAAACAAAAGTGGGAATGTGTAGCCTAGCTCCTGTAGGCTCAGGAGAACAAGAGGCCCAGGGAATAGTTTCAGTGCAGGTTTTTCTCTAAGTCCCAGGGTTGGCAGTATTTTGAGTTTGTAGATGAGTCCTCCTGGATAATAGGGTAGTTGGAGATCGGATGGAAACCTTGAGATTTTCAAAATTCCATAGAATACTCTAAGTATGCAACAACTCCCCAAAATAACCCTGAATTAAAAATGTTTACATGCATTTTCATGCTTGTTTATCTCACTGCTGTTATCTGGTTTCTTCTTCTGCTGGATGGTTTCTCTTGCAGTATATGGTAGCCTTTATGAGGCTCCATCCCCTGCTCACTTGCCAAATTTGCTCTCTCTCCTTGATCCTTCTCGTCAGTGCCCTTTCAGTCTGCTTAAAATAGTGAGTGAGAACCATTTTTATAATTTCTAGTCTCCTTTGCCAGCATCACCAGACCGTATCAGTTGTTTTGTTAGCCTGGCCACAGGCCTGTGTGAAAGGAAGGCTTTCTGGGAAGGTAAGAAGCAGAGAGATGGTCTCCATGCCAAAATCTCYGTGTCAAAATTGCATTCTTAGATATGCAAAGAGAGTGTGAAATAGTTGGGCAATTTAAAAAGTTACATGTCGTATTTCCCCGATTGTTACATTAAATTGATGGCTAATCTTGGGTAAAAAAAAAATTTCTCTTTTTGACTGAAAATTAGAATTTTGTATATTCTTACTAATGATTGGCAACTGTCATTGCTATAGCCCTTTAAAACTATTAGGGGACATGGACCTCCTCATTTTATTTAAAAAAAAAAAAAAGTGAATCAGCTTTATATCCAGAGTTACTGCTGATGGAAACACTGGTTATTAATTGTATATTTCCAAAAGTTTAGCTTTTTGGAGGTAGCCAGTGAGGTTTTCCAGCATATTTGCTCAAAATGTAATCACCGATAGGAAGAGCCTCCAGCTCTTTCCCAAGATGCCTACAAGGCAAAAACCAGGAGCAGGTATTTCTGATGAAGTGCAAGGAAGATGGATCAGGGCAACGTGCTTGGTTTGGCAATGTTTTTGTCCACACTGCTTGATTATAAAATATGAAATAGCAGCTAAGCAAAAGGTTTCAAGCATTTTGAAAATTATAAAGATACCGTGTTGCGGAGGTTTGTAGACTATCTTGGGGCACGTCTGGGCTTTCCAAGAGTCCCAGCTGGGCTCTGCAGGGCTTACGGATGACGATGCTGTTGAGCCCATGCTCTTACCCCCATCTCAGCCAGTTTGGCAGGACTTTGTAKGGGCACGAGCTGCAGCTGCCCCTTTGGGTGCCACGAACACCTGCCCCCGTAATACCACCAGTTAGATGGAGGCTATGATCTACTTACAAAGAAATGGGAAATGTATTTAGAAAGCAGTGGGAACGACGAAGAAAGAGTTACAGAGTAGGGGATGGATGGAAAAAAAGGAGGAAAAGGGAGAGAAAAAAAAGGAGTCAGGGCAGCTTAGAAAATAAGTTGCAGGGGGTGGAAGGAGGAGGTAAAATTAGAAAGGAAAAATTAAAAGGAAAAATTTTGGAAAAGAAAGAAAGATATTTTGGGATCTAGAGCTAACAGGAGGTGACTGAGAATGTTAAGCAAGCAGGAAATACCCTGAAAGTGGGGAATAAATTTGYCAAAAGCAAATAAAATTTTAATTCATTTTTAAATACATCACAGAGGAAGCAAAACTCTAAATTCTTCCTTCAGAGAAAGATTTGGGGGATTTCTATGCTATTAGCACAGTCTTTAATAATAATAATAAACTGATATTTTCTTTTAAGCAGTTGTCATCCCCAGGCCCTGTCGGCAGCAGAGAGCAAATCATCTGGGAAATTATCAGATCAGATCACTAGAGCTATGGGATTATAAAGGCGACAGACCCTGAAATGGGGCTGAATGTGGGGACACCCTGAGCACTTGCTATGTAAAATGCAAAGCCTGAGCACTGGCTTTATAAAGCGGAAGGGCAACGTTGGTCCGCRAGCTCTGTCCTTTTCCTGTGGCTTTTATGAGCTTGTCCTGCCTGGCTTGTAAATCTTAGCACTTGGATAGGGGTTTATGAGTTTGCCGTGGTCGGCCTGGACTGGTTTGAGCAGCGCCGTGGAAGTTAATGATCAAATGTGTGGGGTCGGGCTAGCAATGAGTAACCCACTGCGGTGAGGGGGCTGCGTGGAGCAGCCATGCCGGGGGGGCCGGCGCCCGCCCTGGCCTTGCCGAGCCCGGGGACTGCCCTAATCGCTTTCCCAGGTTGCTCGAACCAGTTCAAGAGCAGTAAAACAAGGTTATGTAATTGACATGTGATGTAGCCTAAAATAGTGGCTGCAAACATAGGCTGCTGTTGCTGGGCAGTTGTCAACTGCTAAAAAAAAAAAAAAAATCCCTCTACTGGGTAACAAATGGACCTCTGAAATGAAAGCGCAGCCCTGATTTCCACGACTAGCGAGTGCTTGGGGTTTATAATTGCAAGAAGCAGAGACTTCACGAAGCCTGAAATTTTAGAAAAAAATTATTCTTACCGTATTTCTCATGCTGATAAGTACAGGAGGGCCTATTTGAAATAAAAACGTCAGATATATGCAGTTTTTCTTGAAATTGCAATCTAACTCCTGTGGATGCAGAAGATCCTCTTTTATGTACTGAAATGTTTTAGAAGTAATCTTATTTATTCACTGATTTATAAGAAGGTAGATGCATAAAAAAAGTAGATTTTAAAAAAAAAGAGAAAAAAAGATTTGTGAGGAGGTAATGTTTTTATTAATTGAAAAGCATACAGAGGGTTAGAGTGGTAACCCTGATCTCCCCAAAGGAGCGCAGGCTGAAAGGCACCCACCACGTAGCTYGCTGAGCCGCGCACGTGGGAGAAGCCGCGGTGTGCGGGTTGGGCCGCTCCTTGCTGCGGGACGGAGCCCGGCCATTGGGGCTGCTCCAGGGAGCAGCGAGCCCWAGTCCGGGCTGCGGGCTGGACCCTCGCTGTGTGGGAGGGCTGCCTTCCCCCAAGCTGTCGGCAGCCTGTTTTCTCTGGGTTTCCAGCTGCATGGCTGTAGGAGCCGGGTTTGTGCCATTAGGCAGGCTAAGCGTAAGGGGAAAAGATGAAGCTCCAGTTTGGAGAGTGTAAATAACATTTATTAATGGAAGTGGGGGAATCTCAGTACGGAATTGTAGCCATTCTGCACAGGTTTTTTTCTCCCTCTCATTTACCAGTGAAATCAGGAGTAATTTCATTAAAATATGTGATTAGACTAGTCTAAAATGAGCAGGGAGAGTACTGAAGTGGGGTTGGCTGTGCTAAGGAGGCCTGGGAGTAGCCTTTAACAGCCCAGACGGGTGGCAGGGATTGCTCAAAGCCGTTCAGGTTTGCACACGTTAGTGTTTGTGTGAAGATGATCTTCTTGCATAGGGCATATGGAGAAAAGTCAGTCCCTCTTCTAGTGCAGAAGCTGCAGAAGGGCTTGTCTTTGTAGTTCTGCAAGGCAGACTTCGGAGATTAGTTCCAGCTTTTTTCTCCTTAGATCCTGGGAAGAAGCTTGATCGTTCTGGCACTGCGCGGAGAGAAGACCGCTTTGCCTGCAGTTTTGTGAGTTAAAGTAATAATTCTGCTTGTAGAGGAAGGAAGAAAGTTTGTGAACGTTACATGCAGTTCAAAGTGCTTTGGTGAGATGCTATTTTAAAAGTTGAGGTTTTAAACATTTCTTTTTCTGCTTGCTTTGGTCCTTAGCTGCCACTCTGGGGTTCTCACTTTCCCATCTTYCTATGAGACTTCCTCAATCCCGTCTTTGTTTTGAGACCCAAAGGATGTGCCGCTTTCAGCATGTGCACCCAGAGTGGCTTTTGGGCTTCTYGTGGCCCTTCCCAAGGGATGGGGCATTGGGACACAGAGCTCTACCCAAGGAAGGAGAGAACTGGCTCCTCGGATAAAGGGGGAAGCCTCTCCCCGGTGCAAAGTGTCGTGTCGGAGCAGTGCGAACGGCACTGAGTCAACAGCACAATGCAATTGCCAAGGGACAAAGCTGCTTCTGGATTGCATTAGCAGGAAGGTTGTGTGCGAGATGCAGGAAGCAGCGATTTTATTTGACTTGGTGACGGTGACGCTCAGCTAGAAAAATGAGCCCAGTTTTCGTCACCAGGTTTTATGAA
Organism: Eudromia elegans; assembly: GCA_003342815.1. NCBI lineage: Eukaryota > Metazoa > Chordata > Aves > Tinamiformes > Tinamidae > Eudromia > Eudromia elegans. Next base: position 1,090,885 of record PTEX01000230.1, on the reverse strand, counting down.
AGAAACCAGAAAAGAATAATAAGAATGACGACAGATTTAGAAAACATGACCTATGAGGAAAGATTGAGAGRACTGGATTTGTTTAGTCTAGCCACAAGATGGGAAGATAAATCTTTCAATAAGCGTCCAGTTGCTGTGAGGAAGGCGCTGATCTACGGCTTTATGTGTCTGGCGCTGGAAGGGGGCCAGCATCGTGTAGGTACCAAGTGGGAGAAAAACCCCAGCCTGCAGGCTAGCAGAGAGGTAGGATGTGCTTTGTCAAAAAGTTGCCAAAGCTTCTCCTCTAGAAAGTTTTAAAACTAATTTAGGGAGAGAAAAAAAAAAAAAAAAAAAGCACTTGTCTGCACTGCTTGAATGGCTTTATCTTGCTTCCATACAGGGGACTTGCTCTTTGCTTACTTTTTTGGCATTGCACTTCTGTTTCTCTGTTTTATCAGCTTTGCTTTACAAAATTTAATGTTTTCTGAACATGACAGGAGTTGCTGTTTTAGCAAGAGAGTAGAAATGCAGAGGGGTCATTAATTGCCTGAAGTTTCTGACAGATTTTGAAAAACTAAAAACAAAAATTTTAGGAGAGAGACTAAGATAAATGTGAGATACGTGGTATATTTCACAGACTTTGTCTTAGCGATGAAAATACTTCTAGACCCCATTCCTCTTGCAGATGGACGTGTATGGAGGTACCAAGCATGCTGCAGCACTTTGCATGCATACAGGAGCTCGTGTTTGCAAAGCAACTTCCAGGAGCAGAGGCTCAGTTATTAGGCTGGGTTTTTAACATGGGGCCAGGCACAAATGCTCCAGCAGATAGCAGCCTTATTGTGGCAGTAATTCATATCCCCAGCATAAATGCTTTTTTTGCTCTCCTCCTTTACTGCTGAATTTTGTGAATTATGTTGTTCGAAATAATGTAATAAGAGGAAAGACTGGATTTCATGAATGATTCCATCTTGTTTTCTGTCATAAGCATGTCATATTGGGGAACTAATGAGTCTACAACTGTTTTCAACTCCCTCACCTGTGAAATATCTTTGTGTGGGCTCTGCATCAGTATGTGCCCTTCTGTGGGATATACAACTACACTACTCTGAATATGACAGATCTTTTTCTCTTCTTAGTATGTTTTGAACAGGAAGCTTTCCTGACATCTTTTCTAACTATTTATTTTGGATGGAATGGGAATTACCTTGTATTTATAATGGCATATGTAAAAATTGCTTTCTCTTTAACACTCTAGCACATGGGAGAATGAGAGTTTGATACCTACTCCATCACTTTTCAGCCTCCTTTGGGACRATTGAACTAAATAAAAAGAGCAACTGGATTAAACTAAGCACAAGCCATGCAACTGGGTTGATCTGCTGCTCACCAGAACTAAGGACCTGGCCAGCACAAAGCCAGCAGCTCTGCGGGCCGGTCGAGAGGCCGGGAGGCGCGGGGAGAGCTGCTTCCCTCCGAGCTGCAGGCGCTTGCGGTTGGGTGCTGAGGCTCCCAGGGCTGTGCTAAGACAGGTCTGGCCATGTAGATGGGAGATGCTTCCATTTATGAAAGATCTGTTTGTTTGTGGTAATATCTGTTATGGGCACCTTTATTGACTTGCTGTACAGCATTAATTATAATTGAAACCRATCAGGTTCTGGTTGCATGGAAATCTGAAGCGAGSGTTTTTCCATTATAGAAAATAGAATAAACTTTTAAACTGAGAAGTTATTTTCCTTCAGTATTACATATCTGTACTATACATGAGGTAGTTGTCTGAAAGCTGATCTGTTCTGCTTTTTAAGAGTATTTAAGATGTCTTCTTTTTTTTAGAAATAAAAAAATATACTCGGTGACAGTTTCTCTGATCTACAGAAAACATTTGCTTACTTAAAAAAAAAAAAATGCCATGCTTACTAGAAAGACTACTTACAGATTTTGTACCATATGGTAGTATTCAGAGATATATGATTCAAAAACGGATGAACCTTTGCTAAATGATACTTCCTGTAAATATTGAACCAAGGATATGTAGGCTAGAAAGTAATAATTGTAGCCTACCTAAACCATTTGAAATGTGGCTTAGAGAAGCATTCTGCTATAGTGGGAACGTGTTTTACGAAGTCATGGCGTGACAGTGATTAAGTCAAGTAAGCATTTCTACAGTATTGAAGAATGTGACATGAGTAGTTACCCTAGAGTACCTAAATGTTACCCCCTTCTTATTAAGCTCATCAGTTTGTGAACGCAGCACTGAAAAGGTTGACTTCACAGGTGTGCAGTTTCAGAGGGCAAGCTGCCTTCAGGCACGCTCTGCAGTGGGGTTCATTCTGCAGCATTAGAGCTGCCTTGTCATATTAATAGCCTGCACCCGCCTGTGAAAGCCTAAAAATGGTACTGCAGAGCTCCGTGATGYGCAGAGGACACTGCACGAGCACTGAACTATCGTGCCTGCATTCCGAGCAGAAAGCACCCGTTTCTCTCCTCTCTTCCCAAAAAGATCCTGCAAAAACCCAGGTGCTAGCATTTTTAATGGCATGTGCACCATCTTTATGGTGCATATATRGTGCATCTTTCAGACACACTGTCTTCCTCTTTATGTTTCCCTTTAGAAGATGTGTGTGCTCAAGTTGATACTAAGTAAAAATGTAAATAGTAAGAATGGAGCACTTCTTGTTTGTTATATCTCTGGTTTTGTACAGATAAATTTGTATGCTAAATGTTATGTGATAAGCAGGTTTTTAGATTGTGATTAGCTGAAAATTTTCTTGTTCCTGTTTTAACAGGCCTATTCCAAGATCAGCTACTAGATATTAGTGCTGTCATCATATTATGCAACTTSATTTATTCTGTTCTGGCATAACTCTATGAACTCAAGAGCATGAATTATCCTCCGTAGCTTTCACTGCTCCTCGCCTGCGTCGTGCTGCTCGGTGAAGTCCCCGGTTAAAGCCCCGTAGCGTCGCCAGCCCCCTTGCTGTTGAGCCGTCTGCCGCGTTGTGCTCCTCACCACGCGTCCATGGGGGCTGCGCGAGGGAAGGGTCACCGCAGCAGCACGGGTTCGCTCGGTGCAAGATGCACGGCAAAGAAGTGCAAGAAATGGCCTAAACTTTACTTCACTGTCCAGATAGGTGATGTGGGCTAAGAGTAAAAGGAAGTCAGATGCGGAGATAGAGAATGACTTATCTGAAGTTTAAAGGCAAAGTCCTGAAAGAGCCCAAAATAGAAACTGGGTCTCCTGTGTGTCGTGAATATTTTCTTTGACTTTCCCTAAGGAAGCACTAGTGTATCATGGAAAATATCTTGGCAAATATCTGTTATATCTCTTGTTCTAAAGCAGGTCTCCCTGGCTGCATCTCTTGATGGGCTCTGCATCTTGTCTGCCCTGTCCCTACACAGCTCAGCAACTTGCTGCTTGCTTGAGCAGCTGGCCTCAGCCCTACGTGGCTTGTATGGTTCTTGCTTTTCTTCACAGCCATCTCTTCATTCATTGGTGATCGGCGTAGGAGGCTCTCCGTGACTAAGGTGGCCATTGGTGTGGACTTGCCAATTCTAACCTCTTTCTGTCCCTCGTGCAGTTGAGGCTTCTTCATTACAACTTGCCTTCAGTTTACAGAATACCACATTTCTAATATGGTCTCTAAAATTCCTCTCCACAAGACTAGACAGTTGTTGTTGTTTTGCTTGCTACATAGACCTGAAAATCACTGTTGTGTTTCACTTTTGACTATTTTCCTGATTTTCAAACTATAGCGAATCCTGCAACTTATCTCACAGTATGATATACTCTGAGCTGTGGTCTTTCTTTTAGTCATTCTCTGGAAACTTTGTTGCRTTCTTTGACATAAGTTCTACCAACTGATTTTTGGGTCTCGCTAGCTCCCATTTTGCCACCTCTAGAGGGAGGCAGCTAAAACCATCTTCCTCTTTGACGTTTCTTGCCTTGAACTTAACCTTGTGTGGCGTTCTTTACTCTTGCACATCAAATTCAAGCATCTTGTAGTTATTTGGAATACCCCACAGGTTAGTGCCCTTGTGTGATACACTGCATCCCCTTGCTTTACCACCTATTCTTCCTGTAAGGCAAAACACCTTTCGAGTCTTCGAGCTATTGCACATCAACCTATGGCCTTTGTTGCGCTGGACATTTCCCTTCTGCTCCGTGCTGTCTGGTAAATGGCTGCTCTGCCTTCATATGGGTGGTGCTGTAGTACTGTGGTCCTGAATTAGACCTATGCTGGCAAATATTCAGAAATATTCCAYGAGGACTTAACTGATTAAAGCAGAAATGAAGCACTCGGTAAACTGGTTAAAGAGAATGGGGTCTCTTGTGAGAGCTCACCTCTGTTTTGCACTCCTGCTTTGGACTGTGAGCTGCTTCAGCGTGACAGCAACTCTCCGGTTTTCTTCTACAGAACTTAAAGAACTGTTAAGTTTGCTTTGGGATGCCAGGCCTGTAAAAATATTTGAAAGAGTTGGAAGACAACATTTTTCTATGAGGGGAAAAAACAAACAAACAAAATTTGCAGTCCTGTTGGGAAGGGATGATGAGATTTCTCTTGTGAATGATGCACCAAAACTCATTTCCAAGACGAAACAGAAAAGAGACTCATAATAAAAACAAGGAAGGGTCACCACGGTATTGGGAAGGCTGAAGAATGAAATTGAGAATTTTTGCATTAATGAGACATTTGAAATGACTGCAAAGCAGACAAAGCAGTGAACATACGGGAATTATTTAAATACATGTTCTAATAATGTGTTTTGGTTTTGGTTTATTCAGGGCAGCACAATTATCTGTGTGCGGGAAGGAACGACTGTATAATTGATAAGATTCGGAGGAAGAACTGCCCAGCCTGCCGATTACAGAAATGTCTGCAAGCTGGAATGAATTTAGGAGGTAAGCACAGCATTAATAGTTTGCTCTCATGATTTGATTAGGCCAAAACATTGAAAATTGCAACCTTTTATAGTTCTGGCAGCTGCACAGTCTCAGTTTAAGGTGGAAGGGTGGAAGTATCTTAGAGAAGCGCTAAATAATTAATAAACTATTGTCATTCTAAATCTCTAAGTCAGTTTTTGGAGGCATGTATTTTATGGTCCAGAAAAAAAAAGTGGGTGTTTTATGATGACAGTTATTTGTGTGGAATCTTATACGGCTAAAAGTGTTAAGACTTCAAGGATTGTGTGCTTTTTTGGTGATGAACCCTCTCTAGAACATTAAAAACATTTTGCATCATCATGAAAAGCAAGTTCATGTCAAGTGATACTTCTCAACTTCATTGTTGTTCATTCAACATTTAGATAGGTTTATTTCTGCTGCAGTCTGGATGTGCAGGTATTGATGATGGTATTCCRTAATTCATATGCAAAAACAACAACAACAAAAAAAGCTTTATAATTTATCAAAAGCTTTTTGAAAAGCGTATTATAACAGAGCTTTTAGTAGTCATTTTCCATTGTTTYAGTTGTCATTTACAATCTCTACACAGTGTAGGCTGTGTTTCAGAAGGCATCTTGTTACAAGCCATCCCTAAGCAAATTGTACTGTAAATCATTTATTCCCATTGTTCATAATATTCATTCCATATATAAAAAATATTGTCTGAAAATTGGGGTTTCAGTACTTGCTAAGATTCCTTTCCCTGATGCACAGAGTGGCCCTTATATTAAAATGTTTTCAGTGCTTATTACCTGGTCACATTTATTCCTTCAAAGCATTTTCTCTCTTGCAACTTGCTTTTTTTTTTCCTCCTGGACCTTCCCTCCTAGTGGGCTGGCTTAGATTTGCAGGCACATTTATCTTCTTGTCTTCCATAGGTTACACAATGTTATRTAAAATCCCGGCTCCTGCCTTCTGGCTAATAGTTTTTATCTTCCCCCGAATCCTCTTTTTCTGTCCTGTCTCCTGGCAAAAATCCTGCAGTAAACCCTTCCTCTCTTGAGGGTAGCCCTGTGTTTTTTCCTCTGCTGGCCTCTGGAAGCTGCTCGCAGAATTTGAGCTGCTGCATTGCAGCCTAGCTGGTCAGAGGCCCCTGGCTTCTGCTTCCTCCCGAGCTGGGGCCGAATCGTGGCACGCTGGTGCCTTGATGTTGGTCCACGCTGCTGAATTGAGCASAGGAAGCAGAACGCGGGATTCGCTACCCGGAGCAGAGCTGTGCAGCAGCAGCTCCTCCATCCCAAAGAAGAGTGCTGAAAATGGAGCGAGCAGCCCAGCCCTGTGGCTTTCAGGAAATGTTGCTCCAKCCACGAGCAGCTTGTGAGAAGCCCAGTGGTATCCCGCACACTGCCTGCACCTCTCCTACAGGCGCGTGTTCCTGTACGTGCGTATACAGGATTTGTGCTTGCAGAATTGAAGGCCACTGTCCTGTTTGATTATCTTTTAGAACAGAAACTTTGRCAATGTACCCCTGTGACACAGGGGGAGTACAGGAGGCTGAGTCCACCTCTGCAAGGTACCACTGGCAAGGAGGTGAGCTTCGTGATTTAGTTGTTTTGGTGATTTTCTCTGCACAGAGAAACTAGAGTGAAACTCACATTCTTTTGAATGCCAATTAAGGAGCTAGAGTGGCATGAAATGATCCTTGCAGCGTGTGGGTGGAAGAGATAGTAGGGGAAAGGCCGTGGCCATAGGTGCTTGTATTCYTCTGAGCAGAGAGAGCAGAAGGCTGAAAGCCCAGGGTTAAGTTGCAGCCCAGAGACAGTATTACAGTTCAGGGGAGCCCAACATTTGCCAAATTAGGCTAATGGACCTTTCAGCCCTCCAGCTGGCCCAGAGCTGCTAGGAGCTCTTAGGGCTTCAAACCGTTAGGCACTGGGGCTCTCCTCCTTCCCAGGCTGGGAATTCTGCACAGGGCTCTCAGGAGGCCAGCAGAGCCTCGCGGGCTGAACTGGGGGCATTGGGTACGCTCTCGCCGGGSCTACGGCGAGCAAGGGGCTGGCAGGGGCAAGCACAGCAATTAACAAAGACTTGACAACAGTACTTGACAACAGTATTTTTCTGTGCTCATAAACATCTACGTTTTAGTATTAAATTTTTTTCATAATTAACTTGAATGTACAGAATATATTCATATATGTTGTAGAGTATACATCATAGCTTGTAGTTTCATATRTGGCTGATGGTCGGCTTAGCTTGCCAAGAATTTGTATTACTCCAATTAAAAAAAACCAGACCTATCTGTTTCTAGTTTGTACTTACAGGCAAAATGTGCAAGTACTTTGCTAGGCATTGTGATCAGCAAAGTTCTGGAGCAAGATGATTCTGTAAGTGCGCTTTAGTTCAAATCCTATTTGCAGCATAGCACTCTGCAGCTGAGTCACACAGCACAAGCCTGTGCTCTTTGTGCAGCAAATGTAACTTAACTCGCACCCTCCAACTCAAAGCGAAGCAACCACAGTGAGCAAACTGCACCAGAGGAGCCCCTGCGTTCGGCTCGTGAGGAAGCCAGGAAGATGCTGTGCCAAAGGGTCCCAGCGTAGCGCAAGGCTGCAGTGTGCTGCAAGTCGCTGAAGCCGCRCACCTTCCTCCCCACTTATGCATAGTTAGAGTTATTTATTCCCTCACTTTAAAAAATGAATCACCAGTTGATGTAGAAAAAAACATTGCTTTGGAGAACAAGGTCCTGTCTGCCCTGGATCAGAAAAGAACTTGACTCTTCTGCCTCCCTCTGCATCTGCGGGTCAGAAAGAAAGGCCCCAGGCTCCTGCCGAGCTGCAAGTTACTGCAGTAGGATGTTCTATAAAGCACAGAGAGAACATTTTGTAATGTGGAAGTTTGCTATCATCTTCCTACTGTTACTGAAGATATTCATCTCTCTGGTGGAAAAATGGAAATCAAGAGTTTCCATGTTTCCCGCAGTAAAATTTTCACAAACTTTCATTAATCTACTTTTTTTCCCTTGCCAGACTTCTTTTTTTCATACCCTTTCTCATTTTTTACAAACGTTCATTCCTTTGTTTACTCTATCAAAGGTATGTTTTGATCAGATATGTTCAGCGTGCTGGTTTTTTCCAAAAAAAAAAAAAAGAAATAGTGTTTTGCTGTGTGGCAACATGCCATACTTTAAGCACCTTCTACAAAACTATGTATAATTCAGTGATATAAAATACACCTTTTCAGGAAGGCTCAGCCAAATTAGTGTAGCAGTTTTATTGCATAGCTCCTTCTTTTGTTTGTTGAAACATTGTACTTACCCCCTAACACTCCTCAGAGAATTATTCATCAATTCAGCAAATAATTTACCTAATTATGTTCTTTCACAATTTTTCTGTTTTGATTTTGTGAGAAGCACTGGCAACCTGTAATTTCTCCAAAGCTAAGGTTGCCAAATCCTGAATTAATTCATCATCCTTGTTTCTAGGAAGTGCATGTGTGCCCGCAGCCATGTTCTTCAGCAGGCAGGACTCCCAAAGTTTAGCAGGGATCAGAGTTTGTTTGTTGTGTTCTTTTAAAACTCCAGTGCCATATGCTAGGCTTAATTATTGGACGAGATTCAGAGTGAGCAACTGCAGTACGAAGGTATGTTGGCCCATTTGTGGTTTATGCTCTTTTCGAGATTCTGTAATTAATTTTCAGTTGATTGTGGAGCAGAACATCTCCAGGAGTTGGTAGGTTTCTTCCAGCAGAGGTGTGCCTGAGATCTGGTCACTCTCTCAGCTCCGCACGACCAGCAGCTCGTGCTGCCCGGGTCGGACACRTCCCCTTGGCCAGCGCTGAGCTCGTGCGGCACTCGAGCAAAGCCGGGAGCAGAGAGGTCTGCAACCTGGGGGGGAGTCCCCTGCTCCGTAGCCCTGTCTGTTCCTGCCCCTGCGGTGTCACCAAGGGGCCAGGCGTCCYGCGCTCCCCACTGCACGCTCAGGCTTGGCCACGTCCCTCGTGTCGGCTGCAGGGACCCGCGCGTCCAGAGGCCTGTGCAGTATGGGACAGCGCGGGCTTTCCTGCCTCCCACCACCCCAAGAGGCAGCCTGTGATCTGCGTAAGAGCCATGAAATAGACTGCACCTTGCAAACTGCCTGGTCCATCTCTCTGTCTGCAGGGACCGCCTGTGAAATCTGAGTCTGGCTTTGCATGCGCTTACATACGTAAGACACTTCATGCATGAGACACTCTGTGTGATTTACTTGTGGATATCCTTGTTTATAYTGTATACATTAAAATATTTTTCAGAAATATTTATCTGAAAAATAGACTAAATGAGATAAGATGCAGTATTTCACCTTTTTTTTCCCCCATGCTTAACATTTTCCATTTAATATTAGTAGGGATTTAAAATTGTGATACTATTTTCAATTATTGCACCCTATATTTTGTATTTATCTTTTTGAGAAAAAAGAGGAATAGGTGAGAATAGAAGAGAAAAAGCACTCAATATGAGAAAACTGAAAACTAAGAAAAAATGATAGCAAAAATACACACTTTTTCCCTTTTGATTTTCTTGGAAAATTTCTACCAGCMCTTCAAGTGCAATGTATTTTAAAATGTCAATTAACTTCAACTGCATTTGTATTTGCATTTGCTAGGTAGCATTTTCTTCTTTGGGAACCTAGTCATTTTTATTTTTAACTTGAAAATTCAAAAGGGTTTTTGTCAGCTCTTCTGAGACATCAATACACAACATGTACCACTTACTACGCTGTATTCTTTAAAGCAAAACCTCACTTGGGAGGTGGGTTTTAGCTTTACGAGTGTGGTGTCTACCAGAGTCTGCATCGTCATTAGTATTGTTTCATATCATATTCTTAATGCTTCTAGGGGATGCAACTTGAGCAAACACTTGTGTTTGATAGAAATCCATMAAATTACAAGACTGTTAAAATCTTTGCTATTTCTCCTACCAAAAATGGGCCGCTCATTTTCTGCTCATTTGCAGCATAGATGCAGCCCGAGTGAGTAGTGTCACCATGTGCAACCACACTGCCTCGTGCTGGGAACCGGCTGGCAGTGTCCGAGTATATCACAGGTGTTGATTAAACACCAGTATTTAAAGCCTGTCCTTCGTATCTTGTGTTTTTCTGCTGATTCTGTTTGATGTATGACGCCAGCTTCGGAGGGTGCCCTGCAGTCATCGAAGGCACACAAGTCACACGCGGCAATCCTTGGTCATGCTTAGGAGGAGGTCCATGTTCTCGGCCCGCTTTGCTTTGCCCCAGYGTTGCTGGTTTCAGCTCAGCCGTCTGCTGGGGCCCAGCCGCCAGCTCTGCTTGCTGTTCCCGCAGGAGGAGCCTTCCAGGCTTTTGGCAGCGCCTCGCAGCCCCCGGCGCCTGTTCTGCTCTGCTCCAGTGCCCGGCACCGTTCGTGGCGCTGCTGTTCTGTGCCACCCCTATGCACCAGCCCTGGCCCTTGCTCAGGCTCCTGCTACCAAAGGTTTGCCGTCCACCTTGCTTGGGTCCTGCCTTCCCACAGCTCTCCAGCTTTTCCCTGTGCTGCTAGGACGCCGGTTCTCACCTCCAGGATGCTCCTGGCAAGGTGACTGTGGCTGCCTCAGACTCCTCGGGGCCACAGCTGGTGCCTCCCCTACCACTGCACACCAGCAAACCCGTACGCGGGTTTTTGCCTTGTGAGGCACTTGGATTTAACAGCCTGTTTTGCATAAGGCTCCGCAATGAGTTGCTGTTCCCCTCATGGCACATAAGGTGTGTAAAAGCAAACAGATCCACACTACCCCACATCATTTGTTTCATCTTGGTGTGCTGGAGCGCGCTGGTCTTGGACCACAAGCCTTTGGTGTTTCCAAAGTTCTCCTGCAGCTCTGGGTGTCATTTGGTTTTATTTGTGAATTTTCAAATGTTTTGCTCCTTCCACTGTGTTCTGTTTCCCTTTTTTTTTTTCTTAATCTTCCCCACAGTTAGGCAAAAATCCTTGCTAAAACGTATGCCTGTGTTTCCCATTCCTCCTCCCAGAGCAGCGTTCTCCCTGAAGGCCAAGCCTTTGTTCTGCCCGAGCCCTTCTGACACCGGCCCCAGTGGTTTGCTTTGCGTGTTTGATTATTCAGTCCCCTTTTGTTGTGAAAAGCTGAAGAAGCAGGAAGAATTTGTCGTGTTAGTCTCAGCTAAGCTGTTGCTTCAGAGAGTTTCCACCTGGGTAGGAAAGCATGATTGTATTTGTCACTCGGGCACAACTCTGGCCCAATTATGGTGGGCTCGCTGTTACAGGAAGCCTGTTCCAGAAGAATAGCTGTTTTTTTAAAACTCTCCTCACTTGTGCACAGAATCCTGTGAACCAGTTTGAAAGAGCCTGGAGTAAACCTGAAGCAGGGAGAATGATAAAAACTCTGGAAAATGCGACTGGCAAGGATAGATTGAATTGGTTGAYGTTGCTTAGCCAAAAATGACTGGAMGGAAGGGTGAAAAGAGAGGGGATACCTTCGGAATTAGATGTTAGTAAAAAGAGCAGTTCATAGCAGGTTATGAAGGAAGTGTTTGAGCAAATCATTTGAGACTTTTAGAACTAGGCAATAGGCAGGAAGGTAGCACTTAATAAAGAGAAAGACAAGGTGAAAGAAGAATTTGGTGTGTTCCTGAGCTATTCAGTTCCATGCAGCTTTCTGGAAATTGATGTGGCTGACCTGAGTGGTTTGAATGGAAATTCAGATGGTTCTTTACCATTAATTATCCATTTCYTCCTCTTCCTGCTTTGTCCCAAGTYCCTAAAGTTGTCAGACTGGAAGCCTTCCTTCCATTGCCAGTGTCCTGCCAGGACCCTGTGCAAGGTCATAAAGATGACCTTGCAGAAAGAGAGCCTGCCAGACCAGTCCACCTGTAATGGACAGTCAGGGGAGGTGTCAGGGGAAAAAACAGGTACTGCTGTGGGACAGGTCTCCTGCCTCTGAAACCTTACAGTTGTCAAACTTGAAAGACAGAGCCACGAAAACTCTCGTGTGACACCTGGATCTGCACATGGCCCAGGCGTAGATTAGGCACAGACTCATTTTAGTCATTACTGGCATTTCATGCACAACYTCACCTTTAGCAGCACTCAGACATGCGATCCTAACAATTGTGAAGCACTATCCAGCCTCATGGTTCAGATCATGCATATGGGTAATATTGTCAAGTTGTATTTTCTCTGGAAAGGTGGTTAATATCTCAAGTTTGCTACTGTTCATGGTGATTTAATAAAGCATTTTATTATATATGTTATAAATAATCATGAACTAGATGGATGAAAAATATGGCTGATAAGACTGCAGGAGATAAASAGTCAGCTTGTATTTCACAGACAGTGTTGCTGTTTTGGGAAGCAGAATAGATGATTTCTAGAAAATGAGACAGACCAGCGCCAGAATGTATTAGACTTAAAGTCATTTGGGAGAAATCTGAGATGATGAACACTGGGGATATGGAAATGATTCAGGTGAGGAGATGAAGTATGCCCAAAGTTTTGTTAGTTGTGAAAAATAATAATGATAGTGTGATGCATTGCAATGCAACCAGAAAGACCACAAAAGGAAGTGCAGCACTTAATGAAGCTGAGTTGGGGTGATAGTGGTGTAAGAACAAAATGAAGAATTCAAAGCATGGCATAGGAGTGGAAGTGTGAGCTCTCCAGACAGGGCCTGAGAAGTGCTGCAGAAGTGTTTGCTTCTTGATGCTTTTGGAAATGCTGAAAATGCTGTTGTGTAGCTGTGCCTCCAATGTAAATACAAAGAGGATATTTGACATGCAGTAAATGTCTCCATGACTGTATCAGAGGCAACGGAGATATCTTAGTTTAGTGATTGGAACAGAGGATGCATAAATCACAGTACGCRCTTAGCATTGGATATGGACCCAGATACAAAGAGGAAGAGAAGACTTGGACGAGGAACGTCTGCAGAATGTTGGATGAGTGTCTTGGGAGGGAGGATGTCGCTTGGCGCAAGGCAGAAGCCAGTGAGTGTAGCCAAGAGCGCTCAGTCTGGCATTGCGGAGGAGGAGGAAGTAAAACCTGCTCGCTCAAGTTTCCCTAACTTTGTTTTTCCCAAGTTTTAGCAACAACTTCTCAAGCTGGTGCGGTTTTACTGCCATAGGACTCTTAGMGTTGTAAACAACAAATATTGGAGTTGGAGGTCACCAGTTCTTTGCATCCGTCATTGGTGGTTTGCTATTAGTCCTTTTAAGTCCGAGAAACATCACCAAACTGGTGATGCATTTAGTAGACCCCGCTTAGCTCCAGAACCATGGAAATTGCCATACATTTGGAGGATGATGAAATAATCAGTAAAACATGAGTTAGGGGAGCATCTGAAAAGGAGTGATTAARATTGGCTTTCATCAAAATTATAATTTACTTTTGTAAGCTTTTTTAAAAGTTTTGTTTCTTGGATGATTTAACTATTTAGAAAATACATTTCTTTTGAAATTAATGAAGAAGCAGAAGAGAGAGTTATACACCAAAATGTTAGCTGTGAGACTGTATTATATCAGCTTAGGATTTTATATAAAATATATGTGAGGAAAATTTTCATACTTTAGCCATTTCTCATTAAAAAGCTTTATCAAAAACAGCTTGATTTGGTTTTAACAGGAAACCACTAATTGGCATTTGGTAAAAGTTGTTCCCACATGGGGAGGAGTACCCCTATGAAACTGTTATTTTTCAATTAATTATCACTTTGAGGATTGCTGAGAAACAAGCAAATGTGTTAGACATTTTCCCTGACAACCTAAATATTCCTGCAAAGTATGCTCTGGAGCTCGGCTTTCTCGTGTTGCTTTTGTCCGTTACCTCTTCACGAACATGCAGCCTGGAGCTCAGCATGGCGAAAAAGAGAGATTCATTCCCTCTGCCTCGTTCCCAAACCTTCCTCAGTTCCTTCCCCTCTTGCTCGCCAGGGAGCACATCTCAGTCCTGTGCATCAGACAGGCAGGTAGCCTGACCTTCAGCTTTGGATCACACCACAAAATGTAAGCGGTTTGACCCGGGCTTTCACCTTCCTTTTTCTACAGTACAACTAGGACGGCTCCTGTGTAGTCCTTGTGAGGCTGCTGCCCGTCACGAGTGCTCTGAGGGTGTCTGTGTGCCTGGGCCCCAGGCTGCCGCGAGTGTTTGGCCCTGGGTGCAAGAGGCCGTGTGCTGCAGAGGAACATGAGGCTGCTCCCCAAGGGGTGTGCAGGCACGTGCTGTTAAGAGCTGCCTGCAGGTATTTCAATACTCAGTTTATCCCACCATATTATTAAAGTATACTTTAACACTACTAGAGTATGATTTTGAAAAATGTCATTAAATGGGTGCATGATTGCTTGAAATAGTGCTTTCAAAAAGTAGCTCTGGATGGCTTGCTTCTCACCYTGGAAGGACATCTGAAGTAGGAGGCTGTTCAGGGTCAGTTCTGGGTCTACAATTTCACTAATTACTTGGGTAACAAGATCAAGAGTGAATTTAGAAGCCTAYGGATTAGGAAGTTCTCCAAAGGATTTTTGAGGATGAAATCAGAGTTCAGACAGGTCTTCAGTTTTAATGTCTGAAATCAGCATGATAACCCTTGCAGTTTACTGAAAAGGTTACACTTAGAAGGGAGATTTCAGGTGTGYAAGCACAAAATACTTGAGAGCAGCTGTTTGGAGAGCTGCAGAGAAGAAAGAGGCATGGTTGCAGAATAGCTGATATGTTGAATATGCGTCAGCAATCTCAAACTATTGCAAAAGCAGGCAGGTCTCCTGGTGCTAAGTCACTGCTGTGCCCTGGTCAGAGCTGGCAAGCATTGGCCAGATGGCTGTGTCCAGTTTCAAGCACTCCGTGTCACTCATGGGGCTGGGGAGCCTCATGTCATACACGTYCCTGTGCCGACTTTGTGCCTTTAGAAAGATGTACAGAGAGTTGAGGCAGCCCAAGGAAGAGTAATGAGAAGAAGAAGATAAGGAAAAAAGTGTGTTAGGGAGGAGCAGAAGAAACTAGATGTGTCTAGAAGATGGAAAGTTATGAACGACATGATAGCAGCCTCTCAAAACACGAGGTGGTGTGAAAGAGGGACTAGGAATGCTAAGCTGTTCTTTGTGGCCACTGGGGGAAGGATGATAAGAAACCCTGAAGTCAGCAACTGGAAGAAAACGATGTAATGTAGGGGCTATTGGGGAAAAAATGGTTAAATGCTGGAGAAAAATGAGGGCTGTGGCAGAGTTCCCTTTACTGTAGATTAATAATCTGCCAAGGAGTGGGGTGGTCAAAATACGGCTGACGCTGCCCAAACATGCGGCGATGCTGCTGCACAGATGTTGTCTCGCTGCCGCACGCTGCTTTGCTGGAGCAGCAGCACGCTGCGCGCCGCGGGAGAACCTCCTCCGAGCAACGCACAGCGCGCACGTCTGGGAAACTGGCATAGACGGAGGCAGAGTCACAATAAATCCAGGCAGGTTCATTATTTAAATCAAGCTAGAATCAAGATCCAAAATATGTTAAGTGAATGCAATGAAAAAGATGTAAATAATGTAGGTTAAAGCATACTTTAGGAGACTTTTTCTTCTTCTGATATCACCCTTTTCAGTATGCTAAATATGAATTAAAAGCAGGAATTAAATTTATAGATGTGCATGGCTTTTTACGGAGTCTAGCCAAAGGCAAATAAAATGTGACATATCCATAGATCAAGTATTTATTGCTTGTCTTAAAGCTGTCCAGTGCTGTCAGATAGAAGTGATACTTATTAATTAGTAAGCAGTTGTGAATGATGCTGGAAATGTCAAATTATGCCGTTATTGCAGCTCTACCTACCATTTTGCTCTACTGAATTCAATCTCTGGCTTTGCTCTTTTTCTCCAGTAAAAACTATGTTATTTGCTTCTACTGGCATTGGATAAGAAAGTTTTCACTGCTTTTTTAAATAAAACTAAAAATTCTACCCATATACAGATTCCTAGACTTACAACACTGGTATAATTTTTCTACTCTCTGCTTCCCKTGGGTTTGAAATGTCAGGAACATCTTTTAAAATTGGTCTAACTTTTTTTATTAAATAACCTTTTTTCTTTTTTTGCTCCTGCCACCGCAGGCCTTGACTGTTAGGCAGCTGCAGCCTCCTTCCTTAAAACATTTGGATGAACTATCGGTCTCACCAGTAAATCCCAAATACCACAGCAGAAATTATCCTTAGAGGGCCTCCGTTTTGCTTGTGTGCCCTACGTGATGAATTGAAGGAATCCTGTGCTTCCTTTCCAAGTCCCTGTTAACCCAGGCTGCCTCAGGTGCTGCTTTTCATGGCTCTCTCACCTTGCCGTGCCCAGCCACGCTGGGATCAGTGAGCTCGTGGGCACGTCTCCCAGATCCGYGCCTGGATCCTACCCTTGGGACACTGCCTCAAGGTCAGGGGTAGAGGTTCTTCACCTGCTGCAGCAGCTGTAATCAGTTTAAGGAAGCTTTGAGATCTCGTCTTTGTTGTTCCCTCCTTCATTTCCTGGAGGATAAAAGGTGCATGCATGAATGTGCTTTGGGGTATTAATGGGATGACTTTTAAGATCTTGTTTACATTACTGCTTTTCACTTTATCCCMTGAATTTGTTGTGCATGTTTGTATATATGTGTAGCGTGTCGCTGATACGATCTAGAAATTTCACAGTGAAATCTCATGCTCATTGTGCTAGACACTTAAGGGGGGTAAAAAATGTCTATACCAAGACAGCTCTAAATTTTCATATATGTCAAGATACAACAGGTTTGGGGGAAGGGAAGCAGGCTATTTGTGGTAGCAGTAAAACAGCTAATGAGAACAGATGTCAGCTTGCTGAAGTAAGAGACGCAAAGGCATCAGGCAAACGTGATGAAGGGATTCAAAGAAGGAAAAACTGGCATTTTAGTGGGAGTGTTTAGGATTTTAGGGGGAAAACATATATGTTTGGTGAGGACTTGGAGGAGAGTACCCAAAGTCTGTTTTCTTATCATCAGGAGAGTCAACAACKTGACTTCCTGGTACCTCTTACACACTGAGCATCGTTGGTAAGTTTTAGAGGAGAGAAGCAGGTAACAACAGAGGGATATGCATGACAGCTCTGAAACATTCGTGTTGGGTTTGAAGGGAACAGTTTAGGGGGCTGGAAAGTAGGTGGATTTTGTTTGCTGAGATGTAGAGTTTGAGCATTGATCTTGGGTGGCAGCCTAGATGGAGAAACTGAAGTATCGGAAGTGTAGGTGCCACGAGCAAGCTATAGACTCAAAGTAGACTCAGTCAAAACCTGGGTGAGGAGTAGGATTTTGATATTTAAAGCTAATAAAAATGGTTTTCTATTCAATCCTCAAACTCCCTAGATTACCAATGGTTTTATGCAAATGAAAAATTCTTTGAAAAAAATCTCAAATGAAATTATAACAACATAAACAATAATCTCTTACATTGTTTGAAATGCCTATAACTACCTTCCTCTATTTATCTTTTACCCACACTTACTGCAAGTTCCATTTTTTCTTCCTTTTCTCTACCTCCAGTTAGTTTGCTGCTTTTATCCATTGTATTGCTTTGGTTTTCTCTCCTCTGCTTTTGTTACTTCCTTCTTCAGCCTCTACCTTCTTCGTGGTCTGTTCTCAGCCTTTTTCTGTGCTCTGTGATTTGTCTTTTTTGGTTTCCACCTTTCCTTCTACTCCGTGCTCTGCTTTCCTCCATAGATAACTTGTTTTTATGACGTGCTGATTGACTMATATGTTTTGCAATACAGATGAAATTCAGATCTGTTTGGTCAGTTTGATGGTCTTCTGGCAGAGCTTTGCAAATAATAAATAAAGCATTAACTTAGTCTTCTTTACCAGGTCTTTAGCTAGGCAAATAATTGTTTTCTGATAGACAGCAGTCAAGCTGTTCTCTATCATCTTAGAAAATACCTGATTCTGGGAGACCATCAAGTGCAAGTTCTATGTGAATTACAGATAATTTTCTATACTTCTCAATTCACATTAGAATATGGGGCGCTTATGTGAATTTACAAAATATTTTCGATTCTTAGCTGCTATATCTGAGTACTAATATGATTTTGCAAACAAGATATTATTGTGTTACAGAACTACTGGTTTAATCACAATATTTGTACTCCATAATCTACTCTTGATAACATTCTTCTCTTTGGTGTTTTTAGATCCCATTTATTTAACAATGATGCTGGTGAGAATTATTAATTTAGAGCCTATGAAAAAAGTTATCAGCTTTGTGCCATATGGGTCTGTAACTTAATTCATGTATATTTTCTGGGGGCAGAGGGAATTTCCTCCTTCCAAACATRTACAGCATGTGCTAGGTGCAAGTTCTCTTAAAAAGAGTCAGAAGTAGCTCACTGGTCTTCTAACTACCCCAAAACCTCAAACGTGACCCCTAGACATGAGGAATGCCGTTGGTTTGTGGCTGATGTTTGTGAGTGTTTGTGTTCAGAAAATAATTTACRATGGGGGCAGTTAATATGTCCGGTTAACGCCCTGACACTTGGCACGCCGCGGCATACGCTGCTGCTGCTGCTGCCGCCGCCTGTATAACGAGCGTTTAGAGCGCAGGCGAGCCCTGTAGAGCCGGCAGCCATGCAGCTCACCTTTTGGRTCTGGTGACAGCGGGCTCACCACTGAAGGGTCAGTGCAGAGGAACTGGTTAGCCAAATCACAATTCAYTCCTTTTGTGCCAGCAGCTTTTTTCAAATGATTCAAGGCTAGCCTTTTTGCTAAGCTGTAAGACTGAGACTATAGTAAAGGGGACCAAGAATTACGTTGCAGTTCGAGCAATGCTGAAGACGGTGCTGAAGTGATTTTAATCCAGCAGCTCGGGCTTCCTCGGCGCCGCTGCAGGCATTCCCCCGTCCCTGCCGAGGCAGATGGCATTAATGTGGCGGGCGGTAAACAAACACGCTCCTGTTTTCGGCGTGCTGTCACTGAGGTCTCCCAAGCAGTTGGAACGAGATGCGGTTTTGAGGAATTTCCAGGCTTTTCTTTGAATGAGTTGGACGCGAGCCTGCTCGTATAAAATCCAGGTRAAAGTTTGCCTCTCCCTTCCAGGGGCGCAGGGACTGCTATTTTTAGCCAGACCTGCAGCTCATTATGCCATATACCATTAGGGCGCCCCATTATACTCTAATTTATTGTGAGAGCTACAGGCAACATCTGTTGGATGGGTGTTTTGAAAGTCCAGCTGCATGTTACTTTTCAGATACTTCACCTCATTTGTTTTCTTTGTGCATGTACAAGACACTCTGAAATACGTATTCCAAAAAAGATCTGGCAGATATTTAGGGTGCTAAACTGAGGTGTCTTTGCAGCGTGCCTTTCCCTGCTTTTGTTTTCCTCCAACTGTAACTGATGTCAGATGATTTAGAGTACAGGGCTTACGGGGCCGTTTCCTGGCTCCAGGCACACCGAGCTCTCCAGATGCAAGAAGTGCTGCCGCTGGAGATGATCAGAGGCAGCCCCCGGCTGCGCTGCRGCCAAAGCCTCCTCCTTGCCCTGAACCACTCCGCAGGCTTAAGCTGCGCAACACGATATCCTGTATTTCTGCYAGAACACATTTTCACGGCGTCTCAGGAGTCGTCCCGTGTCAGTTCCCCCCAGCATGTCCCCAGTCACGCACTGGTTAACATGGAAAAGGAGATTTGTTTCCTGACTGTCTAAATGTCGAGCGCCAGGGGCAGATGCTGGCAGGGCTGCGGCTGCCCCCGGACGCAGGGAGCTCTGGGTGCCTGGCCCCAAGCTCGCCGCAGGGGCATGCGGGGCCTGGGCGCCCTCCTGGTGCCTTTGGACAACTTCCAGCACAAGAAGCGGGGTGTCCGGTGGGCGCTTTCTTCCCCGCTCTGATAAGAGAGGGATTTCTCAGCTTTGGTTCAGTTGCTGCTCCAATTAGCGAGGAAATGTGAAAAGCACCTTCAAAAGCTARACTCAAGAGCACTTCTCTGAGCTTGTGTTTAATCTTCAGTTGTTGGTTTCTGTGGGAGTTACCAAACCAGTTGAGCTGGAGTACTGGCGTCAAGCCAAATGAAAAATACAGTTTTCTTCACTGTAAACATGACTGTCAAGCAGTAATGTTTTTCTCAGCTTCATTTTAAAGGCATTATAATGTAAGAAAATGAAACTAAAACACATTTTTATGCCAGTGTAATACATGGAAGAATATTATTTCTTTTCTTTTAATGAAAAACTCATAGGGAATGGAACATAAAAATTATGTCTTAATAGTATGTAATCAGTTATCTATGTTGCTAGATACTTGATAGAGTTGTTAAACCAATAATTTCTTATTCTGTTTTTTTTTCTCTCGCAAACATGAAAGATATGTGAAGTTCTTTATTTTTAGTCCTGTTTTGATAACAGAAAAAAAAATAGGGCCTGATAAAACTTAATGAATAATAACAGCAAACATTAATCTCTATCTACTCCTTCAGGCTTTATTTTTAAACTCTTCCTTAGTGGCCAACAACTCTGTTAACTTATCATCAAGTGTTCCACTGAACTTGGCCATCCTCACTTTGCTCTTGGGATTGAGTTTTTGAAAAAAAATGTGCGAAGTGCAGCTTTGCCCTTGTAAGGTAAATGCCAGCTCTGTTTAATAGAGTAATTTCCCTGCATGCAGTCCCGTAGGTAGAAGTGCAGCCAATGGTGCAGATTCACTGACTTCTCAGAGCTCAGTTTGAGAGTTGTCTGCCTTGCCTACATGGCCCCCCCTGCATCTTGCTTTGCAGCATGAGGAAAGCTTGATAACAAAATGTCTGGTGAGCTGCTGCCTTGTAAAATGGCTTTTTGGGTACTAAGAACAGAAACTGCCTCTTGAAGAAGGGCTGTCTGCATCCATGCCACTCAACGCAGCAGAGGGTGACAAATCCTTCAGCGGGGCTTCCTTGTGGAAGGAGTGGGCCAGGTTCTCCGCAGGAGCTTCCTTMGGAGCTTCACGATAGGAAGTCAGAATTAGCACGGGGCTCTGAAGGGCTTTCTCATCTATCCTGTCCCCCGAGACAGGATCAGCTCTAGCAAAGTTGTCCCAATGTCTGTCTCACTTCTTACAACCTCCGATGATGGTGACTGCWGCATCTACCTCACATAATCTGCTCCAGCATTTCACTTCCACATTATTAGGAAGTCTTTGTAAAAAAGATATATTGATGGACAATTAATAGAATTTGCAGCTAAATTTGAATTGGGCTGGTACAGTTTTATTTGTATATTTAATTCCTGTATTAAAAAATACCGCCTGCCTCAATTGGCCTGGCTAAACTCAGAAGCATAGACTGTGAAGCTGTTGGCAGCCCCCACACACTCTGTAGACRAGTTAGTGAAACGGTGGCCGGCGTTTTGCGAGAGCTGCAGTTGCAGAGAGCCCTCTGGAGCACTCTGCAGATCCCCATAGAGCTGCGAGGATGCTGCAGCCACGAGGAAGCTCTGCTGCCCGCGCGTCCGTCCCRGCAGCTGCTGCACTGGGGTGACACTGAGGCGACGCTCGCACCACTGGGTGCGGTGCACGCTGCTGATAAACCAGGTCTGGAGGGAGCTCGGTCACACGGCTCCCCTTTGACTTTCCTCTTCGAAACCTGCGTATAACTCCCTACCTGCAGCGCATGTTTACATTAAATATTGCTATTTTATAGTGAAACATTCCTATTTTGTACAGCAATCTCCTGGATTTTCTCTGCCAAATAGGCGCTCATTGGAACTCGGGGCGAGCCAACTCCTGAGAGTTCAAGGTGCTGTGGATCATAAGGAAGCGTGGAGAACAACAGGCTATTGTTGTGCTCGGGCGGGTATTGTCCTGAGCCCCGTGCGGCTGTATCCTGGCCCAGGACGTGCGGGCGCAGCCCGTGGGTGTGGGCTGGCCRGCCAGCAGCCCGGCGGGAACCGAGACACCGCCGGCTGCTGCGGGGAGCCAGGGTCTCAGGCGAGCAGCCGCAGCTCGACCACGGTCGACACCTTCCTAAAAAAAACAGGGAGTTTGAGGAAGAAAATGTAGTAGTAGCATGGATCTGTACTGTATTTTTTTTACAGACATTGTAAGAGAAATAGGAGCAAGCACGAAGTGCTTGTTTTGAAAACTTCCTGGGAAGTCTTGGCGTGGCGTGCGGAGCTGAGGTGGAAGCCAGCAGTTRGATAATGGAGGGACTGAGGTTGGCCAGATTGAATGCAGAAGAGGCGCCTTCATTTAAGGAGATAGGAAACAGGGAGGGGAGCTGATGAAGGGGAAATCTAGAGAAGATGGACTTGGGACAAGGGATGGACTAAGGCTGTTTGCAGTCGTGTTCTCGAAAGAGCGAGATAAGCCGTGTTTATTGATGCCCGTAAAAGGCATGTTGCAATAATCAAGAGACAGGCAGATAAAAGTCCAGACAGGAGTTTTAGCAGCATAAAGAGAGATAGCAAAGTATGTGAGAGCAGTCCCTCTGAAAGAACTGTCAACATTTAAATGTAGTCCATTATTTATGGCTTTTAAAGATTGTTTTTGTTACCTTTTCTATGGTTTCAAYGCATTGTTTCTAAAAACATGCTCAGTACCTTGATGCAGCCAATCTGAATGCTTGCTGGGGTACAGGGAGAGTGTTCAGCTGCCTGTTGCCTTTCACACAATGCCAAATAAGAGGGTGTCCCTGTCTCTAGTTCACGCTGTGTTTAACATGGCACCAATGTATTTGGCCTGTGCTGATTAAAAGGCAAATTCCATGATTGCAGTGATCCCTTGTGGCCCTAAAACCCTGGAGCCTGTAATAGGAACAGCCTGTGGCACCGTCCTGAGCACCATCTCTTCCAGTGAGCTGTGGGCCTAGGAAATGTGCCAGTGTTGGAAGGGGCCAGCTTCATGTAATGCCACTCCAGGGACCTCAGATCCTGGGGTGACCCTCGTTGCAGACAGAAGGCATGACACTGAAGGGGTGGGTGAAACAGGGCAGATAATGCAGAGCAAGCTGTGCTGCCTGTTTCAGTTATACACTAAACATGAGAGAAGCATTGTGCTAAAATATATTCTTACCAAGGCAGAAGTTTGAGCTAAAATTAAAGATAAAAAATAAAATGAATAAATATTTTTTCTCCATCCATTTAAATCAGTGGAAAATACTTCCTAGAGCTCAAAAATATAGACTAGTCAATAAGCTGYTAGAAGAAGGGAGAGGCATTCTCACCATGCTCTTGGGTACCGTCTGGCCAGGCTCTTGGGCTTTTTGTTTGCCTGCTTGACTTACTTGTCCTGTCCTTTATTTCCCATTCTTCTCTTGCACCGCAAGAGGTTTCTGCCGGGGAGGAAGCAGGGCTTTCTGCCTGCTTGCATATCGGTGTTTCACATGGCAACATGGGAAAGGGAACCCACAGAGAAGGGCTGGCATCTCTGCAGAGAGTGGATGCATGCTGGCACTGCTGTCTTCCAAGAACACATAGCAAGAAAAATAGAGAGGATAGCATTAAAACCAAAAATAAAGGAAGGCAAATCGTTAGAGAAATGTTGATAGCAGTGAGAGAAGTGTCACACAAGGCTCCATGTTTTCTCTTCTACTTGGTTAAATATYCATAGAATTGCCTCAAAACTGGCCAAGAGAGAGGGCAAAGCTGTTAAGGAGGTATGAAAGTAGCAGAAGCAAAGGGATCTGGCTAGACTAGACTAGCCCGTTCGGAACGGACTCACTACATTTGCAGGGGAGGCACAGCCGGGGTGTGCACGARGGCTCGAAAGCTTCAGAGGGCTCCAGGTCTACTAATTTTAAGCAYTGCCAGTGAGATTTCTTTTGAWTACCAAATGCGACGGAGAATGKGAATTACAGACTTGTAGGTGATAAATGATTCATGCAAGCTACAAAACAAATAAACTTCTGAAATGTTTAATCAGCACAACCGAGTAACTAGGATATTATGTGCATATCTGCACAGAGACAGACAGAAATGCCAATTACTGGCACTTTTCCCCTTTCACATACAGTGAGGGACCAAAAGGCAGCTTGTGTGTTTCTTTGGTCCTTTCTCCGGGGCAAGAGGACTGTAGCAGTGACATATTTTTAAGGTGATTTCTGCATCCATTTCACTCAGGACAAGTGGTGCTTTTATTTGATTTTCCCAAAGCCAGGACTACGCAGGCCTTCTCACTGACTTGGGCTTTGGTTTCTGTTCTGTTTACCTTTGCAGCCCGGAAGTCCAAAAAGTTGGGGAAATTGAAAGGGATGCACGACGAGCAGCCGCAGCAGCGACAGCAGCCGCCCCCGCAAAGCCCCGAGGAGGGGACGACGTACATCGCTCCCGTAACTGAGCCATCTGTAAACACAGCACTTGTTCCTCACATGTCTGCTATTTCACCAGCACTTACTCCCTCTCCCGTTAAGATCCTTGAAAGCATCGAACCAGAGATTGTGTATGCAGGCTATGATAGCTCAAAACCAGACACAGCAGAGTACCTGCTCTCCACTTTGAACCGCCTGGCTGGCAAGCAAATGATTCAGGTGGTGAAGTGGGCAAAGATACTTCCAGGTAGGAACGTGATTCATTTGGTGAAATTTCTCTTCAGTTTTCCTGGTGGCTTAGTGTACTATTTGCCTGAAATATTTAATCTTTAATCTGTGGTCTGTGTTGAAAACCCACATAAGGGTAGTAAGATGGACATCTGATAGAAGATTATTACATTTGTGATCAATTTAATGTTCACTGCATATGTCTATGGTTGATACACAGCTTAAATTTCTGCTACGAAGAAAACGTGTTATATCACTGGAATGAAAAGCTGGGTTTGCTTTTTCATAAATACACTTTGTGGGAGAGTTGCTCTCGTTCTTTAGCGGCAGAGTAAACACTGCCTCATCTATTCCGTGCTGGTTTGGCCAAGCCCTGTGTAGAGCCCAGTGTAGTTCATATGTGTGTTCTGTTTGTTTCCTAGGATTTAGAAACTTGCCTCTCGAGGACCAAATTACCCTAATTCAGTATTCATGGATGTGTCTGTCATCGTTTGCCTTGAGTTGGAGATCGTACAAACACACAAACAGCCAATTCCTCTATTTTGCTCCAGACCTCATCTTTGATGAGTAAGTATTGCTTAGTGATTCTGTCCAGTATGAGCTGAAAGGAGGATTCTGCCTTGAGGTGGTTTTCGAGCCTACTGCAGTGTAAGAATATGTGTATTCCCAGCTTAAAAGGTGGCTAAACAAATCTCACTAACTCACTTTTCAGCCAGCAGAGCTTTGCTACCATCATCTACTTTTCCTTAAGTATGTGGAATTGTTTACAAACTAGAACATGCTGCTGATTCAAAATATGACTGGTACACAACCAAGATTTACAGGGAAAAAAAAAATTGTTATCTTACTGGAGCTTGGAAGAATATCTAACTTCTAGGAATTCTGAATGTTTAAATTGCCATTTTTTTTTCCAAGAGAGTCATATAATGTTGCTTTTGTTAACAATATACAGCTGTTCAGTGTGTTTTCTTGACAGTTTTAATTACCCTTCTTTGCAGTCATGAAAGAAGCCAAAATGTTATTTCAGTAACGAAACATCTTTTATGATACATTCAGAGAAAAGAAAAAGGATCAACCAAGGAACCATTCCTTCTGACTATGTGTGTTCCCTCATATTTTAAGTTCATGTTTTAGAGCTGTGCCTTTGATGAGTTTAATTTAATTTGTGTTCCATTCGTCTASTGTTTATTCCAAAACACTGAAGTCAGAACATAAATAAATACACAGGCAGTCAAACTGAGGTCACGTTGTATTTACGTCCCAGAAGGTATTTTTTTTTCTAGAGGTAAAAATAAGACATAATCAATCGGACATGAGTATGAAGGGGAAAAAAAGCAGGAAAAGAAAGGAAAAAGAATAATTTGCCACTCAAACTGCTGGATTCTGAACTGTTTGGKTTTTTTTCTTTGAAGAAGATGTTTTGTCATTGTCCATCTAAACAATCTTCCCTTGATTTAACAGTTCCTAATCCATCAGTGCATTTACAAGATCTGGGCCCAGTGCAGTTGCGTTCAGGGTTGCGTTCTGTCTTTAGAGGAGCAATTGGTGAGTTGCCGCATGTAGTCAAAACTGTACATTCAGCCATTTCCCTTGTTGAAAACAGTGACCTCCTATGACTTGGGACATTAGAGAACTATCACAGAAAAAATACTTACATCAAAAGCCAACTGAATGTGAACTCTGAGACCTTAATTCCTGTGGGGCAATGCACATCTAAAATCCCGAACACAGAAGCAGCCTTCCCCAACTTGAAGGCAGTCAGTCCTGGTGAAATGTATTAGGGCAGGGAAATCAATCCTTTAGCAAGTCAAAGYGTGTGTGCAGTGCTAGCATTCCCCACACTGAAGCTAGTGCCGGCTTCAGAAGCTGAGCTCAGTGGGAGTTTTATGTTGAAGCCCTGAGGTAGGAGGCTGCAGGCTTACGCTGAGGTTGAGATTAGCATCTAGTCAGGGAGAGGACTGCAACTTCACGGAGTGCCAAGTAAAGACTTCCCAAAACACAGCTATGCTTATATGACAGTGACTGGTCTTCCACATATTTTAACAACATATTCAGTAAAAAGCTACCAAAGTTCACAGACAGAAGATATTTCTGAAGAGAATTAAAAAACATTATTAGAARATTTTCAGTTGTGAAATGGAGACAAGGACTTTTGAAATACCTAATCTAGGGTGAGACATTTTTTCTGATGGAAAAAAAAAAAAAAGAAAAAGGAGTGGAATGCTTATTCTGAAGTGATGAGGGGCACCTCTGAAGTGAGAAGGTTTTTCCAAATTTCAAACTTTCTGCTCAGTGGATGGTGATCTGTTGAACTGASAGCCTGCAGTTGGAGTGCTGAGTTTTGGGTTCCCCTGTGTAGAGAGATCACTGAGAAATTGGAGGAAGCCCCATGGATGGTGACCCAGGTGATCCAAGGCTTGGACATGGGGCCCAGGGGGAATAGGAAAGTGGGGCTAAGTTGAAGTTGGAAAAGTGGAGGTTCACAGCAACAGTTATTAAATAAATACATATATTCTGATATAGAAATCAAAATAGTCTCGACTGGTTATTCTTTCAGGTAAAGAAAAGAAGASATTGAATCTAGCAAATTCCATAGAACTGGAGCAAGTTTTAGAGCAGATTTTCAAGTGGAATAAAAAAAAAGCATAAACAGTCAAACAACATTATTCAATACAAATGATTTTTAAGTGCCAATATTTAATTTAATTTTGTTTAATCTTTAACATCRCTTCTGCAGGAAGTAGGTTGCTTTATCATACTTTTTTTTTCAAAAGAGCATTTGCTATGTGTCTGTAGTTAGGGTTTAACCTTACTGTTTCATTTCACATCTATTCCTGTGTGTTTGTGAAAACGTTCTATATTTTGCTTTGCTCCTTGTGTATAGTTTATGTGCCATAAAGTCTTGACAAATCCATATGGTTTGAAGCTTTGCTCTGAAGTTTCTGAAGTCTGGTCTTACCTGTGCTTATTTGAGTGCTACGAGCTTGGAAATGTAGTGTGGAGTTAGAAACATGGGCCTCAATTTCTGTACCACATTTGTCAAACCTCCCCTGGGTTCACCTGATGCAACTTTGGTGTGTTTTGTCGCCCTTGGCATTTTACATGTACTCACTGATGCCGAATGGAAAGCAGATGATTTTAAAAAGGACTTTTCCTACTGCCAACTTKGAAGATGTGTTCTTGTTAACACCAGTCCCAAAATTTCTCAATATTTTTCATATCCAGCGTCTCAAAAGGTAATTTCCTGCCTCTGTGTAAGAAATAATTAGGAGGGTCCCTTGCCAGTAGTGCTCAGAGCCCCCAGAGAGTTCAGCATTTTTCTTCAATGAACAGTTAATAAAGAGTGAAAGTAGAGGTTGGCATTGGCAGAATATGTTGCTTTGTTTTACATTAAAYGTATTTTCCGCTTACTCTCAACTGCTGTGAATAAAAGGAAGTCGTAAAAATTCTGGAAGACTGTGATAGATGAACTTGTTTTCTTTCTTATTCTGGAGGCCTGGAGACAAGATGAACAACAAATGAGAATCTCTGTTGTTTGGAGCTGTTAAGCAAGTCTTTGACTTTACAAATATGGTGCAAAATGTCTTCCTGCTAATACATGGCTTGATTTCCTGCTAGGGTTATGCAAGGCTAGAAATATCTAACCAGCTTTGTTTAGTCATGAAATATATCTAATTAAGTGTACTGTTTGCCTTTATGGATCATGCATATATTCTGTTGCTTTAATTGTGCCTGAGCAAACACCAAGATGTGAACTGAGCCATAAGAGGACGGCTGCRCCACCAGCTCACTCGGTGCGTTACAGGAATACCTTTTAAGGCCTAGAAAGTGGTGTAAAATAGTGTTATGTTGTGTATAA
The DNA here is from genome assembly GCA_003342815.1 of Eudromia elegans. Taxonomy (NCBI): domain Eukaryota; kingdom Metazoa; phylum Chordata; class Aves; order Tinamiformes; family Tinamidae; genus Eudromia; species Eudromia elegans. Next base: position 1,062,705 of record PTEX01000230.1, on the reverse strand, counting down.
ACAARTCATAGTGTGTGTTCTCTTTGGATCCATTTATTTTGTGGCATGGTCATAATCAAAGCTAAAATTCCTGTAGTTATAGCTTTAGAATCCGTGGTTAATCTTTAAAATGCTGTGACACATGAGACCCCACATAATTTCTGTTACCTGACAGCACTTCTATATTGTGGCTRTTGCATATGTAGTAACATTCAAAAGATGCTGCAATAACATTCCTAGGGCTGGGMACTCAAATCCCAGAAGCTGCAAAATTCAGACGATCCATGGAATCGTAACTCGAGCCTTTGGTGCCGGTGCTTTAAAGGCTGTATCCGTAACCAACCTTCCAGTTCTGTCATCCCACGTTACTGTTCCCGTGCAACTGCTTCCGTGCAGTATTGGTGARGCTGCATGGGCGCTGGGGCGGATGCCGGCTGACGCAGCGAGAGATGTCTGGATTTCTGCTGCGTTCGTTGCTGCAGGCCAAGCAGGGGGAGAGATTCAGGAGAACAGACACACTCACCAGGAAGATTTTCCTAAGTCATGGCAAAATACTATCCTAGGTTCAAAGAAGCAAGCTCCAAGACATTTCATGCTCCTGYGGCAAACTGAAATCCCACAGAAAACCTTGCTATTATTTAACTTGAGATAAAAATATATGTCTTAAGGCTTAACCAAAGACACTGAGCTGAAATTTTCTCATCTAATTCATCCCGAGGCAGGCAAACGTGTTGAAAGTTTAGGTCTAAGGCACTAAGTTACTAAAATCATACGCAGGAAACCGGGTGGCRCTGCTTGAAATGGGTACAAGAACAAAGCAAGGAGGGCAGCAAATATATCTCTATATATGTTTAGCGGTAGCAGATTTTACTGGATCGTCTCTGAAACTATGCAGAAGGAAGAGTCCTAAACAGAGCAGCCTAAAACCTGATTATTGAGACATGCTCCACGGAGGAGGGAAAGGCAGTTTTCGCACTCCCTGGCTCTGCCACTTCCTGGACGGGTTCAGCACTTAAATAAAGCCTTCTGTGGCTGCCCCTGTAGCAGGGAAGGTCCCCGCGCTTGTGTGGGAGAGGCACAAGTGAGTAGGTCCTTGAATCTGAATGGCTTTTGACTAACTGCTTTTGAGGARCAGGAGCTTCTCTGCAGCACGCCAGGCCGATCCCTGCCTCCCGGAGAGCAGCCGCAGAGCTGCTCCTCATGAACGTTCCCCCGTTGCCGGCTGGCCAGCTGGAGCGGGTACCGAGCTCCTGCCCTGGCCTGACGTGGTACCAGGGCGCACAGGGAGATGTGRCAGTGGCTGAGCACATGGCAGCCCCGCAGGGCCCGTGCCGTCCTGCAGGGCCCCTTGGACAGCCTGCCCTGGCCCCCGGGGCGCAGCACCGGACCTGCCCTGGCCTCGTGGGCCCACCGTGCTGAAGCGCTCTGGTGCCAGTGTGAGGAACGCCGTGCTGCTGCCCGGAGTASTGCGTTTGCCAGTATTCCGGCTCATCCAGCTGAAAAATGGCAGGAAGGCAGGAATCTGAAAGAATTAAGTGAAACCAAGATGCCGCCGTGAGAAGCGTCAGTATGGCATAGAAAAGCACAGCATCAATATTTCAGCAGTGTTTTATTAGTACACGGAATGGCTAATGTGTGTGTTTTCTTACTTCTTTGATTTTGGGGGGGTTGTCATCCATAGCATGACGAACACATCATAAAAGCTGTGTGTGCAGGTTCCGAGCTTTCTGGCCGTTTCACTTTGTTTTACTCCCAGATCTTTACAGATACTTTTTTTTTTTTTTTTTTTTTTTTTTTTTTTTTTTTTTTTTTTTTTTTTTTTTTTCCCAAGCCAAGGACTTGAGAGTTTGTCTGAGTAAAATATAGCACTAGGTTTTGTATAGGTACCCAAAATTATTAAAGTGAACTTTACAAACCTGCTTCTAAAAGTGGGGTACAGCTTCTTTACAAACCTGCTTCTAAAAGTGGGGTACAGCTTTTCTGAGCATTTAGGTCATATGCCGCTCTTATTTTTCCCATCCCTGGAATTACCGTTTGCTGTCCCATGCAGCTGGGTTTTGTACAGCGTAAAAGGCTCAGCAGCGACGGCTGCTCTCTGAGTGCTACGCACAGAACCACAAGAGCAGCATACACTGTTTGACATATTGATTGGTGCTTTTAATTGATAAGGAAAAACCTGCAGGCTATGGGCTTTGAACCAAGACGCGGCTGCTACCCCTTTTATCATTGCCATTTGGGACGACCGTGACATTGCCGGCCACTTTCTGGATTTGTAGCACAGCACTGGAAGGCTTTTTTCTTTTTTCAATATAAAATGAAACATCTACTCCATATATTTTTAAGTAACCCACTAATGCTATTTTTGTAAGCCGGTTTAACAAACTAGCATAGCTTATTACAAGTTAACATAAATCCTTTCTTTTGCATGCAAAATTTAACTTGCAATAAAATAAAAATGTGGTAATGCAAGGATCTTTCATGCTAAGCCTTTAGTAATTCCCCCAACTGTGACGTGCTAAAATTCAATAGCAGAGAAGAGGTTGATATTAGAAGAAGTAGAGGAAAAATAGAGAAGATATTTTTCAAATGAGAAAGTTGATGTAGAGCAAATGAAGTAGAGAGGCAGAGAAACAGCTTCAGTGCATGGAGGTTTCTATGAAGATTCTACTAACATTGTCAAGGGATGTGAATGGGCAGAGGATTTTGTAATGCTGAGAAAGGCTGTAAAATTAAATTAACAATTGAGATCTGGTATGGCTGAATAGTTAAGATTTTATTTAAAATCTGCACTTATTAATTTTGCATATTTTATTAGTAAATAGCATGGTCATTGTCTTTTCATTATGTTCCTAATATCCTCTCATAATATGCTTGTGGAACCTGAGACCATTAGGATTTAGTGTTGCGTAACGCGCTGTAAGAAGACGGCTACCTCTCGGTGACCTTTAGATGCTGAAGCCTGTAATTCTTTCTGGTATTCTGATTTCTATAGTAACGGCGGGAAGATAAATGTARTAAAATAAGCTGAATATTTTAAAASACCAGATTTTTTTTTAACCTTATATACGTTGGGGGAGGGGGGAAGGCAAGAGATGATTCCAGATGGRCTGTGCGTGGCAATAAAGCCAATAACTAAGTTGTTTTGTTGTTTGAAAGATTACTGCTTCTAGTTTCCATTTCGCAGGATGGTGGCTCTTAACCCTTGTGGTACTGCTCTGGGTCTGTGCTGCAATCTGTTAATCCTGTAGTGTCTAAATTTAGGTAGATTTTTGTAATCTTTTTAATCTCGCAGTCTCCAAATCCCTCGTTTTTAATTCGTATTGCCCCAGTGATGGTTGATATGAGTTGTTGACGGTCGGTCTTTGCTGATAGCCTGTGTGACTTGATCTTTTGAGAAGGTCGGCAGCTCCTTGCTGCTCTCGCCTGCCTCTGTTAGAGGCAGCTGCTGTTTCTGAGCAGGGGAACCACATTTCCCACCATCCAGACTGGCAGTGCAGAAGTAGGTGTCTTTATCAGCCGTATTCACGTCTCCATTAATTATTATTTACTTTCTTGTAAAGAGCTGCTAAGTTTGCACCCAGAGATACATATCAAAAGCTTTGGTTCTGTACTCAGCCCAAAATTGTACACTTCAGAGACATAGGCAAAAGGAAATTTGAAGAACTGTTGTAATGCCAGGTACTGATTTATGCATCCTGCATCAAGTAGTTTTCAGGTTTTATTTTCTTTTTTCTTGTAAACGGGTTATTGGCTGTTGGTAAAGCAGTAAATTCAATTTCATTATATAACTTTGCAAAGGATTAGTGTTCAAATGCCATTATCTAATCAGTTCCAAATTTTCTGGGATGTTTAGACCTAAGTAGATGAGAATTCCAGTCAAAACTGAATCTGTAATAGAAAATGGGAGACAAAGCAATGATAATGAGATCTGCAAGATTATAAAAGCAGCTGTCAGAAGAAAGGTCCATCTAGCACAGTTTGTCACCTTTGAAAATGGCCAGCTGCAAAAAGAGTGCAAGATCAGGACAAGGGTAAAATGATACTTCTTCATTTGCCTGTTCCAGCAGTCAGAGATTTAGGTACTTTCTGAACAGGAGATCACGTTCATACAGTTGTGCCTAGTAACCCCTCTGAATCCTCTGTGAATTTGCCTAATACCTTTTTGAATGCATTTATAATTTCAATAGCTGAGGCAATGACTTCTRTGATTTAATTATGCATATTTGTTTGTTGGAGATTTTTTCTAAAGCAGGAACCTGATAATTTAATTACCACTTGATTCTTGTGTTTGCAGAAATAGTGAATATTTTTCTTTTCATCCTGTGGGTACCATTTATCATGTATAGATCTCTGTCATATCTTCTCTTCTCTTTCGGTGAGCTGGAGAATCAACTAGTCCATTTAATTCCCCTTTGAATATCAGCTGTTTGATACCCAGGTTGTTCTCATCTCCTTCCTTTACGCTTTCACTAGCCTATTATATTAATYCTGAGAATGGACAAGGATAACACACCATGCTGTAGATCTGCAATGGGTTTGGACAGTAATAAAGTTATGATTTCTGTCTTGCTCTTCTAATATGCTCTGGTTTTTTGGCTATTAGTAAATAGTGAGTAAGCATTTTCAAAAAGAAACTTGCCACCCCCCTCACCTCAACAATGCCCCCAAAATGTTCTAGTGGACGCGTAGGTCTTGCTGTTGTGTGAGGTTAGCTAATTTAGAGCCAGTTTGGGGGCAGGTACAGTAASAGATGATTTTACTGTGTGCACTGTCTTGCAATTAGTGATTTTTCTCTTCCATTGTGCCAGCTCGGCACGTAGGTTTGCAAGATTTCTGTGAATTCTTCACAGACAGKGAATGATTGACAGTGCCTTAAATCATCTGCAAACTCTGTCCCTTCAACAATTGTGATTTTTTTGCATGATGTATGAGGATGAATTTTCAACCCAACCCAGTCTCTGTGAGACTCCCCTGGTAACCTGCAGTATTGGTGATAGTGTCCATTTATTACTACCTTTTRTCTCCTGCTTTAATCCGCCAGTAATCCAAGAAGAGCCCTCCCCCTCATCCGTTTATAAGCTCTCGTTAAGAGCTTTCAGGAGATCTTTTTAATAGCTGCTGTGGAAATCCAACTTCACGTCGCCGGCATCGCCGCCCGCCCTGTGCTGGCGCGGAGCGCAGCGCGCACGATGTCCGAGGGCAGTAATGCCGYGGGCTGGCACCCCGGCAGACCCCGCTGTACCCGGGCTGCACGCCCTAGTTTCCTCTGCATGGAAACCAGGGCAGGAGGGAGGAGGAGGAGGAGGAGGAGGAGAGGAGTTTGCTTGGGTCTCACCCCATATGGAAGTGGGATGCAGCTAGACCTGGCATGTGTGAAGCGTTTGCGTCGCATAGACAGTGCCTGTACCAGCCAGATCGCCCTTGTGCTTATTGTCGGGGAGCTCTTGGGGATTCGTGAGATGTGACCTCTCGTTACCAAAACTGCGTTGAATTTCTTCTGTTATGGCATATTTATTTATCTGTTAATTCTCCTTTCAATCATTTTGCTAGATATAGAAATGAGACTTACTGGTCTCTTGAGTGCTCCCTCCCCACTCCCAGACCCATTTTAAGAAATYGGTCACATTTGTCACCTTCTACTCCTTTATAAGGGCAATTTAAGCAATAAGCTCCTCAGCACAGTTGGTAGTTCAGCAATTCCATATTTAAGTTACTCTGGAGCTCTTGGATGGGTGCCATCTGGTCTTGGTAATTTATTACTCTTCACTGTATATTTTTTTTAAACTCTCTTCTACTGACACTTCAATCTGAAACTGGTTCCCACAGTTGCTTGCTGGTGCAGAGCACTTTTGCTGCAATTTATAGCTATTTCTGCTTTGGCCTCATCTTTCTCAAAAACTTCCTTTTCTTCTTGATCATCTGTTGGCCCTACAGATGCTCTTGCAGGTTTCCAGCTTGTCCTGKGTTTGAAAAGTTTTTTCGACTTTAAGATGAAAACTTGCCCCATGGTTTTACGTTCAATTTGRCATAATTGTGCTCTCCTTTCTTCTCGTCTCCAAAAGACGTCAGGACATCCACGGGACTTTTGGGAGGGGATCTTTTYAATTCCCTCTAGATGCTTGGCAGGAAGGTTAGGATGGAGACAAGGTTTTCCCCTTTCAAGTCTCCTTTTGAACATGACGGCGCTTTAATCTTTCTGCAAGTCACAGAGCTATTTGGTGATAACTCTAAATGTCCTTCATACTTGTAGTGCTTCCTTTCATTATTTCTCCTATAAGGTTAAATTTTCATCTTCCMAATTAAAGTAAAAATCAGGAGGTAGTTTCTGTAAACTGGTTAGAGAAAGATTGGACTTCCAGGAAATGCCAGGCTTGGCACAACACCCCAAGCAAAGTCTTCACATTTTGGAGGCCCTCCTGATACAAAAAGAGAATTGCTGCCGCATGTGGCCTGTAGCAGTAGCTTTGCTGGTGTATCACTTCAAGGGATATGGAGCYCTTGCATAATGATTTATAAAACAATGCTTAATGGATACCATTTCTGGCTGTCCCTACCCTTTTCTGATGAAATTTGAAGAATATTCATTGTACATTACGATCATTTGTTTTTGAACATGGCATTGAAAATGCATTTTGGTAAAGCCATGCTTATGCAYTGTCTCATTTAAACTATGATCTGTCTATTTTGAAATGCAAACCAAAAGAGAGTATGTGTTACGAGCATTTTGTTAACTACATAAATGTTAATTCCAGCAGATACTTCATTTTATTAGCTATTTATGTGCTTGACATTTTAGAGTTGYATAACTGAGTGATTCCTAGGTTGGATTTTAATACAAGTTTTCTGTTACTGATGGTGAGCTGAAACTCTTGTGTTGCAGTAGTTACCCCTTAGCTATTGCCAGCTCCTCTGTTGATAGACAAAAACTCRGGAGAATACTTACCTGAAACTTTGRATTCCAAGCTCTGAGTTTTTTAACACTAGAAACCTGGGGTTAAAGTTCTCTAGGATCATCAGGAGGACTTTCTCAGGAGAAAGCTTTAATTTTCCAAATTGGATCATTTATTTTAGTATAAAAATGGACAAGTTCATATGCCTGGGAGGCGAATGCCCACAAAACACCATTTCTGGTAGTAATGCCAGTTTTCTTTTAATATAAATGACCTTCCTTGTCAGTGGGTGATGAGCGCTGGTTCACGTCAGTGCGACTCCTGTTCTGCACCGGCTTGGGCAGTTTCYTTCAGGTCTTTCCTGCGGTGTCGGAGTGCCACCCAGCTTCGCCTTGCGCAGCCACTGCAAGAGTTGAGGTTTTCATGAGGATGACCTCATCATAAAATCCCYGTGAGTTTAAGGCAAAGGCAGCTTGTTGGCCTTGCTGGGTTGACTTAAAATAGCAAGTTTGGCCCATGATATTTTCTCCACCTCTGAAGAAATGCTGCCTGTTGGTAGTGGCCAAGGAGGGTGGGGATGTGCTGCAGATCCACACTCACCCGGGGAGGCTGCGGCAACAGCCCTTTTCTCTCTTCTCCCTCCCTCCTTTTTCTTTCTTTTCTTTTTTCTTTCCCCCTGCCCCTTTCTTCTGTGGCTGGTGGAAGGACTTTGGTTTCCGACAGCGCAGTAGGGTTGGCTGCTAGGCACTGTAACATTTTGACCTGGCCAAGAAYCACCAGAGCCTGTTGAAGGCATTTTGGTATTTTGAGACAGTTYCCTGTAGGCCAACCCTTATCTGGATACCCCACCTAATTCCCAGCCTCCGTTTATTCCTGGCCAGTTTAACTGGCTGCAGAATAAGAGCTGAATTCTCTCTCGGTGAGCGATTTGGGASAACATCTGCTGTCCCCTCAGCAGGGGGAGGTCGTCGTTAGTGCTGTGCATGGGGCTTTGGGTTTCCATTGGCTCACTGACAATGTAAGCAAAATCCGCCATAAGACGATGACCCAAATACCTCCCCACTTGAAACGTGGAACAAGAGGCCCGTTAATTTCCACAGGATAAGGTGCCAGCACTTAAGAAATGACCTTCCCTCCTGGAAGGAGAGGCTTCCCAAGCTTGAGGGGCTGGAGGCAGTAGGTGGAGGCTGCCTGTTCCCTTGTGCTGCTGCAGCTTGCAGAGTGTCAGTAGTGACCAGAGACTAGAAAGTGCTGGGTAAGAAATAAACACCAAAAAAAGTCATGATGGAGGCCGAATTTTGCATATATTTTGGCTTTGATGAGTGCAGTCACTTAACGGTGCTGTTCCCACACTCTTGACTTTTGCTGCCTTCCTCCTGGTGTCGAGAAGGGAGGCGGGCGTGCGGTGCAGCCCGTCGAGCAGMACCGGGCACCACGTGTGGCGCGCCGTCGTGGCCCGCGCAGCACCGCAGTGACTGCCCCTCCGCAGCCACGAGCGGCCGCGGGCGTTTCCTTCGCGATGCTCCTCGCCGTGCAGCGGCTGCGGCAGAGAGAGTAACGTGCTGCTGTGATAACACATCTCTCTGCCCTTCCCTAGAGAAGCTCCAAGCTTTCCCCAGCGKGTGAGCCTCCTTGCAGGCAGAAGAGATGATCCAGGCTGGGGGTTAGTAATCGGGTGGTTTGATGACCTGTACAGGGGACTCGGTGATGCTCTGCTCTTTGCACCCGTCATCCGCTGCTTGCCCCTTGCTTGAAGGGCATCTTGCGACAGTTCACTTCCCTCTCCTAACTCCAAATTCTGGTGTGGTGGAAAACATACCTTGCTTTCTGAGGTTTCCAAGCTTGTTTTGATCTTCAGGCCTTTGGMGGGCTGCTTCTTGTTGTTTTCTGTTTGTTTTTCCAGCGAAACAGTGAAATGTGTTTTTGAGTTCTCTTGAAATTATTTTAAATGATGGACTAGCTTGAAAGGGATGCAGATTTTAGTCTAGCAAAGGAAAGGCTTAAGTTTTGATTATAAAATTGGAAGCAGTTCTTACAGAAAAACATAAAATCAGGAAACACAAAGTCAGAATAGACTACAGTGTTACTTGAGCTATTTCTAATTCTTTTTGGAGCTCTGCACGCTGTGTGACTAACTCAACTGTACTGCTCCTTTGAGGTGCTGTCAAAGGGGGCCTTCTCCCAGGATTTCTTGGGGTCATCAGCATGCCACCTGAGTACTGATGAGTCTTCAAAACACCCACCCCATCTTTCCCTTTCTTCCCTTCCCTTTCGAACTTAAGAAGATGCCTTGTGCTGTGGCTTTGAATAGTGTCTGTGAGAAAATAAATAAAATATTGTGTCAGGTTTGGTTTGGGGCTGTTTGGTCTTCAAATATGTGAAGTTTTTGATGTATGGGTTTCTTGCATAGATTTATCCTTTTGGTTGCAGTCAGTTGAGTTACGGTTTTTATACTCACATAAAGTTCACAACACTGAACTTTGTGATGACTTAATAATAAATTAGCAATTATTTATTCATAGCTGGTTTGATCTGCACAACATTTCCGTGGGATCACGATCTCGGTGCGGCTGTTGGATTCCTGTAAAGACCACGTGCGTTTACTAATGATAACCACAACTGGTGRAGCATTTAGGCCGTCCTTGCGTGCTGGACTCTGCCCCCAGCAGCTGTCCTGGTGGTGCTGGCGTGTCCACTCAAGCCCTCCCTGTCCCGTGTAGCTGGGCAGCTGGCAATAGTGTCACCTCCACCTGGTGCTGGAGCCGTGTGCTGGCCGGGTGCTGCTGCCGCTGCCTCCTGGGCCAGTTCACCAGCAGACTTATCGTTTGTCCTCGAGCAGGAGGGCAGCTGCTTCAGTGGTCGGGAGCGTGGGAGACCCAGTGCGTTCGGTTCGCTCTCGTGCCCGTGTTCAGCTGGCTGTGGGCAGGTGCTGTGAACAAGATGGGTTAAGTGCGAGGCCAGTCCCGTGCTGCTTGTCTGAGGGAGCCTGGAGTCAGCAAGGGCACGGGCGGAAAAAGGGGGGAATATACGGACTGCATGGGGGTAGAGATGCAGCCAGGGAAGTGGAGAGAGAGAAAACAAACTCTAGAGAGGGAAAAAAGAACATGGGGAAAGCAATTGAGATTTTCTCAGGTGGCCACGTTTCTGCTGCAGCTCCTTGAGCTCAGTGAGAAGCAACCAGAGAAAGGCCTCTTGCTCTGAGGACACCAGGACAGTCCCCCAAGAGGCCTTCTTGGCAGAGGCGCCCGGTGACAAGGGAGGAGAGGAGCTGCTGTCCGAGGGGAACATGACGACCATGGCGTGCCCGCTCGTACGTGGTGGTCCTGGCCAAAGAAGCTCTGCGGGAGCCGACGGACTGGGGCAAAGTGGCAGAGGAGGGGCGTTAGTTGCTGATGGTGGTGGCTGCTCTCGCTGCCCTCCGCGTCGCAGCTAYGGGAGAGGTCACGCAGACTGCGACCCGAGCATTGAATTAAGCCTGTAAGGAGACACTCAAGGAACTTAAGATGGATTAACTTCAGGTGTAAAGTTTAAAGCGTATTATTATGAAGGAGGATTAAGCTAAACTGAGCTAATGACACCACTTTTGAAGGAGTACCACACAGCGGATTCAGTACCTTGGCTCCGTGCCTTTTCTTACTTAATGCTCTTAACAGTATAGGAACATATAGACACATGTCCTTACATTCCTGAGGCTTTTATACTCCAGATGCTGACATTCTTAGTTTTCCATGTTGCCAAGTAAATATGCTCTGTCAGAAGTAGATCCAGGTTATTTTTCTTAACAAAAAGCTGGCATATGGTGGAGTTCAGTTTTACTTTTCCCCACAGCAGTAGTGGTGTTTGTGATGACTTGGCGGTATTTATTCTTAGCTGAGCCTTTCAGTACGCAGGAAATAACTTTGTTCATGTTATGTCTATGTGTCCTAATTTGTATGAAAAAATACCGTCCCATTTCTCTTAATATGTGAGCCATGTTATTGCTTTACTTAGTTGTTAGTCTCATAGTGGTGTGATATCTGTTGTTGGCATCTAAGTTTTCCCAAAACTCTGTAAACTCTTGTTTTACACTGTGTGGATTAAAATCAATGCACTGAATACGTAAATGCTTGTCACATGCTTACCTGGCATTGAATAGAGTCATAACTTAACTGACATAAAGTAAATAATAACTTGTAAATAAGGAATACATTGACTGAATTGATTTTCAGGAGGGAAGCTAATTTGAAACTACAGTTTTGAGGTATGTTAAACTGCGTAGTAATGAGGTTTGTAATTTTGTCACCTATGATCAACGTTATGAGGTCTTCCTTGAGAGTAAACAAGAGATAAGTATCTGTAGGTAGATAAAGGACAAAATAAAAAACCAAAACTTTTAGTGAAAGTCTTCTGCATAGGTGATTGTCATCCATAAACGTAAATAAATACAAAGAAAAACAGGAGAGGTAACATTTTCGCAAACAGTGCAATGTGCAAAAAATAATGCTTTAAGTCAGGACGCCTTTAGGTTAGCTATCACAGGGAGTGTTTGGCCATGGCATGTAGTGAAAGCATGGAAACCCCAGACAAAACCTCAGAATGTTTCATTTCGTTTGTTCTGTGGCTTGTGGTATCAGATGAAACGCCTGGCACCGCTCGTGTCTGTGCAAGTCGAGCTAACATGGGTGAAGATCTTGCCTAGGTCCCGTGCGTAGCAGCTTGCAGGCTGCACGTTCTTACCTGGCCCGGTGACATCTGCAAGGGAGGCCGCCCTGCCTTTCTGTCCTCACATGGTGCCAGCTGGGGAGGTGCTAAAGTTCTAAGGAGAAAATGCCTTCAGTCCTCTGTAAAAGTGGTAACGGATGTAGCACGTTATTCTAAATCCTGCTAGTCTGCAGGCCTCTGAAATGTAGTCAGTAAATGCGTAGTTATTAATACAAACTTCCCTCCAGCTTCCATACCTGTTGCTCTGCGTGTTGGGGGCACCCGTAGCACGTGCCAGGTTTGGGGTGCCCCATGGCAGGAGGAGCCCATTCCCCAGGGTCCTGCATGGCCCTGCGCTGCCCCACGGCTCGCGCAGGAAGGGGCCTCTGCAGGGAGCGTGGGCTCGTGCAGATCCTCCCGCGCAGGAATGGCGCGTGGGCAGGGGACGGAGCGGCCGAGCCGGGCCCTTGCAGCACGGCGCCTGGCAAAGGGGGCCAGGTGGGGTTTCGGGCAGCGTGCAAAGGCAATTTTCTGCTCTTCCCTTCCTTCCCTGTGGCCCAGGATGCGTAATAAAAACAAACAAGCATGACTTTACTACTACTACTATGGAAGAAGAAGCTGGAAGCTCTTCATCTCGAGGAGAGGGTGGAGCCGGGGAAAAGTGTAGAATCCATATAACAATGGGGAGGCCGTTTTATTAGTATTAAAGAGGAAAATAAAATCTGCTCTGGCAGTAGTGAAATAAAACTCCAGGAAGATTACGTAAGTCTTTGTTTGCACGCAGTATGATTTTTCTCTTTCACCAGCCAATTTGTGCATTTGAAAAGTCAGTTGCTTGGTTAAAATAATGAGCTGAACTCTGTCCAGTTCCTCAATTATGTTAAAAAATGTTTGAAGAAATACAGACAATTGTTGTTGAGCAATTAAAAAAAAAAGTAGTGGTCACTGAGCAATTATAGCGCCTCGTTTAAATGCCCACATACATGTCGTGCTTTCAGAGGGAGGCAGGCGATGCTCAGCAACTCTTTGCTTTAAGTTTTGCGGTTTGGAATAGCATCTTTAGAAACASAGCGAAATCCTAATTAGTTCAGTCTGGAACCAATGCAGGTTAGGTTAGCCTGGGGTGGCTTAAGGAAAGAGAGTTAAAATCTGAAATGTATTGTGGCATATTTAAAGAAATTAATGTAAACAGAATACAAATCATGTAACCTTATTATTTTATTATGAGTCACACAAAAGCCTGTATTAATGAATAAGATTTTTCATGTTCATACTCCTTCATTCTAGACTATATCGCAGATGATTATTTTGGAAAATCATACACAATTTTAAAATATGTTTTAATGTTTTAATATGAGATCATTGCAGCAAGCTAGTAATTCCCCATAGGAAGTCTGGTATAGTGTATTAACGTGAACCTCAGTTACTGGAAAATAATTTCACTTCATTTTCGTTGTTTGCACATGTTCACGCTTGGAGCTAGACCTGCCCTGTTTTCAGGAACAATARCGATCAGCCTTTGGGCCTCTGAAATGGAGGCTGCGGGCATGGCATGTGTAATGCTGGCGAGGGTGATGCAGCAGTCGTCCCGATGGTCCCTGTGTCGTCTGTCCACGGCATTAAAATTGGAACTCCTCAAGGACAGAAAGGCAGTAACATAAAGTTGTCTATTTTATTTTATTTTAATTATTTTATTTTATTTTATTTTATTTTATTTTATTTTATTTTATTTTATTTTATTTTATTTTATTTTATTTTATTTTATTTTATTTTATTTTATTTTATTTTATTTTATTTTATTTTATTCTACTTTAAGCCCGTTGCCCATCCGCAGCGCTGTTGGCAGTGCCCTCGCGGCCCTGCGGTGTGCTGGGGCACGAGCATGGGGCCTTCCGCTGGCGATGCCGCTGCCCCGCAGCCCCGCGCGCTGCCCCGGCCCAGGCCTCCCGCTCTCGGGAGCTGCCGGCGCCGCTGGAGGCTCTGCGGGAGCCGGGGCTGCCCGGACGGGCCGCCCTGTGCGCACTGCTCTGGCACGACCGGGCATCAGCGCCGGCTCTTACCGCGYCAGAGCCGTCCTGGGCTCCTCTGCTGCTCCCTGCCCGATGCGGGAGGTGTCATTTAAACCACGCAAGGAAGGAGCGGGGCTTCCACGAGCTGGGGCCAAGCTGCGCCGACAGCAACAGCCAGGAACTTCCAGAACGCTTGGGCTGCTCCACTGACACCTTCAGTGTCTAAAACTCGAATGATATTTCTCCTTATTTCTTTGTATTTCCACTGCTTTGTGGGGTGGGCCAAGTTATCTCCAGTCCCCTGGGTATCTCAGGGAAATCAGCAGCGGCTTGTGGGTGACCTAGGCGTTTAGAAAGGCTGTGCCCACAGTCCCCCACAGATAGTTTCTGGTGATTTTTGTTCTGTTCCTAGCAGTCTAGGAGCACAGGGGTAAGGCAGCTATAGGGGCTGGACTCCAGCTTCATCTCGGGAGTCCCCAGCGCGTTGCCTGGTTTGAACTTCAAGGCTTCTTACTGACTTCTGTGATGAGGCCTTGGTTCCCAGCTCCTAATGCTTGGGCTGCTGCCTACACTGTKTGTTCTCATGTATTAATCCTCTATTTTGTTTTTGGTTTTTTTTTTTGCAGGGAACGGATGCGCCAGTCTGCTATGTTTGAGCTGTGCCAGGGAATGCACCAGATCAGTCTGCAGTTTGTTCGCTTGCAGCTCAGCTTTGAGGAGTACACTATAATGAAAGTCTTGCTGCTGTTAAGCACAGGTGAGTTAGATTCATAGGTACATGAGGAAACTTGAGGTTATGCCAGCGCATGAAGAAGTGCAGTGATTTTAACTAGTGTGACAAGAGAGCCCAGCTGTCTCCAGCAGGGCCCCAGGAAAAGCCTGGTTTTATATTTTAGGGTTTATCTGCAGGTTTCTCGGCAGGGTTTTAGGGTTTCTCTCTGTGCGCACGGGAGTGTCCTTTGCAGTTTGAATGTGTCATACATATTGGGAGGACAGAAGGGGCCAKCAAGAGACTTTTGCCCTTCTCTCTGTAAGTGAAGTGCTGAAGTCAGCCATACRCACCAAGAAAATGCATCCGTGGAGCGGGGTGGTAGCAGCTGTGTTGTCTTGCACTGTGGGGATTTGGGAAAAATCCTGACTCAACACTCAGCCACCAGTTTGGGTGACTTAATGGCACCTTCAAGATCAAAAGATGTACGTTCCCCATACTGCAAGATGTGTACTTTCCAGTTGCCAAGTAAAATGAGACTGCTCAGCCCTTTTACAGTGCTCTGGATGTGTAATGAATGATAGTGCACGCTCTGTTTTTCTCTGGAGCATCACACTTCGAGAGTTTGCGGGATGCTAAACTGCTTCCATGGTGTTCATGGCAATGATGTGGAACTGTTATTAGCAGATGTCTTAATCTGCTCCTACAAAGGAGCAAAAACTCCTGCTCCATCGCAATTTTATAAATACTGACATTTTATGTGTGACTTTTCCACTTGTCTTAATGAAAAAGCCAGTAACCTGTAAGCAGAATTTCTCCTTTGTCATCATTGTCTTTTCTGTGGGATTCTCCCAGTGACATCCTCACTAGATAACGCATCAGCAGGGAGTACTGGGCAATGTCACTTCAGGGAGTTCACCAGGCAGGAGTTCTCSGGGCACCATCAGGCCCTGCGTGGGGCTGGGAGAGGAGCAGGGAGCGGAGGAGCAGGTGCGCGGGGCCTGCGCAGCCCTTCTTGCCCCCGCCTGCAAACTCTCAGCAGCTGGGAGCAGATTGGGGCCAGGGGCTGCCGCAGCTCATGCCCGACGGCGTCTCYGGCCTTGGGACACCCCCGAGATCTCGCCGCCTTCCCAACGGGGTTGTTACCCCATCCTCTGCCCCAGCGAGCCGAGAGAGGGCCCTGAGTCGCAAGGGCAATGTTGGCCTCGTTGGTGAGTGCCGCGCTCCTCACCGAAACCCCGGTGACCCTGGGCGCAGCAGGTGGTTTAGGCTCACAGGGGTGCGCGCCCTGAGGCGCTCTGGGGTGCTCTGGGGGCCGGCAGCCTCTGGGTGAAGGTGGCCGCCCTCGTCTTGCCAGCATCAGCTGGCCCTTCTCAATGGCCGCGCGCTCCGAGGGCACTTGGCCCTCCCGATGATCTTGAGAACGTGCGTAGGGTGGAGATGTGGCTCTGCTCCTTGTTAATCGCCCCAATGTCGGAAGGATCTCTTGGAAAAGAGCCTAATGGCCATCTAAAATTGTGGCATTATCTCTTAAAGACAGGTACTGTTCTGCCCTCTTGGGAATATTACCTAACGGCTTTAGTCATTATATGGATCTCCGAGGTGGGATCAGCCTAGCCGGTTAACTTAGCAGGCTGGTTCCCTCTGGGATGCACGCCTTGGCCTCTAGAAAACCTACCAAAAATACTTGTTTTGTGAGATCTGGGATATCTACCTAAAAGAGAGAAAGGAAGGAGAACAAAAAGGAAATTAAAACAATAATACTCAGAAAATGCCACATGAACAGCGGTAAACCTGATTTCTAATTATTGCACTTTGATACTACATTATGATAGAAAACATCAGGTTCATTTTCCTTTAATTTTTTTATTGAATCCTGTGATGAGCAGAGTACAAGTTATTTTGAAACTTTCGTGATGACCACATCAAGGAAGTTTCACTCCATTTACATGTGGAAGAAACCACACATTACAACTCAATTGTTTTCTTGCTTTCCACAGACCATAGATTTTGGGAGCTTGCCAAAAGCTTTGCTGCATTTAATAAGTAAAATCAGGAACACTGGGCAAACCTCCAGAATTCTGTGTTTTGCTTGAGTTCTCTTTATTTGTGGTCTTTCTTTCTTTCTTTCTTTCTGTCTTAATAATCTGGCTGGGGTGATGGTATAATAATTTTCAGGCAGAGCAGTAAAATACATAGTAGTACACAATGAAAAAATGGCTATAACTCACAGTTTTAAGCAGCATTTAGGCATACAGACCTGTATATATTAAAGAACCCATGAAGCCCTTGCATTTTGTGTAAGGGCCATAGTATGTTCCAGTGGCCTTGCTCATCTTGACTGGCGTGTCTGCATTCATGTGGCTTGGGCTGTGTTTGCAGATCTGCTGGAAAACACTTCTTCTTTCTGTCAGCTGGCAGATTGGAAGTTTTGGAATTCAGAATTTCAAATTTAAATAGCAAAGAGCAATGGCAATATTTACCGAGGGGTGGAGAGATTGGCACTGGTAGCCCTTCAGACTTTTTCTAAAGATTCTTCTGAGTGCCTCTGTGCAGCCCTGGATGCTGATAGGTCCTTGTTGGTCATGTCATGGTGGAGCACCCCCTTGCTCCCCATGGCTGTATTGCTGGAGTGGTCAGCTGGAAGAAGCTCCTGCTCTTGCCTAAGGTTTCCCCACTTACGCAGTTCAGGTGGTTGTTAAATGTTTGTATGTCTCTACATGAGATGGAAGGCAGATGTTAGGATTTCAAAGAGAACGGATCAGCAAGACAATTTCTGTCAAGATGCTAAGGTGTTTTTTTAAAATCTATTTTATTATATATATGTTTTTAAGTGACCTTCCATCTAACTTAATTTGACTTTGCTTTCCAGACTTCTTAAAACTCACTGCCATGTAGTGTAGAATTTTATGTTTCTTCTGTGGGCTAGCATTAAGTGATGTAGAGTTTATTTGATGGCTACGCAGTGTTCAACCAATACTAAAACCTGAGAATGTTTTGCCTAATGTTGTTGGTAACCTCTCCAGGGGCTGCTGGTACAATAAGCAGTTCCTGTTTGGAGCAGAACGTATCGGAGTGAAAAGCTTTTGCAGTCTGTAAGGAAGCGGGTGTATTTCCCTGCGTAGTCACCCTTGCTGATACCAGCTGCTCTAGAAAGTATCAAACCAATTATTTAGTCCATTCGATGAGGACTTAGGGACATGTTTTTATTAAAGGCTGCAATTGCATGTCATTGTCAAACAGTCAGGATTCCTGTTTGGAAAACTGTCAATTGTCTTCCATTAAATGCTTGCTTGTTTYGGGTGTCATGTGGATGCTTGCTAACAGTCAAAAATATAGATGTCCCTTGACTGTGTAGCTTGTTCTTGCACTTGAACCCCGACCAGCAGGGATGCTGTACCTTCCTCCTGCCCCCAAGTGCGGAATGAAAATTCACGTTTTCAACTTCTGAAGAAACATTCTTGATCCATCTGCTATTTCTTATGGTTGGGTCATGTTAATATGAATTTCATCGTGAGGAGGGCACGTGTTGTATTTCAGAGATGTTACCTCATCCTCTGCCTCGGTTAAACCTTTTGCAACTATAGATCTGGAGAGGATGCTTGAATTACTTGAAATTCTCTGTGATATTGTTGATTCCATACCAATGTCTGTAAAATTATGGACTTTACTTAGAGGTTTGATTCTTTCATCCATTAACWAGTCTAACTTCTAAATATGCACATCAAAAGAATAAGCAATACATTTAATATTAATATAAGTCTGTCTTTTTTTAATGACAGTTCCCAAGGACGGTCTCAAAAGCCAAGCTGCATTTGAAGAAATGAGGGCAAATTACATTAAAGAACTAAAGAAGATGGTAACTAAGTGTCCAAGTAACTCTGGGCAAAGCTGGCAGAGATTCTACCAACTGACTAAGCTTCTTGACTCCATGCATGATGTAAGTACAGCTCCTCAGGGAGCACACACAGGTTAAGCAAAAATCTCTCCRTTAAGGTAAACCAGCAGGCTTTAATTGTATTAACTCACAGGCAGAAAAAAATGCCTTGTTTTTAAAGCAACATCTGAGAGAAGTTGTTAGCAGAMAAATTTAAGGAAAGCTGCCAAATAAAACAAGCAAATATGTCATTAAGGGCTGGGTTCTGCTGCCGCCTTCTTCGCTTAAGAGGAGCGTGCTGCTGCAAAGGCCCTGTCCGCGTYGGTGCGGGTCAGAGTCGGTGGGCTCGGAGGCACTTGGCAGGGACGTGGTGTCCATGCCGACCCCCCCGCCAGGTGAGGCACGGGTTTGCCCTCGCAGCGTCCCCAGGTCGCTTCCCAGCACGAGGGGACGGATTCGTGTGCCACAGGTCTAACGGGGTGATGCGTCCTCAGCGCTGAACTGATGTGGCCGCCTTTGCAGCCGTGATTCTCATAATGATGACTCTAGAAGACATATTAAGACTTTGGTGCTGTCTTTGGTATTTGAAGTCTTAATTGAGCTTTTCAAGTGTGAAATTAATCAAATTGTTAGGTTATTTCTACCATCCTCTCCCCTTTCAGCGTGAGGTTTGTCATTCGTACGTATCTGGTGTGAGATGTGATACCGGACTGGGGAAACTCARAAGTTGTGTCTTGACACCCCTGGGTTTTGGTGCCTGGTCCTGCTGTGGCTCTGAGGGGCTGTGGCTGGTGGCCGGCGTGTGGACCGAGCTCGGGAGTCCACAGCGGGTGTTGATGGCATGGGGCTSGCGACAACCTGGCCCTGGCTCATAAAGCAGGAGGAGCAGAGACCTCTGCTGCGCCCGGGCGCTGGCAGCACCCCGGAGGGGAAGCACCCGCAGCCTGCGAGGCTCCGCACGGCTCCGCCMTTCCCTTTCCAGCGGGGCCGGGGGCAGCAGGACGCACCATCGTGCCGGGCGGGAAGGGCGCTCGCAGCACACGGGCGCTCCGGTGCTTGCCCCAGCGCGTGCAGGGGCCTGCGTGCTGCTGCCTACACCAGTGTCGTTTGGTGGAGACGGGACAGGAGAATGCAGTGCACTTCAGGTCAGTCCTTATAGGAGCCTGGGCTCTGTTTACAGAATGTACATATGGGATTATTTTTCAAATATTGTTCTGTTGTTCATTAAAACACTGAAAATCTTAGTGGGAGGCAGAGAGTATTATTAGTACTGCAGTAACAGCTCATTCTTCAGTGATCAGGTTTCACTTGCTCTGTGCCAGCGCAGGAAGTCGTCATGCGCTGCTGGAAAGAGGAGGGGATGGCTGATAAAACCCCTTGCAAGATGCTCGCGTGTGAAGCTCAGGCGGCTTCCAAGCCCTCACGTCGCCCGGGTCTCTATCGCTGCCCAAGGCCYGCGGGGTCTGGGCTGTTTCGTTCGGGAGGGCTGGGTGTGCAACGCGGGGCCAGAGGAGCGCGCCGCGGGAGGCTGCGCCGGCCAGGGGCAGCCCGGCTGCTCTGGGTGGCCTCTCCTTTTCAGTTAGGCTGGTTTTGCATGACCTTTGTGAGCAAACAGCACCGTGTCATGYGGGACTTCCTAAAGAAAGCCCCATGGTCAGTGCTGGCTGCACAAACAGGCTTTCCTTCCGAGACGGGACCTGACACTTGTTCAGCAAGGAAACTTGCATATTTTTCTCTTCAAAACTAATTTTTTGCTTTCAGTTTTTGAAATCATACCGGAATAAATCTAGAGTAATGGTAATACTAATGAGAAGTGAGAAGTGCTGTTTTGCCCCCCTCTACCTCTTAGTAGAGCATTTCCCAGCTTTGTCAGTGTAAATGTGAATTTCCTGCTAAGTTCTTCAGTACAGGAGGAGCCCTTTCCAGCTGGCACCGCTGTAGGGAGCTCCATGCGGCGGGGCTGGTTTGGGCCCCGCTGCCGGCAGCGTTGGGCCGAGCAGAGCAGCATCGCCGCGGGGGGCTCGCTGGGACGGGGCACCACCTGGAGCGGGTCCTGCTCCCCAGTGCCTTGGCACTGCACGGAGCGGATCCTGCTYTCCGGCACCCGGGCACCGCATGGAGCGGGTCCTGCTCCCTGGCGCCCGAGCACCCTTCTCAGCCTGATTGCTGAAGGGGCTTTCTGAGGACTGCATGGAATAAAAGCAGGTCTGAGCATCAGGTTCCAGCCGCTTGGCTTATATAACAAGAGGAAGGAGAACACACAAAGCCCACGATGGTTTTACGTTGCTTGGTGTATTATGGCATTCACCCATGCAGCGAACATATGTGCAGGTAGCAAAGTGCCAAGGTGAGAGGAACAGCAGCTCTCAAGAAGGCCAGGTAGGCACTTCAGCTTTTGAAACAATCAATCAGCAACTTTCTGTAATGATCCATAAAGCCACCAAGCCCAGAAAGCAAAGCAGAAAAATGAGAGATCGAAGTCCACTCCGAGCGGAGCAGGGAGGCCAATACACTCGGCCTCATGCGCACCCGGGTCCGCAGCAGCCCTGCGTCTGCGTCGGCCCTGCCTGTGAGGGCGTCGGCGCGAGCGGCTCCCTCCCGCCGGTCTCGGTTCCCTGTGGCCCTGCCGGTTCCCGCTTCCTTCTGTGGCGAGGAGCGCAGCACAGCGCGGGCRGCTCCTCCGCCTCCTGTGCCCGAGGAGGGAGCGCTTCCTCCTCGCGCCCGTGCACGGGCCCGTGCGTTGGGCACGAGATGCCGGCGGCGCGTGGTTGTAGGGGGAGTGTGCTAGGGGTCGGGCGAGCGGCGCAGGAGCACGGGGAGCRGCTGCCTTGCGCAGGGTGTCAGACACGGCGTTTGGATCCTGCTCGGCTCTCGCGCGCGCCTCGGCAGCGGGGCTGCGTCTCGCGTGGCAGGCCTCGCTTCATGTGTCGAGCTCAGGGTATGGGGAGGCGGTTTGCAGAACAAAGGCTGAATTTGGTTTCAATCTGGCTGATACTAAACAGACTTTGAGTTAAGAGGGCTTTTGTTTCCGTGCCATGACATTAAACCCTGATGTGAACCTCCCCGTGTCTTGGCCGGGCAGAGCGCCGCRCTGTCGTTCACTTGTTGACGTTTTCGGCCAAACAAAAACAAATTCTTCAAGGCTCGCTCTGCTGAGTAATTAATTTTTTATGGTTCCTGAAGGGAATGCTTCATGGCTGAGGTGGATCTCTCCAGAGGCCGACAGGGCCAGGGCGTGCAATGAGGCGAAGCTGGCGAGGGTGGAGGGGCAGCGGTGCTGTGGGCGCTCCCGTGGGCCGGGCAGCGCTGCTGATGCACCCGGAGGTGGAGGCTGCCCCTCTCCCTGCACGGCCCGCCCAGAGCGGCAGCAACAGCGGCGGCAGCAGCAGCGAGGGCCTRGGTTGCAGGGCCCGCAGCAGCCGCTGGGGCTGCGGCTTCCAGCACTTCCTTTGGTGCCGGAGCYGAGCCCGCGTGGGGCTTCCCCTTGGCGTGTGGAGCACGAGGCTGTTGAGTGCTGYGGTTTCTTTGCCCGTGTTTATGGGGGGAGGCATCTCCCCCGCCGGGCACAGCGCCCACCTGGGCAGGAGCTCACCTAGCTTGCGTGCCTGRGGCCGAAGCCCTGCGGCTGAGTGGACTCGGAGGCTTCAGGCCTTGACCTCACTGGAAGCTCTGCCCTCTGGGTTAGGAGGCCGCAATGAGCASAGCGGGGAACGGCAGCCCCTGGGACACCAGGGTCCGTACGCGCYTGCGACACCAGGGCGGCTGGATGACTCCTCTCAAAGTGGAAGGCTTTGCCCTGACAGCAACCAGCAGTTCCCGTCTCAGGCCAGTGGAGGAGAGGAAAACTGGCTTTAGTGGGACAGCAGGGCCTGTCTGGCGGTGTTGCTCCTTAGCCTTGTCCATCCCAAAGCTTCGCAGCCACTGTGTGCAGGGGCAGTGTGGGACATGGCCCTGCTGCCCGATCCAACCAGGGCTCTTGGTAGCTGTGGGGCAGGTGCAGGGTGCACTYGGCAGGAGCGGGCCCCTGCTCGCTCCCAAACACGCAGGTCCATGGAAGCAGGAGGCAAAGGGCTGCGGCTCCTCCTTCCCAGAGCCAGGCTGTGYGCGGAGGGTCATGGGGGCTGTGGGGCTGGAGCTGAAGGGGTGTCTGCGCTCCTGCTCGTGGGGAGGGCACAGGCAGGCTGCATCCCTGTGAGCAGGGAAGGGGTTGTGTGAGAAGGCCGGCCGTGCTCGGCAGGGAGCGTGGTGCATAGCAGCGAGAAGGGCCCCGTGCAGTGCTGCTGCCGGTGGGAGCTGCCTCAGCTGCTGTRGCAGCGGCTTGAGGGCAGGGCGGCTGCCCCAGCGCAGGCAGACATGGCAGGGCTGTGTGGGCGGAGAGCGACCCTGGCACTGCAACGCGCTCCCTGCACGTGAGGCAGCTTCACTGCATCTGAGACTCCCAAACTTGCGTCTGTTTGTGGTCTTGCTCCGTAACTACTGCAAGTACTTGTGGGTCACTGCAACTGTGTTTGTTAGCATCGGGAGCTTCACTGAAGCCCCACAGGTCTGTTCTTAAAGAACTGTGGGGTGAAAAAAACAATTTCATAGAAATCCACCCTAACAACAGGGTTACTGTTGAATGCTGCCGTTCTCCGAAGCGCTTAGCCCAGCGCAGGGGTGCCAAGGTGGAGGCAGTGCTGCTTTTGGCATCCGAGCGCGCRGCGGGCACAGCAGCACCGGTGCAGCGAGCACAGCGCGGGCAGCGTGGAGRAGCGGGCGCCCGGCCGGCAGAGCCACCGTGTCTTGCTGTTCCTCRCTGGCACAGCCGCAGGGCTCGGCCCTGGGTCAGGGCTCAGCAGCCCAGCTCCCACGGGGCGTTCAGTCGTGCTTGCCTGTCCCAGAGGCTCGACTCCCTAAGCACTGTAATTTTACGGTCCTTGGAAGAAGAAGAAAGCCCAGCAGTGTATTTGACGGAACAAGCTTGTAAGCCCYGCACGGAGGCGCGCGACGCCGTGCACGCGCTCGCTGAGCGAGGGCGCCTTTTCAGCCTTTGCTCTATCCGCTGCTGGGACCATGAGGAGCGTGCACAGATGAGGAAAGCAAGCAGGGCTCTCGCCCRCTTATTGCAGCAGGAATCTTCCTTCTAAAGCAAAGACTAACTACAGTTTTTATCTGTTATAAGTTAAAACTGCACCCCCAAAAACATCTGGTAGGGCTACAGTTCAGGTAGACCAGAGGAGTCTACGACCCTCCTCAGCATCCACAGTGCTTCTCATTGGAGCTCTTGTTGGTGCTAAGCACATTAGAAGTGGTACCAGCTTGGGAAAAGGCAGCACAAATGATTGATAGTCACCGTAGGTAGGCAGGTCAGCCCCTCCAGCATCCGCAACATGAGAGGGCCGGGTACGTGTAACGTACGCTCTTGTTGCGGCTCGGCAGCCCCACGTCATGGCCTGGGCAGCTGCGCATACGTCGCACTGCCGGGTGACCRTAGCCACGTGGGGCAGTTGTCACATGGGCCCTGCCCAGGGCCATGGCACCRCATGGATAGCGCCGTCGCGCACGTGGCACCGCGTGGATGGCACCATCGCRGGCCCCACCGGCGACTGCTGCCAGGCGCCACTGTGAGCGGAGGCCTCACGTGGCACCAGGCGAGGGAGGCGGTGAGCGCGAGGGGTCGGTAGCGAAGTCACCGTCGCCCATCCCCTCCCCGCTGTGCCTGGGGCGCTCTGTGCAGAGGCGAGCYGGYYGCAGCTCCCTTCCAGGGGCTGTTGRGGCTGGCAGTGAAYGYCAGCACTTTGTGTCTGTAACAAGGCACCGTGCGAAACGACCACAGCCAGGGCCTGCACAGGAGCGAGCCGGGTGAGCCGCGCCAGTGCCCTGCGTGTGGTAATCACTAAAGGGCAAACTAGCCCCCTGAGTGGCGAGGCTGAGCGAGCCGCCCTTCCGGCCTTCCCAGTTGCTTGCTCTTGCAGTGTGTGTTTTGCAGCAAGGAAGCTGCAGGTTGGGGTTTTGCATGGAGCGGATGAGAGCAGCAGCTAGAAGGAAAAARATAAGAATGCTGCAAAAAAAGTTAATGATTATTTCTTGTGGTGGGACTAAGCTTCCCATAACACCTAGTTATGTAACCTGTAAAAATTACAGTAGGAATAAGAAAATTTGAGACAAGGTAGACGTTAGTTGGAGTGAGTTTATTGGTGCTGTGRGGATAACCAGCGTTTCCTCCTCCTCATGCCAAAAAGCTGCTGGCAGCAGGAGGGCGTCTCTGCTCCTTCCTAACCTGTGTTCCCTTCTGCATTGCAGCTGGTTAGYGACCTGCTGGAATTCTGTTTCTACACCTTCCGAGAGTCTCAGGCACTGAAAGTGGAGTTTCCAGCCATGCTGGTGGAAATCATCAGTGACCAGCTACCAAAGGTGGAGTCTGGGAACGCCAAGCCCCTGTACTTTCACCGGAAGTGATAGAAAATGTCTTAAATGGAAGAACTTTGCCTTAAGTTTCCCTGTGTTATTCCACACCCATGAAGGACCCAAGAAACCACATTTTAAACATGCTCTTTACACTTGTTCAGCCGTCTCTGAATAGTCTAAAATCACGCGAAGGGTTTGGGGACTGGAGAACAGTTGACCTGGATTTGGCAAGACCTAGATGGTCGGAAATTACCCCTCACCCTAAAACATTTAGAAAATGTTCCTGTTCCTCGGATGAAAAGCCATATCTAGTCAATAACTCTTTGATTTTGATATTTTAACAGACGGAGTTTTAAATATGCCATGTAGTTTCTGGTATCGTTTGCTTGTTTTAAAAGGGTTCAAGAACTAACAAGAACTTTTTAAAGCTTACCCTTGGTTTGCACATAAAACGTAAAGTCAATATGGGGCATTAATATTCTTTTTCTTGTAAAAAAGAAAAACAAAAACTATATACACATACATACACACACACACACACACACACACACACAACCCTGCTGTGTAAAGTAATAACAGACCATTTGGTGTGGAATACTCTGCTATCCCCACCTGCGGCATTTGTTATCCTGTTTTATCCCATCATCGCTGATATATACACTGTGTTAAGTGTCCATTTACTATTTAATTAAGGAGGATAAGATGAGAAAACAAATGCCCTGGTATCAATTTATAGTATCTATTGTGCTGGCTTTACAAATAATTTTTTGCAGTCTTTTGCTGTACTGTACATTGCTGTATGTATAAATTGTGAAGGACCTGAAATAAGGTGTAAGGAACTTTTGTAAATGAGACAAAATCTTTAATGGTTAATAGGATGAATGGGAAAGTATTTTTGAAAGAACTCTATTTTGCTGGAGACTATTTAAGTACTATCTTTGTCTAAACAAACAAGGTAATTTTTTTGTAAAGTGAAATGTTCTGCATGCATAATGAACCGTTTACAGTGTATTTAAGAAAGGGAAAGCTGTGCCTTTTTTAGCATCATATCTAATTTCCCATCCCACAGTATCTGTTGTAAATATCCATACCCAGCCGTTCTCAGTCGTATTTGCGCCTTTCTGTTTCCCTCTCTCTCCTCCTCCCTTTTGTCTCCCGCTTGCGAGTGTTCGTGACTCGAGCCCATCCTAGGACCCCCGCTTCCCGCTGCAGCAGGGAAGGTCCCGCTGTTGCGGTTGCCGCCCGACGGAGGTTTCATTTAACAAGACAAATGATGGTCTCCCCGAGGCTCTCGCCAGCTCAGCGGCGCAGTGAGCTCCTGCGTTCGGGGCCCGGCGCGCTCGCTCTCAGGGGAATAAGGCTGAAGAGGATGTTGGATGAGTTTTCTCTTTCTATTAAGGTTGCCCAAGTTGTTTGTTTCTCCTTCGATTACTGCATCCCTACCACCTCCTACCAGGTCAGACGTGATGAGCCCAGGTTGGTGTTCCTGGTTGCGCCGAGGGGCATGGGCGGCGCCGRGCAGTGCGCGGAGTTGAGCCTTTAGTGATAACCCAGGTTTGGTTTGGCAAGGACGGTTGAAGAACCAGAATACGGCTGGAAAGACAAGTGTTCACGCTACACGTTCAACTCCGCTGGGCTAATGTTGTCTCAAAAACATTTTCTCTAGAGTAAACTGCAAGGAAAAACTGTGTGAGGTGATTTTCACTATTTCTCAATTCATAAGCAAATACTGATTTGAGGGTAGAAAAGAGGCCAGGGGAAGGGCTCTGAGGCTCTCTCTGTTGCTACCATAAGCTAATTTAAATAGGATGTTTTTTCAGAGTCCTACCCCTAGCGTTCTGGGTGGGTGACACTGATGCTCTGGGGCTGTAGYTGCCCCCGACCGGTCCGAATGTAGCATTTCCTTCCAAGGGTGGTCTGATAGAAACTACGCGCCCTGCTGAGTCAGCAGCTCAGAGTGCACTCTGGGGCACACCAGTCAGTCAGTCAGTGCTACTTGTCTTTTTAAATGACACCTGCCTTATGCAATGAGTAACCTGTAAAGACTGTACTCAGAGAGGTTTTTTATATATAAATGTATACATACATATATTATTTGCATTTTGGAAGTCTAATTCATAGGCAGATCTTTCAATACTGACCTGCACAGCAATATGAAAGCCAAACTTCCAACACGAGATACACAGCATGCAGACTGGGTGTTTACAGGAACAGTCAGACAGCCAGCCTTTCATTTACCTTTTTTTTCTTTTTTTTTTTAAAAAAAAGTCTAAAATAGGAAATTTCCAAGCCAGGTTTCGGGGGAATACAGTCTGCAGCAGCTTTTTATATTAACAAAGTTACTGCCTCCTTTTCTGTCTCAAAGTAACTTTGCTTGATTAAAATAGCAAAGCCATATTCTGCACTTCACTGTTAAATGCCTGTCCCAGTCCAAATCGTTGTCTGTTTGCTCTTACTTTTGTACCTTATTACTTTTAATCTTGGTTTGGTACAATTCATAATTCACAGAAACTTCATATAATTAAACACACTAAATTAGTTTTAAAAAGCAATTTATATCTTTATGCAAAAAMGTATGTCTGTCTTTGCAAACAACTGTAAGCAGATTATAATAAATCCTTTACTTTAATCACCTGTTGTTTATGAAACCATTCATTGATTACTATTTTTTGTTAGCAATCATTGAAGAAATAGATAAAATTGGATATAGATGTTGTAAGAGGCCGTGTTCTCTTATCCAGGACACTCAGCAGAATAGCCATCACTTCCTTATCTAAAACTGTACAGAAGAAAAACAAGAACAAGGAACAGACTAGTTTTGAGCTACCAAAAGTGACATTATTTTGAATTTGTTTAGAATGAAATAGGCATTTGTCTCCTGCAAAATACAAGACAAACTAAAAACATCTTTAAAAGTGGGCTTCTCTTCATTAAGATCAGTTATTTTGTTGTAAGAAGGAATGGGGATACACAGCAAGAGCATTATATACACAGTTAACATGTAAAATAGTGTAATGTACTGCAGTGGGTATTTCGGGAATACCACACACTGTGCAACCGAACAGCTGCATAAAAGAACATAGAAAGACTAAACGTTTGCAATATCAAAATCATATTAAAAAAATACTTTACAATCAATAATGCAAAAAGCTAATTCACAGGGTGGTGTTTTTCACTGACTTGTTTAAACATTTATGAAATTAAACAATTCTACAGTTAATGCACTTTTAATTGTTTATTAAAGATTTGACTTTTCCTTTTTTTTAGAGCAATGTTTTCAGCTGGAGGTCAATGACTTAATAAAACAGACAGCAGTTCTGAGGCCAGGAAGCTCAGAGGAATGTTTAGGAATTCTTGGAGTTTAACTAGATTCCTGGATGGAACATAAAGCAGCCAGCAGTATGGTGTAAACAGTAAAATCTATGCATAATGATGCATTTATAATTAGGGGTTTGCTTCTGTATGTTTAAAGCTTTTTAAATAAATAGAAAATATTGTTTGGTCTTTATGTTAATGTCTGCAAGTACCTATTTTTTTTTTATATAAATTGTACAAATATACATGAATTAAACTGGTTTGATTGCAAGTATTCCTTGCACTTTGGTCTCAGCCGGCCGCTGGCGCAGGCGCTTCCTCGGCAGCGAGCCCTGCCCTGCCCTTGCAGGCACCCCGGGCACCCCGGGCACGCCAGCACGGTGCCGCGGCTGCACCCGCGGCCTCGCGGCTGCACCTCGAGGCGCGGGGAGCTCCTCACCKGCGCCCGGCCGCTCTGCCTTGGCCCGGCGCGCGGAGCAGCGCTGCTCTCGTGGCAGCATGGACGGGCTCTGTGCCGCGCACGGGGCCGCCCAGGTGGCAGCTCACGCTGCTCCACGCGGTGCCGCTCTGCGCTCCGGGMGGCCCGTGCGAACGAGCAGGGCTCGCGGCGTGCCGGCTCCTGCGATGGCACCACGGCTGCGGCTCTGCTGAGCAGGAGGGCCTCGTGCTGCTCAAGTGCCATGAGGAAGCTGCAGCCTGACCCCCGCCGCTGGGGTTCAGGTGCCGCCACCGGGTGGGAGTCGGCACTGTGTGCACAGTAGGAGAACAGTGAAAATGCCCTTCCATTTAAGCACTTTGCTGTTATTGTTAGAATGTGCCAGACTTTACTCGAAAAAGAATGTTTTAATTGCAGATGACAGGATGAGGTTTATTTACTTGGTGCTTACTGGTCATTACTGCAAGTGCAGAACAGGGCACTGCTGAATTCCTCTGCAGGAACCTCTACCCAGCACCTAAAAGGTGACACTTCACAGACGCTCTCAGTAAGAAACCCGCAGCAGCGGTGCAATGGCTGCTTACCATGTCCCCTGCCACCAGGGCTGGATTTCTCCAAGGGGCAGCAGGTAAGCGCCGTGCGCCGGGCCAGCAGGGCGCACGAGCGGAGGAGCCCGGCCCGCTGCAGCGCCCAGCGCCACATGCAGGATACCCGCAACTTGGACAGTTATTCTAACATGCTACAGACAGACGTACTGCTGCAGCCGCTGCCTCCCTCCCAAGGTCCTATGACATTGTTGGCAGCCACGTGCGGCAGCCTCGAGAAGGCCACASGAAAGGAGGGCGCGGAGACACAGTCTGGCCAAGAAGTGGGGCCAGCGCCTGGGTGCTGATACCCTGCACCTCCCTGCTGCTCCAGCCCCAGCTCGAGCCCTGGTGCCCCCAGCTGCTGTGTGGCCGGTGCTCACGAGGGCCCAGTGAGCCCCCAGCATGGGGAGCACAACCAGGCTCGGCTGCAGCTGGGAGCAACAACGGGGCCAGAGGCAGGAAGCTCCCTGGGAGGACAGTGAGACGAGAAGGGAAAAAAGAAACGCAAACCCTCGGCTGGCTTTCTCCGTAACTGATTTACTATCCTAACCTATTCTCAAGGTAATTTTGACTTATTTTATCTCCCCAAATGTACCAAATTATGGGAAAGCAAGACAAGAAAGGGAGAAGAGCACAAAGGCCCAATGGCAGGACACAGAACAAGAGTGTCCAAGGAGTGAGACAGAGGATAGAGGGGAAGGTCTTTAAAAAAGACCATCTTTCAGCATCACTTAATCTGGACGCTTAAGTAAGCATGAGGGCCTCGTTTAGAGGCCTGTTGACAGTGAGGAGGAGGAGGACAAAGCTGGGGCAGGGCCCCTGTGCTGTGCAGGTCTCCACTCACAGCAGTAGCAATAGGAGCAGGCTGCCTTGGAAAACCCRGTGCCGGTAGCAGCTCCCACAGGTGAGCTCCCGCGGGGCAGCGGGTTAGCCCGAAGGCTGGATCCGCTCCGGCTCGGCKTGCACCTCTGCCTGCGACGTGAGGGAGCCTGGGTCTGTGCTACCCAGCTCAGCAAATTGGTTCGCAGGAGAGGAGCTCCCTTCTGCCCTGGCTCCAGAAGCAACAGGAATCTCCAAACGTTTCACCTGAGGGCAAACAGGATCACACGCCGCCCTGACGAGACACTGGGAAAGAAAAAAGTCTCTTCTTCCTTCTCTGTCTACCTGGATTTTTAAACCACATCCCTAAAAAAAAAGAATAAATTGCAAGGGAAACAGCTCAAACGCTCGACGTGACCCTTGGGAGGCAGCAGMCAGAGCACAGCAGATGCGCTGCACGTTCTAAGGGCAAAGCCGGCCCAAGCGCCCAGGGAGGCCCAAGCGAGCGGGCTCCGCGGGCGGCAGGGCGCGCTCGCCTCCCTGTGCTACAGCCAGGCTCCACTGCCCAGGGCCCGGCGCACGTGGGACRGATTTGGGTGCCGTGCCGCAGCCCCGCGCCTGCCTCGGGCCCCCGTGTGCACCTCAGCGCTGTGGGCAGCCTGTGAACGGAACCGCGGTGCCGAGGCACGGCCTAAGGGAAAGGACACCCCYGAAGGCACCAGGAGCCACTACCGGGTTTGCTAGCCACAGCAGTTAGAAGAGCTTGCAAGCACAGTCTGTGCAGCAGCTCCGCAGCGTGCAATCTACCAGCAAGGGGGCCTGTGTTAACATGTGCCCCGTCACACTTTCCTGTCTCCCCTGCCTCCCAGAGGATCTTATTTAAAGGTGAAGAAAATAAAGAGGGCTCACGACAAATGGCAGGCAACGTTTCCTCCCGGGCGCAGGTTAACCACCCACAGCCTCCAGAGGCTTCTGGGGCCCTGGAGAGCGGCTGCCCCCAGGATGGCAGCGCGGCAGCCGGAGGGCTCCGAGGAGGCCCCAAAATCTGCCACTCCGGGGGTGGGAGGRGGAACGGGACCTTCACGGAGCAGCCAGACATGGAGAAGGGACGAAACGGGAGGGCTGGGGCGTGCGGGGAGAGGGGAGGTCCCCAGCCCCACGGGGCCTGTTGTGACCCACCCTGCAGCTGCAGCCTGGGATTATCTCATAGCTCAGAGAGAGGGCAAGGGGCTCCCCACCTTCAGGAGCACGGATGGTAAATAACAAGCAACGTTTTATTTCACTTACAGTGGTAATTCTGAGTAGCAAAGGAACCGTGACATAGAGGAGCCTGTAATAAAAGTTCACGTGCCTTATGGTTATAAAACAGTACAAATGGAGCCACACACAAAACATAAATGACTCTGTCCTTTAAAGACATTTGAAAAATGTCATGTCTCCCTACCTATTGTTTTACTCATTGATATGTCTGTTCCATATTGTCTGTTCCATCCTGAAACATAATTTTATCATCAGCATAATAATTTTTTTTTAATCTAACAATATTTTCCAAGCCCAAATAACACTGTTAACACTGGGCACAGATGCATAATCTCCAGGACACTACGTTTTTAGAAATTTCCTTCCACTGGCRTTGAAGTCACAGAACAACTAGATGCTTGTCTGAAAACGCTGGTTACCTTCCAAACGAACGTACCACAATTGCTCTTTACAACTGAAACACTCTTAAAAACTTCAGCTATTCCCCATCCCTCTTCCCTGCCTCCACCCAATCCAAACTCCCTTAAAGAAGCTTCTATTTGCAATTCATATTTGGCAACACTTAACGTCTTTATACAGATTAGGATCTTCAACCCATAATCAGGCTCTTCGTTGATTAAAGACAGTCACAGGAGCAGAGAGAAGTGACTATAACAAAAATCCATGGATACCATGTACACCTTCTTGGCGTTCAATGCACAGAGCTATAAAAACTGAACATAATTTTGTGGAATAAGTCCTCTCTTGCCATTCAGCGTGCCTTCCAGCCATCCGGGTTCTCTGGAAAATTGCACTACAAAAGGAAAGAAAACAAAAAAGAATTAAAAGAATTACTGCATCTTTTTAGGCTTGGTAGGTTTAGCTCTAGCTCTGTAACACCATGCGAAAAACCCATCGAAACACCCTATTTTCTTCACTGACCAGTTCAAAAATGTGGCTATCAAAGATGACGGGAATGGGCAGAAATACCTGGATAACCCAGGTGGGTCAGCCCTTCCCTGGTGAGCATACGAGGTCGAAAAGGCTTCAGGTACAGGATACAACATGAGGAAAACTATTAGCTCCCTTAGGAGCTACAGCTTTATACAATGGGAAATCCACAAGTCAGAATTCACAGCAAACCACCAGAAACGGTTTCAGTAGCTGTGAGCAAAGCGAGACCAAAGCACGGTCTCGAGGGCGGACGGGTCTGGGAGCCGGAGCCTCAGGAGAGGGTGCAGCAGGTCACTCGGCACGAAAACCAAGCGCTGGGAGGAGGCAGGGAAACGGAAGCGAGGCAGATCTCACCGCAGGGACGCGTCGTCCCTTCCCAGATCAACCTGTGCGCCGTGGAATGGACCACCGGCCAACATCCAGATCGCTCACGTGGTGAAATTACCGCTCGGAAACACAGACACAGCGCACTGAAAACACAAACAAGGCCTTGAAAGATTCGCCTTGTTGGTTACTGCCATCCTAAGTGATCCGCCACCGTTAGCACTGAAGTTGGTGCAAGGGTATCAGTGGATCTAAAATAAACAAGAAAAAAAAATAATCTAATACTCTAAATACCCAACAGGTAATACTGTAACAGCACTAAAGAAGCCAGKCTTTCTGTGTACTTTTGACCACATTTGAAAGTCAAAACAAACCAACCAAAATCAACCAAACGAAAAGGAGCACAGCCTCACTCGCTCCTTCGAAAAGCAGCCCACAAAGCCCTCAGGCTTCCTGTCCGATTTCTTTTTAAGGGTAAGGGATAGATATCACAGCAGCTCTCTGACCACACACGCAGCAGCCTGTGCCACGCTGTACTGCACTACTTGGTGCTCCCAGCGCTTGGGCAGCGATGCTGCTTGAGGAGCAGYGCAGGGAGATGCTGAATCCTGCAGCCGGCCGCGTCACTCCGTCGCCGCAGACCCCACACCGACAGCGAGCAGCACCGTGAGCCGGGGCCCTGGGCAAGTCCCAGGGCAGGCAAAGGAGAWGAACGTCTGTGCAAGCCCCACTTGGAAAGCCCAACGCTTGGCACCTGGAAGGGCCCTACCCCWCTCCTCTCCTCTGCTCCTGTTCATTGACAGTCCCACTGCTGATGCTGTCAAGCTGGGACGCTCAGAAACCAGAGTTCAGGTAGCAGCCGTACCTCCAAGGGACCGAGACATTCAGAAAACAACACTGCTTTTAAATGATACTGCTAATTTATAGTCAAAACAATTCTGGACACACATTTATAATGAATATGTTCAATAAGATAAAAAAAGGAAAGCTCATAGGAAACATTTCAGTAGCTGTGCACACAGGGACTGACTCACCGTTAATAATCACCAGGCCCTCCCCTCCCTTTGTCACTTTTACTTCCCAGTAGCAACCAGCCCCCTTTCAAACTGCCTAGGGCAAGAAGGGTCGGTACCCACACACCCCACTGCCTCCTGTGGGCAAATGATACCAATGGGGAACTTGCCCTAATGTAAAGCTATTCCCAGCCCCAACAATGCTGTTTGCTAATGGATTTCCYAAGCATACTATACATGCATTTAAAAAACAAAACACAAAGGACATTTGGCTATCATGCACTGCACCTTTAAAACCCACAACACAGGTTATTTCTGCAAAAATATCCTGCTCAAGAGAAGATCTGTAGTGTCCCCTTTCTGTCAATTCCTCTCAATCAAAAACAAATACAGTTCTTAGCGCTTTCTCCGGCATTCCCCATTTAAAAATACCTTGCTGCAGAAGCGACTCAGTTGGCCTTAAAACTACTACTCGCTACTGGCCCACACCTCCCATAGGACTAAGTCTTGCGCTGGTTAAAGACAGAAGGGTAAAATATCTGCAGTGCGAAAGGCCTGGGGCAGAGGAGTGCGAGTTCAGCAGGGCAGCGCAGGGCCAGGCAGGACGCGGCGAGGGAGCCCGGGCCAAGCAACGCGGAGCTTCCCCCTGCCAGGACGGCGGCACCCTCCTCCTCCTCCTCTTCCTCCTCCCCACCAYGTGCGGTCACGAGCTGCCTCCCGCCAGGCGGGCTGGCCACGCGGGAAGCGCCACCCGTGCTCTGTACGGCGGGAAGGGGCTCGGAGCGGGCCGAAGGAGCATGGTCCAGCGCAGCGCGAGCCCTACTGCAGGCCCACCTACCCAGCGCCAAGGACGGTGAACTCCACGTTCATTTTCCTGTGGAAAGCAGCGGTTTGGGAGAAGGCAAAAGGGGCAGRCCATCCAGCAGGCTCGCTGCTTCACGTTAGGGCCTCCCTTGCCCACGGGCTGCTCTACCAAACCAAGTAACGAGCCTGCAAGCTGCACAGATGAGRACTGCATTTAGTGGGCAACAGCAATCTCACTGCAAAACCCAACTACTTTTTCACAGAATTCAATCCTGCTGGCCAACTTTTCACCAGGAAATTAAAGCAACAAAATATGCTTGCAAGCCTTCCAGGTTTATGTATGTTTGAAGCAATCCCTATGGGTAAAGCAGCAGCAGCAATGCAGAAAGTCTGCGTGCTGGACACGCAATTTGACATGTCAAGACTTGTTGTCTCCAAAGTAATTTCGGAACCCTTAAACTTGCCATGAGAAGCAGAGTTATTCTGTGGACAGAACATGGAATTAGAGTCAAGGAGGCTTCCCTGGCTTTGCTGAGGATTTCCTGTGTGACCACAAATAAAGCAGTTTGCAGCTGGGAGCTCAGACCTCTGCCCAAGGGCAGACAGGCTGATGCCCCACGACAAGCCAGTGATGGAGGACCCCAGCCTGCACACGGAGCCTTCTACAGAGAGCAGCGGCTCAGCCCCCAGAGGCAGCGGAGATCCGGTCACAGTGACGAACAGAGGGAGCCCCAAGAAGCCCTTGGCTCTCTCTAGGGCAGCAGCCAGCGKCTGCTCCGTGCTCCTGATGACCAATGCGCAGACCCCTGCATCTGGAGCCTTCCTCCTGAGCTGATCCCATCTGCTCAATCACCTTCCACTGCAGCACTCAGCCTTCCACCGCCCTGCTCTTCTGGAGACCACGGCTTCCACAGCGCYGCCAGCAGAGGGAAGGGTTCCCTGCTCCGGGCCAGGCAAAGTCATGCTGGTTAAGGTCAAATTACTTTCAGTAGCTTTTTAAAACTTCTAGCAAACTCAGCAGGAATTAGGCGGTGCTCATCTGATCCTTCTCACTGATGAAGCTGTGCCTGTCAGCAGTAGTTCAAGGTGACTATCTCCAAATGSTATGGAGGGATCTAGAAAGGAGAAYATCTGTCCACAGCCTGTACACTCAGCTCCCCAGCTGTAAAGTGGAGGTAATTAATGCATGTGTGTTTAAGTGCTTTGAGTGCAGATGAAAAAAGTACGAAGTAACTTCACCCTCGCTTTCCCCTCAGTAAAATAACCATTTGCACACGCAGCGCAGTGCCGCAGTTCAGGGCCATGACCACTCTTGGATGTGCATCCTTCGTTTGTCACCACCTTCGGGGCGACGCAGGAGGCAGCCTGCCCAAGCAGGCAGCCTGCCCGAGGGCGGCCACGAGAGACACAGGGCGAAGGCTGGGCGGGCGCTCGGGTCCYGCTGCATGGGGCAGGGCAGTGGGGCCGCGGCGCTCCCCAGAGCTCCCCTCACAGCCCGCTTCTGGCAGCTTTCCCCCAGGTTCCTCCTCTGAACTTGGCTGAGGACCTGGCAAGAGCTGTGATGAGAGTTATCTTGACAAGTTTTCAGGAAACCTTCCTGTAGAGCTGCTAGCAATACTGACATAGAATTTTGTTGTGTAAACACCACTTACCACGTCTAAAACGCTTTTCCCTAGTGAAATTCCCATTTACTGACTTCTAAACARTGTCTTTCAAGAACAAGAAACTTAATAACAGCAGGCTCCACGGCTGGCAAGGTTTCARTGCCAGGCAGTCTGATTATTCTTTCCTTGATTATTGGGAATAACGGCTTCAACAAAAATATGCAACTACTGTATGTCTCACACAATCTCAATTCATACTCTGCTTCCCACACGTGCCCTTATCCAGCTGCAAAATCTTCAAGTTTTGCCTCGAACTACTCGAAYGATATTGTTATGTGCTGTCAATAACCTAGCCTGTAGCAACTGGGAAATAAAAACATTGGCTCAGTCTAAGGTAAATTGAATGACGATAAAAAAATTCAGTGGATATTGTTCAGATTGCATTATTCATTTTTTTACACAATTCAGTTAAATAGAAAACTTTTCTTTTTCTTTATAACTTACCAGCTGGTGTCTTGGCATTTAGAGACTGTGACACTTCTGTGGCAAGACTGTGCAGCTTGGGGTAGCACAATATACAGGCAACACTGCACACACCTGAATAGGCAAGTGCTCCGGTTCCTAGCAAGCTAGGTAAAACCTCATCTGAACGTTAGTAAGTCTAACCTCATCAGCTGGAGAAACACATATTTTTCCTCCTTTAGATAAGGGAAATGGAGACATGAGTAAAGGTTAAACTCTTACCTCCTTCTACCAGTATTACATTCAGCAGCTCTGACAGCTGCAAGACTGTACTTCACTAAATGCCATTATCCTGTCTCGGGCCGGAAGATTCATCCAGGATAATAAGTGATAGGAGAGAGCTACCCCAATCAACATCTATGGATCAAGACAGACAGAGCAGGAGATGAACAAGGAAAGGAAAAGAAAAAGAGAAGGAAACAAAGCACAGAACAGAGAATGAAGAGGAAGAAAAAAAAAAAAACACAACAGCAAGGGAACAGCAAGAGGTGAGAGACAGGATTAGAAAAGGGAGACAGGCAGGGTGGAGAGAGATGGGTAAAACCTTCCCTAATGGAAGCAGCACTTTTTAGCAGACATTAATTTAACAGTTACTTTAATGGTTGATACTAGCTGTATGTCAACTTGATTGATGCGTTGTCACTTTGATGGTTAAGGTTATTGGTAGAGCAGCAGAATTGATGTATTATTACTTTAATTCTTCATTTGGGGGCTTTATGAGGGCATATGGGAATTTAAATTGAGTAAGTAAAGAACCTGGATTGATTCACTGGAATCTGATTCCAGCACAGACGCAGGGTGCCGAGCGCAGCCTCTGTGCAGGCGCTGCGGAGGCCTGCAGTGCAGACTGCCTTGGCTCTCAAAGGAGATCCGTTTCCTCGCCAGCAGGGCCTATCCCGGAGAGCAACAACCAGGAACCATTATGGAATGAACATTCATTTATCGTGCATGCCCAGCTACTGCCGCCTTAGCTACATGTCCTCCTTTTGCCTCTTAATCCACAGCCCACCTTGCACCTTAGCTGGAGAGTTCCACAGGGTATGGACAACACTTATACAATGACCAGGATACAGTGGAACAAACCACAAATATATTTAAGAAAATGTGATTCCCCTCATTGGACATCTGCAATTAGGATTTCGAGATGTAATTCATGTAGTCTTTTCCAAAACTTCCAAATTTATTCATAAGGACACAGTAGTACTCTTGCAGTTAAGACATTTCTGCCCACGCTGTTAAGGATGTGAATTTGGTACTTGCTCCTGGACAATCCAGCCCTCTAGCAGAAAGGCTCTGTTGAAGCTGTAAGACACCTAAGCTATAGTAGCTTTGCCCTAACTTCTAACATCTCTTGGCACAAGAAAAGAATACCAACATTGCTGTCACACAAATGTACAACAGAGAAGCAAATCCTGCTTCTCCAGTGCCAAAGCACCAGGAGAGCAGCTTTTGGTGCTCTGCATTACAAAAGCCCATCTTGCACCTCCCATCTACCTCCCTACACCAGATATTTTTCCTGTGCACAATTTTCTGTCTGCTGAAGATCCCTATCAGTCATGTTTTAAAAAACTTAAATTAAAATAACTAGTGTTAGAGACTTTAAAAGGAGCAATCATTTAGCTAATTTATCTTTAAAAGGTTTCCCACCTAGCTTGATTCAGACATGATTTGCCTGCCAGGCAGTTGTCTGACAGGAAACACCAGGCAAGATTTTGAAAGGTGGGTGAGGGTAGGGAGGAATCCAGTGGGGACCCCAGATCACCTCAGACAGCAGAAAAGGCAGGACTGCAGACTTGCTGCTGATCTCTCTGAGAGGAGGCAAAGACATGATCACATTTCTGCTGTATGTGACAGTTCTGTTTTAAATTGAGCACCACAAAGGGGAAGGGGATGTGCACATCTGTGTGATCTTTGCATGTTGAAAAAAAAAAAAAAAAAAAAAAAAAATTCTGCTGAGCTCCCCACTTGTTTCAGCTTGTTAAAAATTAGGAACATTTGGTTGGGGGCTACTGGGAGGATGAAAAGTTTTCTTTTTTTATCTTTTTTTTTTWAAATGAGAAACTTTCCCACACACACTTTTGATCCAGTGTTAACAGAGTTAACAGGGTGCATTTATGGAAACATAAAACATATTTAGTTAGCTTTTTAATGCCTGCAGGTTGTTTTTTTATAGCTACTTTAGACTATTTTTTGTTGTTGTTTTGGGGTTTTTTTTTGCTGGATGCAAGCTGGGAATCTGTGATACTCCCCCTCTATGGGACGTACAAACAAAGATTCTCTCATGTGGTACCTGAGGGACTCTGCAGTGCATACCCCAAGTAAGTTTGGTCATGCAGAATCAAATAGCACTCTCCCCTCGGAAAGCACATATTAGATTTCTGATCTGGTAGCAAGCTGAGCAGCTGGCAATAGAGGAGAACAAACAGGCACCACTGCAGAATTTCCAGATTCTTTAGAGAGCAGAATGTCCCCCCTTAGTGCTCCCCTGCCACTAGAGACAGAGAGGGACTAAAACACTGGACTCAGTGCTCACGAAGTTCTTAAAGATGTTATTATGAGACCACTTTAAATCCCTCAGTCTGCACAAAAATTGGGTGAAGACTTGTCTGAAATCAAGTGTTTTCTGATTTTTTTTTTTTTTTTTTTTAATCAAGGTCTTGTAACAACATCTTAGGAGTGTTCTTGCTATGATTCCTGCTCTCACTTTTGCTCCTTAATAAATATTCCCCTTCCTACAAGAACTTGCATATATTAAGGCACCCTTGATTAAAGGAACAAATGCTGTCTTTTCTCTCATCACCTATTAATCTGCCTACCTGAAATTCTGCTCACATTAAAGTCCTTAGACAGATTTGTTTTTCTTTAAATTAAAGCCCACATGGAATTCTAAACAAATAGATCACATTAAAAATTATTTTCATAGGCCAAGATATCACTATTGCCAAAACCCGGCATTTTGTACTGCAACATATATTTAAGTACTCTTGAAAAATCAGACCATTTGAAAGTGTCTATGTATCTGAATCAAGGACATTGTCTCATGGTGCCTTAATATACAGTAAGCAGCTTCTATATCTAGGTACCAGAAACCATCTACACCACAGACTATTTGCCATCAGCAATCTTGGCAGAATAGCAGTTAGGCTTGTATTTTTATCTGAAGCCATTTTAGGAGTTTTCTCAGTTTGTTTTCATTGCTTTGTATTTACACAAGCAGTACTTACCATCTTCAAAAATTGCTCCTGTCTGAAATGATAATTCAGAGCTATGTTCTGCTTCACATGGATAAACTGCTACTGCTTTTCGGCAGACAACACTGAAATATGAAATAATGAAATACTGTTACTTTCAACCATTAATGAAGACGCTTTCCACTTTCAACCCCATTTGGAGATTATTTTAAAACTTTAAACACAATCTCACAGACATTATTACAGGCTTCTAATTCATACACACGAACAAAAAGCTGAAGCTTCACAGCTTGCTGTTAGCATTTCTGAATATCATATTCCCAAGCGTTATGCACACATGATTTTACAATAGACTTAACTTTCAACTACAGTTAAAATATTGCCAATTTGCTAATCAGCAATGAAATCGGACAAAGCCTACTACACTTGATTTATAGACTCATTATATTCTGAAAAATATTTCTTCATGATTCTTGTAATTGAGGTTCCCACTATCACTTTAGAGAATTCCCTTTTGAATTGGTCTTATATTTGTTTACAATACAACATCACTGGAGCTCTAAAGATGCTATTTTGTCCTAAACACAGCAAAGTTTATAAAATTTTGGGTAGTCTTTTAGGGGTGTGCCTAAGATGTGCAGTAATAAACTACAAATGTGAATTTGTCCAAAGCACTCACCTCCTCAAGTACCATAAGTAGAAATCTCAGAATATGAAAATATATATATACATATATACGGCACATCCTATTTAACTGTGCCTTAGCAAATTGACACTCGGCTGCTGTCCTATGATTCTTTGTTTAGACAAAGCTCCCACACCACTAATTTGTCTTTTGTTGAGTCTTGGCAACAAGAACTACACATAAAATATTGGGAAAGATGTTCCCTGCCCCGAGGACCTTACAGTCAAACAGACAATGTAGTTCTAGTACAGAATGTGACTGGTAATGAGAAATGGAATTTCGTTACTAAGTGTTGGGAAAGAGTTATAAATATCTCCAACAACTTTATTTTGCAAAGCAAATATTATATAACTTATAGGAAAAAGCTAAGAGGGTGAAGCTCTCCAAAGGAAGAAAAAGTGCAGACACTTAAAAAGGCAGACCAAAAACATCGAGTGAAGCAGGAAGAACAGAATAGAAGAAAAGCAGGTTGAAAAAGTGAAAGAAAATAATCAAATCACAGATAGAGGTCAAGTCACAGGAAAGACTTTCAGAGGCAAAAAGGCTAGGATGAGAAACTTGAATTTGCAAGGGATGACTAAGAAGAAGACAGAAACTATTTTAAGTCACTAATATGTAATATAGTAAACTAATGAAAACCACTGCAGTTGAAAGCCAAAACAAAGTCTGCATTGCTTGTATCAACCAACAAGCGACTGACTCAATCTAGGTGCCTTCTAAGATGCTGATCAAATAAAAACCAATATTTAGTAGCCACAGAAATAGCAAAGAGGTTGCATTTCTGGAGTCAAGATAATAATTTACATATTGCAGAAGCATAAACTAGATATTAAAAAAATCAAGAAAAAACAAAACAGGAATCAAATAAAGAAGCAGCAAAAGCTGAACTGCTTATCATACCTTTCCACTGCTCTGTCACTCGCTCCGGCAGGGTTAAGCAAGGAGAAAGAAGGTGCAGTATTTGTAGCAGCTGCACTAGGAGATGGAGTGTTCATCCAGGAGACCATTGATGAGCGACTTTGACCAGGGCTAAGGGGAAATATTTTCAAGACAGAATTAGCAGGGTAAATAAACTTCCATTTCATACCTGAATGTGCAAATGTCTATAACTGGTCAGATCCTTAAACTAAAAAGCATTGTTGAGGTGATTTTCTAGACATGGCCATCATATGTTTCTGCATCTCCTTCTTGKGAGTTTTTCCTACATGTCTTGCATTGTAGGCTAAGGCTACTTAACTGAAATGTATGACACAACTTATAAAACGGCAAAATTCCACATTCCTCATCTAATAAAGACAGATACGATGAAACTGCACCTCGCAGGCTATTATTTGAGCTGCCACTTTGCTTTTACAAGTTTTGACGAATCTATTTAAAAATCTTCTTGGTGCTGTACTAAGGCATGTAAGGCAGAAAGATTTCAGAAGAGACTGAAGCTATTACTACATCRAGATCACGACACCGGTTCTGGAGCAAGGCCTGATTCACATACTTAGTAGATACTGCCTTGGTGGCTGCCTTCATGAACACACCAATTAAATGCATATTAAATTCACATGTGAACACGTAGCTGCTACAACAGAAGAATATCTAGCAGCCAGAGGTAAACCTGTTACCAATTACTGAAAAACATACACAAAGTCACACTGCACATGCAAAACAGTAAATAATTCAARCATACAATATCAACCAATCATCTTCGAACAAAAGGAGCTGAACTTCAAGCAGTTACCAAGCAGAAACAGAAATAAAAGTCTTCATATATGAATCATCACTCTGAAGTATTAGCTTTCCACCAAGATGTTTATCAATTTGCCTTATTCCAAGACTGGGCTGAAGAAACCTGCAAAGTACCACCAAAACCTAGAAACGTATATAGCTGATTTTCATCTTGCTTTGCACTGGGATGTTTATTTACTTTTTAGAGGAAAGTATTCTTATTGTTTGTTCATATCATTTAGCTTCCAAACAAATACAACTTTTCCAAACTAATTTTGCTAGTCAGTGTATCTTATACTCATTTTAGCCATTACATAGTTCTGCAGACATTTACTTTGACTTTTAATTTTTAAATTTAGTACATAATAAAATGGTGAATGGTACATTCCTTTTTTAACAAGACAATATTTTTACTTTGGATTTGTGTCAGGCTACATTTGGATGAAAAGTGGAATTTAAAATGTAGAAAAACAGCATTTTAAAGTCAATTCCACTAATAAAATGAAATTTAAATATGCTGGAAACATAACTAAATGGATTTATCAAAACATGCTCTGCTTTTAAAACTATCAGATTTACCAAATAAAGGAAAGAGTCATATGTAGCAAAACTGGAAGGTGGACATCTGGTCTGCTCAGACAGTTTAGACTTTTTTACTGTAGAATTACTTATATCTTCTAATATAAAGACCTCTCTATTGGAAAAAAAACCAAAACCTTTGGATGAAAGTTGAATTCATTTGGAGAAGAAGAAAAACAAAACAAAATAAAACCCAAAAAGGAGAACACCAGTTTGCTCTGTATCCTAAGTACTGAGGAATACCAAGGATCAAAAAGTTGCAGTTGCATGTAAAATGCTTGACTAGATTATTTCTCCCTCATTCTGCACATGTTGTGTATGGGTCTAATTAATTTTAATTCAACAGATTGATTCCATAAATTAAGCAATCTTCTTAAGACTTTTATTTTTTTTAAAAAAACCCCAAAACAAAACCACAAAGAATTTTTAAAAAATCATCTTTCTTACACAGATTAAACTACTATACTTGAAACAGTCATGATATTTAAAGAGATTAATTTCCCTTGTGCTTTTATTTATTTATTTACTTATTTTTACCAACTCCAACATAAAGACTGGTGTCAGGCTGTTTCTAAAATATGTAAAAAAAAACTACGGAAAATGAAAAAAAAATCTGAATGTAATGCCAGAAGAATATTAAAATTAAGCTAATGCAAATCAATCCTGATTCAAGCACATTCTCCTACCAAATGTCTTTTCTATGGTAGAGCTCAGATTCGTGATTTTTTGGCTTTCAACAAGTAAATACTGAAATCTTTACCTAATTAACTATTCCACTATAGTATGCATTGTATTAGTCGTTGCAGCTTATATGACCAGCTCTTGTCACCGCTTGTCTGTAAGACACAGAATTACTGTTGTCAAAACACAACTTGGAACATGGTGCAGAAGATCCCCTCTGAGCCAGCAAGGCCACCTTTCCAAAGGACCCTGTGAGGGCAACAGTCTGTTTTGCTTTGAGATTTGGAAGAGAGAAAAAAGGGAGTACAGGTGTGCAGCTAAAGGAATGGTGCACAAAACACGATATCCAGATCCATATCACAGCATGCTTATTTCTCGCGCTACAGACTCCACAAGAACGCTCCTCCATCACCCATTAAGAGTGCACCGACCTTTACCAGGCAGTATTATATAAAACTATGTAAAAATTGGAAAATTCTCTAGGAACTTTGAGTGACTTGCATACCTCGGGTGGACAAATCCTTCTGACCTGCAAGTACGTGGAGCTCTGGGCTCCTCACTCCCTGCTTCCCTATGCACCTTTCCACTGGTGCACAAACCRTGCCGCCTGCTCCTGAATTTGCTGTCAGTTTTGGCTTGCCATTATAGATCCAAAGATCACACTCAAGGAGCCAGTAGGGGAAAAAAAGTCTTTCAATAGCAATAGTTCCACAATGTTAAGGAAAAAAAGCGTTTAACAGGTTTAAATATTAAGCACCGTCTAGAATTTATTTATTTATTTACTTCTCCATCCCAGGATCTACTTAATTTTATTATTAAAATTGAAGATTTTACTCAATAGGAAAAGCAGTTGCAGTGTCGTGGTGGGGAGGCAATAAACTGTAGGACTTTTATTTTTCACCCTTCCAAAGACTGTTGCAATAGCCAAGTTACCTTGCTACAAAGGTTCACAAGTTGTTTACCAAGAGGATGATAAATTAGAAAGTACCGTATGTCTTATCATATAGTATCATGACTTACAGAAGGTATGCTGAAGAAATGCAGTTCTCCTAGGGGCTAAAATGAAAGCAATGTATTTCCTGTGGGGAGGGAAAAAAATAAACTGCCTGACGCAGCCATCTCTCCTTGGGAAGAAATGCTATTGTCTGGTAGTGAATGCTGGGAGAAGGGAGGAGGGGGGAACAGCCTTACTGAAAATAAGCTAGAGATTTTGTGCCGATATTCAGAAACAAACTCCTGGAA
Organism: Eudromia elegans; assembly: GCA_003342815.1. Lineage (NCBI taxonomy): Eukaryota > Metazoa > Chordata > Aves > Tinamiformes > Tinamidae > Eudromia > Eudromia elegans. Next base: position 1,018,460 of record PTEX01000230.1, on the reverse strand, counting down.
ACAAGATTTTATTGGATGTTTATCTGGCTGGTTCCTAAGGTAACACAGCTAAAGAGCAGCCTCTTATCTTGAGAGCAAGCAAGAGACTCTGTGAAAAGAATCAACGCAGCAACTCTTAAGAGAAAATGTTTGTTTCACAGAAGGGTTCGGCAGCCCCAGCGCTGTCATATCACAATGTCTGATTGACACAAGCTCAATGGAAATGTTCTTAATAGGTTTAATTATAAGRCGATATAATATAGCATAAGGTACTGGCTATTTGTGATTCAATCTGCGATCCAGTACTYCAGCAGACAACGGACTCCATGCATGTTAAAACTTGTGTGCTTGGTGAGGGTGGAGAGCAGGAAAATGCACACAAAAACCTAGACGTTGTCACCACTGCTGCAAAGTGGGGCACAAGACTAAAGGACAGAACTTCCTGACCCACAGCCCTTCTGAAAAGGGTCCCACCCAAAATCCTTAAAGCATATAACATGCACAAAGTGCACTTCAATCTCACTTATACAAAACACGGGAACAGTCAAACTTAGCTAGTGAAGTTTCAGCCACGCAGCTCGCGTGCTAGTGCGACGACCTTTCACGCCAGGCGGCACGGCTGAAGCCGGCATCCACAGCAGCCTTCCCAACCCACAGCTCTCTCAAAATGACAAAACAAAAAACGACGCAGGTTCCTCTATAAGTCGATGGGATAGTGCTGTTCCTTTTAGAAACACTGAGGGGGCCATGTTCCCTGGAACCACACAAAGAAAAGAAAGGAAAAAGAGCCACTTGAGCTCTTGCAGGCTGCCTCCCCAGCCATCCCCGCTCTGAGCACTGGCACCGTTTCCTGCCCTGCTTACATAGTGCTGCTGCTGTCGAGCTCCTACGTCGCAGCCTCCCACAACGGCAAAGCCCATTCTGTATGAGCCATATGACTAAGTGATGTTATGCCGGCTTTCGATGAAGTTGCAAAAGGAGTTTGCAATGCGGTGCTTGCACAGCAAAAGCCTCCACAAAAGCATTCGGGAAACCCACTCTCAGACTGCTGAATCACCCAAGAGGTGGCAGCTGAAACAAACTGCAAAATAAGCACAGCCAGCAAGGAACACTGCTATATACCTGGACTGTGCTTTTTAAAGCTTTGAAAGCAGCTTCTCTATCAAAAAAAGACAMTGACATCAGATATTATAAAAAGTTTAAGACACTAAAACTGAAGTAACTCATCATTTATGTAAAACTGCATATTCACACCACTGCAAGGAACTACAGAAAGAATCTATTTCAGTTTCAGGCAGGCTATAGATGCAGTCTACAGACATAACACATTACGGATGTAACTAGGCCGATGGGAATTGTTCAGTGGTCAGACAAAATGAGCAACTACCTCCAAGAGGTTTGCTGTGTGCAGGACATCACTGCTGCCCTCCCGTGCCATCTGATGCAGCATCACTCGGCTCACTGAGAACTGGAACATCCTGAGATTTCATGAACTATGCCTAGCTTCTCCACAGCCTGGTCARCACCACCTGGAAGGTGGTGCAGCATGGCTCTCAGCACCCTTGTGAAAGGCTTCACTGTGATTAAAGAACCATGTCCATAATGTAGCATGCCTCAACCATCAAGCTGTATATAAGAATATTTTAGTGTCTGGAGACCCAATAAAGAAGAACTGCAAGGGCGTTGACTCCTGAGAAGTCACTTGCATCAGAGCTTCTCTTTATTCCTCTAAGCTTTGAGTGCTTTCAGTATCTRGACTGGCAGGTCTGTATCATATATGCTGCTATGCTTCTATTGTGGGATCCATTATGAAAATTATGAATATCACCCAAATCTATCTGCCTTAGCAGATATGTCAAGCAAGTCATGTGCCCCCTCTGACACATTTTTTCACTCTCAGCATAGCGGCTTAAGGGGCAGGATACACTCCATTTCTTCCAGTTGCAAAATCTGGAAGACTTAGAGAAGAAGGTGAGGTGGTACACATGTGGGTATCATCATCTTACTCCGCGGCATGATGCTATCCAGAACCATTGGATGTCATCAAAGTTGCAGTGTACAAGCCCAGCTCATCAGCAGCCTCAAACACACCATGAGCTCAGAACCCAAAGATGAGCTGAGGAACAAGACATTGGTTTTCACAGTCTGAATGAAGAGGAGACACAGTGCAGATTCTGCAGGGACTTACGAGCCAAAAGGAAGAATGTGACCCAATTCCGAATACCCAGTACTGGGAGGGGTAAGCCCTTGGGGAAGGCACTCACTAGGCTCTGCAGATAAGCTCTGGCCATAGGGCATTATACTGTAAGCAGAAAAGCTCTCCTGACAAGGGACCAGTTAAGTAACAAATCTTTCCTTATCAGAAAATGATCTTCAAAAAGATTAATTATAACAAATACCAAGTCTAGGGAATACGAAGTGTTCAGCTTCTTTGGTTCACTCTAAGGGCAAGTGGAAAGAAATAAGGCAGACTGCAGTGTTTTAGGACATGACTTGTATTCCACCTTTTAAAGAATCAGTCATCTTGACAAGGGTAACCCCTGCTATTCCAGCAGAGGCGAGCTGCCATTACAGCCAGGGCTTGGGGAAGGACTGCTTAAAGACGACCTCATATCGACGACGACTCCGGCCCACTATCCTGATGACTGAAGGTGGAACTAGTTAGGTCCCTGCTCAGAAACACTGGAATCAGTGTAGTGAGCTTGGGCGTGTGAATTAAGACAAGTCAATATTCTCAACTTCATTATTAGTTAACCATCTTCCTTCCCTCTTCGTATTTAATAGAAGTGGCAGCTTTACAATCCTTTCTGCTATGACCAGAGGAAACAAGCTCTGCAGTTGCAGCTTTGCAGCTTCCCTGCAGGCCCTACCTCCTAGCAAAGTGGCAGCAGCTTTGTGATGTGAGCAGACAGGCAGGCACAAAATTGGACAGGGGAACAAGAAAGTCTAATACCCAATCTAGACAAAAAAAGTCACACTTTAATCAACACAGTGAATTTATAAGTGAACTACATCACATCACGCCTGATATTGCATCTTTATTCATCTCTTCTTTTATAGATTCTAACTTACTCTGTATATTTACTTTTTAAAATATATTTATTAGATACATCCACATACATATCTAGCTTAGATATCATTATMCATACGTATTGTTTGCATGTGTGAAGTGATAATATATTGATTGAAACTCAAATTATCTATCACTGAGTTTCAATTGCATGTAAAAGTGAAGACTGACTGTTCTTCCACAGGCCAAGAGCACTTTAAGAGCTATGTATTGGCCCTTCCAAGATGAACACCATTATCACAACAGTCCRGGGAGTGTTTAGAAAAGCTAATCAAATTCATACTATCTGAAATCCTGAATTCTTCTTTGGAAACTATGTATTTTGAGGGCCTAGAATTTGGCATTGTGGGGGAGGTTACAGCAAAGTAATCAAATTCCATCTCACAGCCAACCAGGAAGGCAGAAAGCAGCATCAAAGTCACATCCTTCAGCCAAGAGCTGTCACGCCTTTTGCAGAAAGCAAAAGACTGATTTATTTATTTTTCAGACAAATGCAACAGAAAAAAAAAACATGGAGGCCTGGGTAGGACCACGACATTAAAAAAAGAGGATTAATTTCACTGCATTAGCTATTTCACACTATCACTGTGTGTGCRGACCCATCTATCCTGTGATATGGCATGATAAGGTGGCTCCTCTTTAGAAAAAAAAAAAAGTAGCTGTCTGTGTGGTTCAACTACAAATGAATAGGGAGAAGTAATCAAGCTTCTGCATAACCTTCACAAAAAATGTGTTAGAAACAAACAAAGAACCAAATACTAACACCCTACAACACAAATCCAGCCACATGCACTACTTGGAGAAATGAGAAAGAGCAGCAAGAGCGCAGGCAGTGCCTTAAGCAAACACTGCTGAGCCCTTCACAACAGCACTCCACAGCTCACACAGCATTAAGTGCGTCTAATACAAACTTCAGGCCTCCTCTACTTTTGAAGTAGACACTGCACTACAAAGTACACAGCATGGGCAATTGCTCTATCATATTACAGTGTCCTACTGTAAACTGGCATTTGGGCTTACTGAGCACTTGATTTCCTTTATAAGTAACTTCTGACCTTTTATTCTTGGTAGGCCTTATTGTCTTCCACCTCTTTTTTTCCAGCGAAATTTGGCAATAAATTTCCATTTTCTCTTAGTGCTATTATTATGGGCTACTTGCCACAATATATCTGTATTTCTGTCCTCCTCTTCCCATTGCTCTTGGTTTGATTGCTCATTTTCTGTAAGCCAACTCATTTTATTTCCTGGATTTCCATCATGGAAATCACCCACCATTCCTCTGTACTCACCCTTCTTCCTCTCCACATTATGTCTTTCCTTCATCTACTGTCAGATTCTGGATGCTTCTGGTGACACCTTTCTATGACTTTCTAGGACTTACCAACCCTGTCAACTGACTTCCCGACAGCTGTCAGTTGCCACAGCACCAGCAGGGAGCAGCAACCTGCATCAGCTTCCAAAAAAAGACATAGCAAAAACACAGCTAAGAAAGAAAGAGTGGAAGAAAAAAAAAAAAAAAATTCTTTGGCCAAGAGAGATCAGTGACAGCCCTTCTGCAGATTTGCTAGCGTCTGAAGCAACTCTGAGGGAAAGAATGAGGACAGACTGTGGGGTCTAAACTTCTCAGATAATTTACAGTTGTGGAGTAGATTACAGTTTTGGGGGAGGGCAATAGTTAAGGATGGGAGATGGTCAGAGGTTTGTTTGTCCTTTTTGTTGCTTGTTTGTTTACATTCAAGTTTAGATTATGTTATAGGCAACTCATAAACCGAATATACTCTGCATGGAGGGAATGAAATGCTTCATGACATGACCCAGTTGTTAAATCCAAGGCACAGTCTGACAAATATCAGTATGTTTGTATTTTGTGCTTTACAAATTTTTGATATTGGCAAATTTCTGAAACAGGTAATGCTGCTTATTTTCAGACAGAAAATCTGATTTACCCTTTCTGGGCTATCCAGAGCTTGRATCCTATGTCTACACAGACTAACCTGTAACATGGTGATGGAAAAGAACATAAAGGAATGGAAAAGAGAAAAAAAAAATTCCGTCACAGAGTTTATGTAAAAATAAAATGTATTTATATTTAGTATTTGGCTCCAGATAGAAGTGTAAAGGTAAATATATCCTCAGGAAAAGAAAGAGCTGAAAGAGTTTAGGGTGCAGTATAGAACATTAGACCAGCAAATCCGGGACTCCCCTGCCATGCGGGCAAGTAAGAGYCCTCTTACAGCAGTAGATAGCAACACAGGGGCATATGTCTGATCCAAACAGGGCTTTCAAAAAAATCCTAGCATCAGGCAGATGCACACTTACAGACATGAGAACCAACAGCTTAGCAGGGCTTTAGAGTGGCACATATGTGAAACATCATCTTTCAGCCATACCGTATGCATCGTTCATCTTTAACCACTGACATGACAACTGAGCAATCAGGGCTTGCGAGGCATCTTGGATCTGTGCAAGAGAACTTGCTCTCCAGGCTTCTTTCTCCACTTTGCCCATTCAGTCCCCTCCTCATAGCAGACAGCAGATGAGAATGTATTTGCCTTCCACTTAGTGTTCCAAACCAGGAGCTGTAGCTCTTTTTCTTTTTAAAGGTGGGACAAGGAAAGGGTGTTCATCACAAAAAAATCTCTGCTAGGAAACACTACGCTAACAACAGATATCACTCAAGAAAAACAAAAACAAATGAAAAAAAATCCTCCTCCTTCTTGAATGACAATACCACAAGCTATTCTTGCTAGTCCATAATGTGTTTTTTGCTTAAAGCAAATTACCTTCATAAACCAATTGCATTGGGGGGTCTAGGTATGTCAATGTCATCCTTCCTGCCATTCCCAGGAAACAAGGCAAGCTGCTCTTCTACTGCAAAGAAGTCACCATCTCCTTGTTGACCACATAACTCCATGGTTGATCTCTTACAAGTAACACCCATGTGTTATACAGATCAACAGAAACCTGAGAAACCAAATTTTATGGTATTTCTATCTCCCCTGGGCTCAGTATGGTATTTATGGTAGCTTGGTAAAAACCTGTAATTCCATTTCACAGAGGACACAGTGACTTCAAGATCTGCTTTTGCTCCAGTTTAGCACAAAATGCAAAACATTATGAAATACTGCACAAACACAAATGTCTGTTCTCCACCCAATTCTGAGACAGTCCAATTTATGAGAATAGCCTAAGACCAAAGTACAGTCCAAAAGCCAATGCTACATTTCCTGGAGCTGAGAGAGCTACCACAGCTACCTGGTGACCAGTCAACTGCCACAGCAGTCCATAACATGTAACAACTGCAGAAGTCCACCAAGCATGTTCTGCAGTCCTGACATTACTTCTGCTATTAATAGAATGGGACTGGTTTGTTAAGAGTCTCTGAATCATGAGAACTAAAATAAGAAAAGAAATAAAATTTGCAATGAAAAAGTAGAGGAAAAAAAATGTACCACTGGTGCTATGCACTATTCATAGGATATTCTGTCAAGATCCAGGTTTATTACCAAGGCAGCTCTGAAGGAAACTTCTCAGGCAGGGTGAATGGAAGAAAGAAACTGCTTTTGACAAATAACCTAGATGCTCATACCAACTCGTTGGGTTTTTTTTTGCAAATGTATCTGTTTAAGTACTGTTTCAACAGAGGAGAAAACCTCAGGCCATCAGTTTCCAGAACATCAACCCAGTATAATTTTCCATGAAAATAAACAAACACACAAATACCATGTTGCTCTGAACACCTGAAGTTCTTGATTGCTCTGGCTAAAACCAACACTTCCCTGTTCATTCCGTGAATTGACATTATCAATGTCCTGCTAACCATATGTTCCCTAATTGGTTATGTCTGCTTTTATAATTAGTCCACTCTCATTGCTCTTCCACATATGTGCCTTTTGTGTGTGTGTGTGTCAAATACAGCTTCTTGTTAATCCTGTCCTTACCAGTGGGCACCCACCTCTGCCAGATGGAGTTGCTCTGGAATAAGAATAGTGCACAGAAAGATAAGGAAAGGCTAACTTTAGTTTTCTACTGAAATAGCTACACAGGTGGAAAATATCTAATAATCTAGAATTCTTTTCAATACGTAAGAATAAAATATTCTTTTGGTTGAAAAGTACTGTAATTAGTACTTAATTACTTGTGCACGTATGTAGAAATCTARAGTTATGGCTATCTATGTTTTTTTCGTTCGTTACATATGTCTACACTTGTATTTTACATAGATGCTGCATCAACAGAACTGACTGTTCAAAATGTCATTATGGAAAATATTGTAACAAATCTTTTCTGCAGACTTGCTTCTTCCACCTTCATGGCACTGGATATTGGAAAATTTTGTCTTGATATGTAAGTTTGTAGGAACAGCAAACCAGAGAATTCTATTTGAGTACAGTTTTTGATTCAAAGAAAGAAGTAGATATGCTCAGCACTTGCTGTATTAGCTTTGACTATATATTGCAGAGATGGTACTAAGCTTGTAATTTTAGTTTTTGCCTAACTGCAGTTACAGTCAATAGCAGAACATTTACAAAGCCTACTGAAAGTGACATATTGCACTTTAATCGGAAAACAGGCATTTAATACATTAATAACAACACAGATTAACAACTATAATAATCTTTGGTAATCACCTCTAGCTCACATTCATCAAAGTATTTATCCAAAACCAAAATTTGGCCCTGGATTTTAATGGTCTTCCATATACTTGAGGTATTGTGCTGTGGTATGTCTGTTAAGCTGATAAATGCACACTGTAGCTTAACACTGTCTTGAAAATAAAACTAGGATAATGCATTATAGAGAAAATAATTAGCATAATCATTACCTAAATAAAATCATTTAAAAATTAATAACTATTTACAAAAAATGCAATGGATTTCTACAGGAAAAAAAAAATCCCCCTTCAAACTCAGCCAGACTCAAGCAGTCTCTAAGCTGCATACAGCATGTAAGCACATAGCATTTTGTAGCAGAAGAAAACAAACACAATTATATTCAGTTTAAAAAGTCACTCACTGCCACCAAACTAACAGGGTGATTGTACTTCACATGCACAACAATACTGGTGTGAAACCATCATCTAATACCCAGTGTTACTTACTGATTTCCTGCCCAGTCTGCAAGATCTCCGCTGTCCATAATAAGATGATTTCTCTCCAGGAGGCCAGGAGGGCTGCTGGAAAATGCTGGCGTAGGAGACTGGGAAGAAAGAGAATCCATGCTGCCCGTCGGAGTGTCCTCTTTGGGAAAGCTGTGACTCTCAGCTAGAAAAAATAGCCTGGGTCAGAAAGACTCTATAAYGTTCTTCTTATGAGTTGAAGATTCTACTTTGGTAACAATGTCCTGAAATACATCCAAGGAGAAATTTTACTGTCCCGTCATCGACAGATATTTTGGAGGACATTCAATCAACCAGTGCTTCCCTGCAAGATGCCATAGCAGTTTCCCCCCCCCATTATTATCACTAGACTGCCTAGGTGAAACAACAAATTCCCAGCCCCCTTTCCAACATGTGCTTTGAAGGCACAAAGTGCTCTATTTTGGGGTGTTGCTTTTAGATAAATAAATTGTTTCAGGCAACAAAACAGTTTAGGCCATATGTGTAAGCTGTTGTGATTCTCCTTAAAAACACAATCTCTAAAAATAATTTAATACAGCTCCAGGAAACGGTTGCTCTCAAAGACTCGTAAGCACAATGCTATCAAATGTGAGACTTGGAAATATAGAAAGGTCAGAATAAGCGGGAGATTTGTAAAAACAGGCCATTAAACAGCATGTGATAGCCAAGAGTGTTCCTTTTATTACACCTCTTTAAGGGGGTTACTTTTACTTGAACTCACTGTATGCTAGTCTTGCTACATGTTTATGTGAGCTGCTCTTAAATTATTACCCAAGTGGCAACACGTTCAGAAGTGATTGCTTAAGAAAACCTTAAAGATCGCCATTCCCATCTCATGAACTGCAGGAGAGAAGGTTACAAATATGCCACAGCACTCACTGCAAGCCATGCTGACACTTACAGCTAAACAGCACATTCCTCAYTCTAAAGTTAACCTTCACCACATTTTCCCTTTTAATTTTTTATTTAACAGCAGTATATTGTATAAATTCTAAAGGAGATATATAAGATGAGGAAAAATTACATACATTGTCTATCATAATGGAGTCCACAGTCTCAAATAGGGCTCATTGCTGTTCTCACAATATTAACATTCAAAAGCAGTGTGTCACTTAAAGCCAAACTTTACAAGTCTTGCTGCCTCTTCCTCTATTGTACTTGCCCCAGCACTTGTGAGTCTGGCCCCCAGGCCACRCAAAAGTTTCTCTAGAGGAGTTGTGGATGCCACAACTTTGGATCCCACCGCTTTCCCATAAAAACAAAAATACCAGATCCTTCAGAAACASAGGGAAAAAATGAACATCTAAATCCTATCATGCCTTCACAGTCATTTGATCAAAAGCCACAACACTTCAATGCTAGTTTGAAAATCTAGCTCTTCTTTACATGACCCCTTATAGGAAGGAGTCCTATATAACATTATTTTCAAATTCTAAACAAATCAGAGTACCTGCCAGAACAACCASGTAAAATTCTGCTTCAGCAACCACAGTAGCCCTATTGCAGGGCTTAATTTAAACAAAYTAAGAAGAAAAAAAAACATAACAGCAAAAAGATGGACAATAAAAGGCCACACTCAGGCGAGGACACCTGCAACTTCATTCCTCCCTCAGCCAGTTCAGTTCCTTCTGCTGGAAGGCAGGAGCAAACAAGGCCACCATCAGCCTTCCCAGCACGTCCTCCTCACCCATCCTGGTGACTCGCGGAGAGCAGCTTCCCCAAAAAGAAAGTTGACACACAGCTAAAACCACTCAAACGATAGAGGTGATCATCTGAAAATTTCTCCCTAAAGCACCTTCTAATTTAAGGCTCTAAATTAGCCTGTAGTAACAAAGCATGATAAGCTCTGAGGAGGAGATTTAACCTCAGAAAAATGAGTCATTCCCATTCCAGCCTGATCCTGCTCCCCTCGCGCAGCAGCTCCCTACCCCAACTCTGCACAACCTGCCTTCGTGTGGCAGCTCACATTTACATGACGTGACATGAGAACTGGAGGAGTGTCAGGTAAAAACTAATTCATTATATCTCATTTGCAGACGTGTGTGTCACAGTGATAAACATCTGAGAGATCAGACAGCAATACTGCAATTTTACTTTATTAAGAAAACGAATTCCTCAAAACTAAGTAGACCGAGTCCTTTTGCCTCAGCCAAGGCTCTTTTCAAAATAGCAGCATGAATGCATCCCAGATTATCAAACTTCATGGGAGTTCCACCTGTCATTTAACGTTACAAAAACACCAGCAGAAAGGAATATTAACCAATGCTTTAATATTTATGCACACRACTGACTCGCCACAATTGCCTACAGAAAGCAGCGGCTCCTCTGGTTGCAAGTGGCTTCATGGAGCGCACGGAATAGGCTGGGAATACGGAGCAGTTCCCTCCGCCATGGTTGTTCAAGGCAGAGGCTGCRATTTACAAGCAAACATATCTGACATGACCAGAAATGAAACTCACTGTTAAATCTTTCCTCAAAGTTGTTGAGGAAAAGTTGCCCGTTCCTTCCCGACTCAGAGTTTTCACTTGGTCAATATTGTGTTGCAGAATAAATAGTATCTTCATTTGCAGACAGAGAGTTAAAGCATTTAAAAATGAAAATGACTTCAAAATCCTATGGAAGTAGGCAAGCTACTTTATATTTCAGATCTTTTGAATTAGCTGCTTCTGTAAAGCAAAATAATCCCTTTAATTCAGAAAGGAACCCTATTTTGTATAAATGTACAACCAGAAAATTGATGACCACCTAACCATTTTTTTATGACTGAAAGCAATATATATGTACAAATGTTACATCTTTCAAGCACAGTGCTACTGCTTTAATTCCAACACTATCGAGATTTTATCCTGTGCCTCTCTGTTGAAAGCTCTATGGACTTCAGAGACCAAGATTCCTGATACAAAATTTATGCTCTGTCATAACCTGCAGCTCTTAAATCCTGGCACCAGTGGGCATTGGCCTTCATGAGCTTTCATTAATATGCACTATAATGATTAACAGGAAATACTGAAATAATGAGGCATATTTTTGACAAAAGATATATTTTTTGTTTATTTTTAAGGGAATTAAGGAGTTCCCCATGTATTAACAGGATAACTGGAGATCAGACACCTTAGAACACAAGAAAATGGGTATGATATTCCAGTATGACATTCATTTTCACACTATATACCATCTTTCAAAAAAAAAAAAGAAAGAAAAAGAAAAAAAATCTTTTTACTGATATGATACATTTTCCACTACTATAAGCAAGGGAAAAAGGGGGAATAACTGGCTTGTTTTTCTCCTGTTTTAAATTATTTTTAGAGGCCAAAAATCTAGGGCAGGAGGGAGTTGTCACAATCTCGTCTGAACTTCTGTATACTGCACTGGCCATAAAAATGTATGCAGTTATCTCCCTACTAAGCCCAGTAACCTGCACTTGATTAATGCCTTCTTCATGCTGGGAAAAGGCCTATTTTCCAAACAGGAATCTAGTAGTTTGAAGATATCAGGACTGGAGAATCAATATGCTGTTTATTAACGTACTCACTGATACAAGCATATACCTTCAGTTTGATAGCTTTATCTTCCAGGCATGGTCCATGTTAAGACACCTTCCTAATATTTATATTATCTCTCATAGGAGGAATTTGCACTATGTTCAAATATCTTTCTATCTTTTTTCGTAATATGCAAGTTGAACATTAAAGCTCTCACTATAAGGCACTTTGCATTTCTGGAATCACGCATATCTCTTCTGCAAACCTCTTCCAGTTTTCCAGAGTTCTTTCTAAAGAGCAGACAGCAAATCTGATTTTTTTTTTCCCTTTAAATCATGGCCCCACCAGTGCCACGCTCAGAATTAAATTCCACCACTTACTCCTACTCATCAATCCCATTTGTACATCCAAGGCCCGCACTTTTTTGCTACAGTTTTACATTAATAGTTCATGATGAGTTGATTGCCCATTGTGACTAATAGACTTAGCAGAGTCATAGTTTCTAGGGATGCAGCTCTTTCTTTGTTGTCAGCGSCTGCATTTTTCCTCCAAGATCTGTAAATTTATTTCTTAATACAGCCAAGCTTATTTTATTTGAAGGGGTGTAGCTTAGCACATCTGTAATTGCCATGCAATTACCACTGTCACTTGCAACTCCTCCTATTTTTGTTTCAAACAGAAATATACCCTCAGGGATTTATATTCACCTCCAAAGCAAAGGTAAAAGATGGGAGAGCATGAGATGTAGTACCAAGCCCTGTTAAACCCATTAAACCCAAGCTGAAACCTCCTGTTCCATGATGCTTCCTGCACTGACATGTGCTAACCTTTCAGTTAGCTCCTGATCCATTTAGTGTGCTATACTAACATATGACAGTGGTAACATCTCCATTCTCCCTCACAGTATCCCAGGGCAGGTATGTTGAAAACATTAGAAGATTCTAAATATATCAAAAGCACATAGCAACTTTTAGGTACCAAATCTATTATAACGGGAGGACTTGAATCAAGTCGGCACACAGAATTCATCTTAAAACAACAGCTTCCATTATTATGTTGCTATTCTTTACTAGATTAACTAGCYACCATTTAACCAGATCACCCAGAAAGGCTATCTAAACACGAATTATTGCACCGGAATTCTTCCATTTTCTTGGAAGTTCTTCAGCTTGCTATAAGATGTTTTAAAAGTTAATTTTGCCAGGTCATACACCTCCATGATCTGACAACTCTTTTAGGACAAACTCAATGGCTTCACATTTTCACCTTCCAACATGGTTTACCTGTGAAGATTCCTGCTTGATCTTTTAATAGTTGTTTAAAACTTGTACCTTATATTCACTGCTAGTTATTTCCTTCCTCCTTGCCCTGCACTCCGTTAATGGATGTCACTTTATGCAGCCAGTAAAGATCCTAAGCTGCTGTAGATTAGTCTTAAACCAGCTCTGCCACGGCTGGTTTGTCTAGTGCGTGTTAAGCACTGCTGGAATTGAATCAAGTTCATGGGTTTCATTTCATCTCAGATCCTAACATTGATGGTTGACGGCTAAGGTTTTTACTGCTTTTCTCCTCTGCCTTGTGCTCACCTCCAGCACTGCCTTGCAGTGAGCAGTGCTGTCAGCTCTGTTTCACACTGAGTGCCTGGGGTGCCACCCTGGACTGACAGCTCCTTTCTAAGGGGAGCTATAGAAACTTCCTGTTCAACTTGTCTACTACTTGCATTTTACTGCATTCTTACACCTTAAAACTGGAAACATATAATTTCTTTAAAAGTTCATATCATTTTTGAGTATATTCTTTGGCGGTCTTTGGGTCATCTTCAAAAACTTCCTCCCTTCACTCTCCAAATACATTCATATGTTTGGGTACTAAACAGTGCCAAAACAGATGAAAGACAAGAGGTTTTTCAGTATAAAAGGAAAATATAATATTTTCTCATGAATTTCCATTAAGTCTCCAGCTATGAACTCCTCTTTTTTTTTTTTGCCCTATGTTTGTGAAAAGCCTCCGAGTACTCGAGGCCTCCAGCTAAACTTAGCTTTCTGCCTGCAGTTGCCAGCAAGCTGTTTCTACAACTTATATCCTCATCCTTCATGAACAAGTACAAGGATCCAATTTTACTCCRTACAGAGTTAAAATTTGTTGCACATCCTCACCACCTTCTGCATATTGACTTTTAAAACTTTTTGACTGTTCAAATCCTTGTAAATTGGTACCTAAACTACATTTTTGGTTCAGTGCTCAAATCACAACATTCATTCAACCTTCTAGTTTCCACTGTGCCTTCACWCCCTCGCAACACATGCTTGTGCTTTGTCATTAAGGACCATACATAACTTAGATCAGCTCTACCTAGAAATGTAACAGGTTAGATTCATCCTCACCATCCACTGGTTGGATCTAGCCGGTACTACTTAGCATTCATTTTCCAACCTGATTTTTTCTTTTATTCATGTCTCCCTTTCACATCATGAAAACCCTTTAGGAGAGAAGGAAATACCTACATAGACTAAGACTCACATCAYTTAGGTTCTCTTTAACAATTACACAACTTTCAATTCTTTTTTTCCTCTTTGTACATCCCTTTTGTCTGGTTAAGCCTCTGATAGTAAAAGCTCTCAGAGCCTCCACGCCRGATATCTGAACTCATTTTCCACCAAACTGAATACAATACACCTCCCAGTTGCCTTTTTTCTCCTTTTTCCAACTGGCTAGTCTATGAATACTTTGTTGCTGGCATTTGAAATTGAAAGAAACCCAAATACTTTGGCAGTGTCAATATCAGATCCTTATTCTATTCCAAGAATTCTAAATAAGAAAATATATGTGTAATAAAAGCTAAGAAAAACAAAGAGCTAACACTGTTAATTWCTTGAGTGACAGAATTTTCTTCATACTTCAGTTTAAATAAACTAAAGTATTGCATGTTGTACTTTTAAAAGAAAGTCCAGTCTTAAGCATCGATACTGCAACCAATTCTACAGTTTAAATGTAGCCAGAAGATGAAAACAGTTTAGGAAAGTGTCTCTTTCTAAAGTAACTGGAGACTAAAACATCCTACTGAGATACACAGGATGCAAGAACTATTCATGCTCAAGTAGTACATGCACTGTACATGCTACATGTATGTAACTTATTTCACTCTGCCATTGTCATATAGGCCTAGCTGCAGACAAGAGCTGACAGTAAGAATTACTGAGGAGGGCAGGAAAAAAWTTGATGCAAAATCCCTACTGTCACTTTTAAGTCTGGTAATTTCTCAACCATGACATGGGGAAGCAGCTGCACTGCTGTCCAGCCACCCATCCTCCATCAGCATCACAGCTGCATCCAGCTCTGAGTTAACAAACATCCATTCACCATAAATAGCTAACTTTCCTCCACAACACAGAAGTTTAGCCAAGTAGAAAGTAGCTTTGCTTTCGTATTRATTTATAGGAATGTGCTATGTTTTTATTTTAACAGAAACCTCTTGTTTTGGGGGAAGACAGGAAACAGAAACATACTGGGTTCCATGTGCTAGAGCTGGTGGCAATCATGCAAAGCACCTGAAGAATTCAGATACTCTTCTACTGCTTCGTATCTTCAAGGTTTTCTGAATAACCTAAGCCAAGCCRTCTATCTCTAAGTTACAAAGCTCTGTATTTTTATTTGGTATACTAAATTTAGCACTGAATCTGGTCAGCAGAATTTTTTATTACTCACCTCCAGCCACTTTTTAACCAAATGAGTCTCCAAACTAAAGCTGAGTCTCCAAGCTAAATCACATCAAAACAGGCTAATAATGATCTATTATTTGGTCCAAAAATATCATAGCAAAAAATACCATAGCTAAAATTAAAAAAAGAGAGTTATTTCAATTTTCCTGAATAATGAATGCTTGAAGGTCAGATTGCAAACAGCTAGAAAAATAGCTTTATATTACTGCATTTCATTATCCAAGAGCATCCATTATCCTCATTGTGCAGCCAATCCCACACATTGCAGTACTGCCTTAGTATGCAGCTAGAATACAAGAAAAATGCTATTAGCTCTTACATAAATTTAGACATCAATACAGACTCATATACTCTAAAACCAACCGTTTTCATTCAGAAAATGGACAGCGGATGACCCACATATTCATCAGTTTAATGCTATCTTTCAAAACACATGCAATAAGAATTACATCTCCATGCCAGCTACTTCCTTTTGCTCTCAGACAAAATAATTAACACAACTATTAGAGTTGACTACACTTTTTCTAGATAAAAAGCAACTTTGATATATTTTTCAATTATGTACATGTACAAACATGTACATCTTATGCACAGTGCAGCTTGCCTATAGAAAGACTGCTCTTCCCAACTATATAATGATTCAGAAATGTTAGGAAAGGGAGGAAGCAGCAGTAGACAGAATTTGCCTCGAGACTGGCTGATGCAATGCAAGAACTGTAGCCAGAAGGGTGGGTGTTTGAGTTGTGAATGTATATATTTCCCTCTCTTTCCCAGCTGCAAGTTATTGGGGGGCAAGTGAAATTTAGGGGGCCATTACCCTACCCTCCTCATCTACAATGCCTTCTTATTTTTAAAATGCACAATTCAATTTTAAAAATACATACTTCCAGACATACACTGAATCTGTAATAGCAAGCAGTTACCTAAGGAATACAATTTCAGGTCCTTTCTCACAATCCAGGAGTAACCTTGTTCAGATTACTTCTTTCTTTTAACAAAACCCCACAGAGGCACAGATTTGCAGTAAACATTTCATTGAGTTAACTAAAAATAAAATGCTTAAAAGAACTGCAATTTCTTCCTCAAACTGTRGAAAAGTATCTTAAGACAGTCACGGACAAAATGTTGGGGAGTGTTAGTTTATATCACATAATTAAGACTTGAAACACAACAAAAATCAGATACGAGCATGCTGGGGAGTTTCTCTTTTCATTTGTGTATATTGTTTTAACAAAAGCAATATATAAACCTAAAGACTACACTTGTTTGTTTGTTTATTTTTTGGAGCATATTTGGCAGGAAGTCACATGTGAACTCCAGCTGGCCAGATGCCACATGTTAATTTCACAGCTGAAAACTGCAACCAACTGTGACTACTTCAAGGTAGATGGATGGTCTCACAGATTTCTGTGAGCATCAAATGCCTGGGTTTCTGCAAGTCTGTTAGCTCACGCCTAGCCTCATATCAAAACATATCCACAGAACAGCCTTAGTCTAACAAATGACAATGAGAACTATGAAAAAAACAAAGTCACCCAGAAAAGGTCATCTGACACTTTGACCAATACAAAAATTTCTCTGATTCAGTAAAGCTTCTTCCATGATATTAAAAATTCCTAAGTCCATTTTCCATGTTTCCTCCTCTTTTTCTACTATGATGTGTCAGCAGTTCTGCAACTCAGCAGCTGGAAGATGTCTCTATGCTAGTTGGTCCAGCCTGCAAAGGTACTGTGGTAAAAACCTCTTCTCCCCCACTGCCAAAACAAGACCATATTGTGCTGCTGTCTTGTTTTTTCAGTTTTTTTTTTTTTTTTTT